>JBBDGP010000498.1:175000-482570 GCA_037952835.1 Lithobates septentrionalis | reverse complement strand
GGAGACTCCTAAGGCTTATTCTAATGCAAGGGGGGATTCTGATCGGAATTCTGATGTAGGGGGGGGGGGGCTGAGGATACTGTAAGGTGAACTTTGATGTAAGGGGGGGGACACTGATGGAGACTCTGGTATAAGGTAGGATTCTGATGGGGGTCTCTAAAGTAAGGGGGGGACACTGATGTAAGAGTGGACACTGGTGGGGACTTTGATGTAAGGGGAGACTCCTAAGGCTTACTCTGATGTAAGGGGGAATTCTGATGTAAGGGGGGGGGGGGGGGCTAAGGTGCTAGAGCGGATACTGATGTAAAAAGGGCCCTGATATGAATGGTACTTTAATGGGGACCCTGATGTAAAAGGACACCCCTAAGGTGAACTCTGATGTAAGGGGGGACCCTGATTGAGACTCTGATATAAGGGAGGATTCTGATGGGGGTCTCTAAAGTAAGGGGGGACACTGATGTAAGGGGAGACTCCTAAGGCTTACTCTGATGTAAGGGGGGATTCTGATAGGAATTCTGATGTAAGCGGGGGGATTCCTAAGGAGGAAAGGGGGACTCTGATGAGGACCCCGATGTGTTGTCGACCAGGGCCGGGACGATGGATGGGCATAGGGCCGCTGATAAGACGGTACAACTGGTCCTGTTGTACTGGTTCCTGGCCTCATCAGCTAAACTTTATCGTTCATTTCTGCCTGAATAAATACATGATTTATTTTAGACCACAGCCCCACTACTACTTGCTAACTAGGGTTACATTTCTCTGACAGATCAACGGGGGGGGGGGGGGGGGGGGCCCAAGAGGTGGGACTTTTTTTTTCATTTTTGGGATGTAGGGGGATTAATGCTGCTCTTTTGGTACACCCCAGGGGGGTGGGTGTGGTGCAGGTAGGGCTTGGGGGGGGTATATGGGGCCCCATTATTTCTATCAGGAGCCCTGGGGGGGTGGTGGCTGCCATGGAGCAGTGGTTTACTGTGAGTGCCTTCCTTCTGTTGCAATGCTGACAGGAGTAGTGACAGCGGCAGTGGTTTTGACAAGCGAGTGACTTCGGGGGGGGGGGGGGAGTGTGTAGGCAGGGCTTGGGGTGCCCCATCAGGAAGGCTATACGGGGCCCCATGTTTACTAGCAGGAGCCCTGGGGGGGCAGGAGGGCCGGCTGCCATGGGTGCAGTGGTTCGTGTGGGTGCCTTCCTTCTGTTGCAAGTGCTGACAGGAGCAGTGACAGCGGCAGTGGTTTTGACAAGTGAGTGACTTCTGGGGGGGGGGGGGTGGGTGTGGTGTAGGCAGGGCTTGGGGGTGGCCCCGTCAGGAAGGCTATAGGGGCCCCATGATTACTAGCAGGAGCCGGGGGGGGCGCTGCCATGGGCGCAGTGGTTTACTGTGGGTGCCTTCCTTTTGTTGCAATACTGACAGGAGTAGTGACAGCGGCAGTGGTTTTGACAAGCGATGACTTCTGGGATCCACTATGTTTGCACCTCATGAGTGGGGGAGGGGAGGGGGGGTTGCAATTTGGAATCTCTGCCCTGGGCGCTGGATGACCTTGTCCTGGCACTGTTGTCTATACATCGATTATTCCGATTAGAAAAGATTGATCAGAAAAGAAATCAATCTTTTATTGAAGTGTGTATGGCCACCATTAGTTTTTTCTATGGATTGTCGTATTTTGTACTTTGTAACAATGTATCTCCAGATGATGAAAGTTGTTTCCTCTCTGAATGTCATCCGTAGAAAGTTACATTTTCGGTTTCTGTCTCTTCCGTCGTTCTCTCAGATCCCCCCCCCTCCCCCCAGTTTGTGTTCAGCGCAGAAATTTGCTTATTATATCGGCATCCAAGGCGGATCTGTCGCCTACAAAGACGGTTTACCTTTCAGGTGGGAATACAAAGGGAATCTTCATACACAACCGGCAGACATGAAAAGCTTCCGCCGTGACAGGTGAAGGAGTCGGGGACGGACGGCGCCTTCTCAGCGTCAATCTGCTGCTGCGACAGCCAATCCCGTCCTCCGTCCCCCGGGAAGAGGCTCTAATTAGCCCTCAATGTTCGATGAGGACGGACTTCAATCACCTCCCCCGCTTTCTCTGGTGAAGACGGGAAAGAGGTTTCTGAAGGATCCGGTCTGAAGAACGCGGCTGCTTATTAATTTGTCACACCCGTCACTCCAACGCCAAATCCAACACCCCAAATTCACTCCATGTCTCGTTAGCCGGGAGTTACCGAGAACTTTTATAACTTTTCTTTTAAGGCTGTCCAGATCAGACATGTGACAAATACACAATGTCAGGATCTGGGGTCCCAGCATACACCCCCCTCATACCATCAGCACACCTCCCAACTTTCTGAGATGGGAATGAGGGACACCTACTAGCAAAAGTATGCAGGCGTAGGACACGCCCCCTGACACGCCCTCTTAAAGGAGAATTATTTTTTAAAAAAAGAGATTAGTTTACTATTTCATGCCTAAGCCTATTTCTGACAATTGTTGCTTACAAGTTAAAGTGGAGGTCCACCCTGAAAAAAAAAAAATGCACCAAAAAATACCTAAAAAAATGGAGGAAAAGAAAAAAAAAATTTTTTACTTACGTGAAATGGCTTTTTCTAGGCAGTCTTCCTAATCTGCCTCTTCCTACGCCGCGGTGATCTTCAGTCTCCTGCTCCCCGCGTTGTCTTCTGGGGAATGGGGCGCGGTGTGTTCTGGGAACTGTGTGTGTCCCACAACACATCGCGTCCCATTCACAAAGCGCTGCGCGCTCGCGCGTGCGCAGTAGGAAACTGGCAGTGAAGCCGCAAGGTGCCGGGACCCGAGAGCCGAGGGACGGGTCGGCCTCGGGCGGCAGACGTCGCGGGCACCCAGGACAGGTAAGTCTACTTATTTAAAGTCAGCAGCTACAGTGTTTGTAGCTGCTGACTTTACATTTTTTTTTTTTAATGACGGAATCCCGCTATAACCACTTCCCTACCAGCCGCCGCAGTTTTACTGCGGCAGAATGGCACGGCTGGGCGAAACAACGTTATGTAACGTCGCTTCAGCCTGTGGCCACTAGGGGTGCACGCGCGCGCCCGCTGCTCGCCCCGATCACCACCGAGCTCCCGCGATCGCTGCTGACACAGAGAACCGGGACCCCCCCGCTAGAGGCCGAGAAAGGGTTAAAAACCACCGCAAAGTGCCTCCGCAGATTTGTGCGTCGGATTTGTGAACACACGATCAGAATTTAACCGATCGGATTTTGTTGTCGGAAAATTTTATAGCCTGCTCTCAAACTTTGTGTGTCAGAAATTCCGATGGAAAAAGTCCGATAGAGCCCACACACGTTCAGAATTTCCGACAACACAATCCGATCGCACTTTTTCCGTCTGAAAATCCCACCGTGTGTACAGGGCATAAGTTTTGAAAGCCAATATAAAGGAATAGTAGTGGTGAAAAAAAGCACTTGGGGGGTTTACCTAATCTTTTTTTTTTTTTTTTTTTTGTATATTTCTCCTTTTAAGGGGGCGTGGCAAGAGGTGTGCCCTGCAAAAATATTCACCCTACTTGGCATTTTTCGTGTTTTGTCACAACCTGGAATTAACATGGATTGATTGAGAATTTGCATCATTTAATTTACAGAACACGCCCACAACTTTGAAGAAGTTTTTATTTATTTATTGTGAAGCAAACAACAAATAGGGCAAAATAACAGAAAAAGTCAATGTGCATAACTATTCACCCCCCCTGAAGTCAATACTTTGTAGAGCCACCTTTTTGCGGCTATCACAGCTCCAAGTCACTTTGGATAAGTCTCTCTATGATCTTGCCACATCTTACCACTGGGATTTTTTGCCCATTCCTCCTTGAAAAACTGCTGCAGCTCCTTCAAGTTAGATGGTTTGCACTTGTGAACAGCAATCTTTAAGTCTGACCACAGATTTTCTATTGGATTGAGGTCTGGGCTTTGACTAGGCCATTCCAACACATTTACATGTTTCCCCTTAAACCACTCAAGTGTTGCTTTAGCAGTGTGTTTGGGGTCATTGTCCTGCTGGAAGGTGAACCTCCGTCTGGCCTCAAATCACACACAGAGTGGTGCAGGTTTTGCTCAAGAATATCCCTGTATTTAGCATCATCCATCTTTCCCTCAACTCTGACCAGTTTCCCAGTCCCAACTGCTGAAAAACATCCCCACAGCATGATGCTGCCACCACCATGTTTCACAGTGGGGATGGTGTTCTTTGGGTGATGTGATGTGTTGGGTTTGCGCCAGACATAGCATTTTCTTTGATGGCCAAAAAGTTCAATTTTATTCTCATCAGACCAGAGCACCTTCCTCCATACATTTTGGGAGTCTCCCACATGCCTTTTCACAAACTCAGAAAGTGCCATTTTGTTTTTTGCTGAAAGTAATGGCTTTCTTCTGGCCACTCCGCCATAAAGCCCAACTCTATGGAGCGTACGGCTTATTGTGGTCCTATGTACAAATACTCCAGTCTCTGCTGTGGAACTCTGCAGCTCCTCCAGGGTTACCTTAGATCTCTGTGCTCCTCTCTGATTAATACCCTCCTTGCCCGCTCCGTGAGTTTTGGTGTGCGGCCGTCTCATGGCAGGTTTGCTGTTGTGCCATGTTCTTTCCATTTTGGTTATGATAGATTTGATGGTGCTCCTAGGGATCATAAAAGATTTGGATATTTTTTTATAACCTACCCCTGACTTGTACTTCTCAACAACATTGTCCCTTACTTGTTTGTAGACTTCCCTGGCCTTCATGGCAGTGTTTGGTTAGTGGTGCCTCTTGCTTAGGTGTTGCAGCCTCTGGGGCCTTTCACAAAGGTGTGTCTATGTAATGACAGATCATGTGACACTTAGATTGCACACAGGTGGACATAATTTCACTAAATATGTGACTTCTGAAGGTAATTGGTTGCACCAGAGCTTTTTATGGGCTTCATAACAAAGGGGGGTGAATACATACGCACATGCCAATTATCAGTTTTTGTATTTCTGAAAAATAGTTTTATGTATATATTTTTTCTAGTTTTACTTCACCAACTTAGACTATTGTGTTCTGATCCATCACATATAATTCAGATTAAAAAAACATTGAATGAAAAGGCTTTAATGTAACAAAATAGGTAAAAAGCCAAGGGGGGTGAATACTTTTGCAAGGTACTGTAGGTGTCCCTTGTTCCCATCTCAAAAAGTTGGGAGGTATGGCAGTGCCTACTCACAGGGCATAGTGACGTGTCATAGAATTCAGGATCCAAGATCGTATTGCATTGATGGCTGCTGATTGGCCAAAGCATGCACCTGACCTGCATGCTTTGGCCAATCACAGCGCGATCTGCTGTGAGAGCCATGATAAGTCTACGCCCCACACTATATAAGGCTGCTTACACTGCGCTCGTATGTAGTGTGATAACGTGGAGATTGAGAGAACTTGAGCTAGATTAGGCAGGTTAGTTAGTGGCATGCAGGCAATTTAGTGTATGTATATATATATATATTAGAGCTGCACGATTCTGGCCAAAAGGAGAATCACAATTTTTTTGCTTAGAATAAAAAGATCACGATTCCCGCGACGTAAAATCTTTCACATTATACAAAAAAAATTAGGCTAACTTTACTGGTTAGTTTTTTTTGTTTTTTTTTGGGGGGGTTTCTAAGTAATTTTCTAGCAAAAAAAAAAAGATTTTGTCTTGAAACCAACAAATGTCAGAAAAAGTTTTAGTGTTTAAGTGGTTAAACTTTCCTCATTTACACACTGAAGTCTATTCCTTTGACAAATTGTTACAATGTTTATACTTAAGTTCCACTGCTAAAGAATGTTGTGATTCTTGGCAGACTGCCCGTTTTTTTTTCATCCTTTCTTTTGATGGCTGTGGCTTCAGAAAAGCAGAGAGAATTCTTTGCATAGAAAGTATCGTGAAACACTCTTGTCAAGATCGCAACGGGGAAAAAAATTGCGATAACGATTCTTGACGATTAATCGTGCAGCTCTAATATATATATATATATATATATATATATATATATATATATATATATATATATATATATATATACAGTATATAAATAATCTATGCTGTGCTAAAAGTTATTGATAGCAACTAGATCAGTAAAACAACAGCAGACAGCACAATAATGAAGAAAGTCAATAAAAAGTATATGTAGTAAAGGTGCAGCACCAAAATAATAGTCCCAAAGAATTAACCGGGAGCAAATGTTCAAATGATGGTTCAATATGTGATAGGCACAAGATAGGGAGAGCCGTCACCAGCAGCCAATAATACAGCCTCTTACCATATTTTTTTTTTAACAAGAAAGCCTCTTACCATATTTAATGGACCCCCCATCACAGGTCACATCAGCCCATGTAAAATACAGGTGGAAGCCCATCACTCTTCATATATCTTATGGCAGCAGATAGGATGGTGAATGCATCAAAAGCCCAGATATACCTCTCCTTACTCAAGCTTCACTCCAAAAGCACTCCAGCAATAATCATCATATATAAAACATCCCATGCGGACAACGGGAAAAACACCTCATTGCGCAGTACATCAGGGTAATGTTTAATAAGATAAAAACGTATGATATTGCACTCACATTAGTAGAAATCAAATCAAGCTCTGTTTGTGTAATGGCATCCTCTCCCCACCACAAAGATGGCCGCCGTGTCCCAGCATGCAGTCGCGTCTCGTTACCGACTCCGTTTTGCTTTCTACTAATGTGAGTGCAATATCATATGTATATATTTTTTTCTATTCTATTCCTTTATTTTCTATTCTATTTTATTCCCTTTGGAAATTGGAAAACTATTAGAACTTGGAAGCTATTCAAATTCGATTCGAAAACTTTTCAAATCGATCCGATTTCAAAAAATTCTAATCGATTTGAAAACAAATAAACAAAACAAATTCAGAAAACGAATGAAACAGTACCGAATTTAAACGAATCTGAAATAACGAAAAAAAAAAAAAAATTTGGACGAAATTTAAATTCAAATCATTTTCGAATCATTTTCGAATTCGAATTCAAAAACTTTTTCGAATTCGAATAGTTTTCCAATTTCCAATTAGAATAAAATAGAATAGAAAATAAAGAAATAGAATAGAAAAAAATATATATTTATATATATTTTTTCTATTCTATCCCTTTATTTTCTATTTTATTTTATTCTCTTTGGAAATTGGAAAACTATTAGAACTTGAAAGCTATTCAAATTCGATTCGAAAACTTTTTGAATACGATCCGAATTAAAAAAATTTGAATCGATTTGAAAACGAATAAACGAAACAAATTCAGAAAACGAATAAAACGAATGAAACAGTTCCGAATTTAAACGAATCCAAAATAACGAAAAATATAAATAAATTTGGGCGAAATTTAAATTCAAACCGTTTTCGAGTAGTTTTCAAATTCAAATTCAAAAACTTTTTCGAATTTGAATAGTTTTCCAATTTCCAAAGAGAATAAAATAGAATAGAAAATAAAGGAATAGAATAGAAAAAAAATATATGTTTATATATTATTTCTATTCTATTCCTTTATTTTCTATTCTATTTTATTCTCTTTGGAAATTGGAAAACTATTAGAACTTGAAAGCTATTCAAATTCGATTCGAAAACTTTTCGAATCGATCTGAATTCAAAAAATTCGAATCGATTTGACAACGAATAAAGGAAACAAATTCAGAAAACGAATGAAACAGTACCGAATTTAAACGAATCTAAAATAACGAAAAAAAAAAATTTGGACAAAATTTAAATTCAAATCATTTTCGAATCATTTTCGAATTCGAATTCAAAAACTTTTTCAAATTCTAATAGTTTTCCAATTTCCAATTAGAATAAAATAGAATAGAAAAGAAAGAAATAGAATAGAAAAAAATATATATTTATATATATTTTTTCTATTCTATTCCTTTATTTTCTATTCTATTTTATTCTCTTTGGAAATTGGAAAACTATTAGAACTTGAAAGCTATTCAAATTCGATTCGAAAACTTTTCGAATCGATCCGAATTCAAAAAAATTCTAATCGATTTGAAAACGAATAAACAAAACAAATTAAGAAAACGAATGAAACAAATGAAACAAATTTAACTAAACAAATTTATATAAATAACGAATCAAAACGAAACAAAATTTTTTTTTGTGTTCTGCACATGTCTACTTAGCAGGCTCCTCCAACCACAGCACGTCTACAAAAAAACGACAGGAGGCGGGGTAGAGACAAGACCAGTGCCCCTGCAGAAGGAGAGAGAGCAGAGCTGTGGGAAGGGCCTAGCAGGCTCCACCTACTACAGGAGGGGGGCGGAGACAAGACCAGTGCCCCTGCAGAAGGAGAGAAAGCAGAGCTGTGAGAAGGGCCTAACAGGCTCCACCTACTACAGGAGGGGGGCGGAGACAAGACCAGTGCCCCTGCAGAAGGAGAGAAAGCAGAGCTGTGAGAAGGGCCTAACAGGCTCCACCTACTACAGGAGGGGGGCGGAGACAAGACCAATGCCCCTGCAGAAGGAGACAGAGCAGAGCTGTGGGAGTAGCCCAGCAGGCTCCACCCACTACAGCATGTCTGCAGAAAACTACAGGAAGGGGCGGAAACAAGACCAGTCCCCCTGCACAAGGAGATTGCACAGCAGTGAGTGGTCTTTATTACAGGAAGTCTCACACTGAATTACTGCACAGATCTGGGAGAAATACACAAAGCTCACCGAGATCCCAGAATAAGACACATGACCGATGGATTTATTATCCCAAAGTTCAGCTTTAACCCCTCAGCGCCGACGTAACACAATTATGCGGCCCCACCTGCACTGGACATTTTTGCTGTGGGGCTGCATATTTGCTTACCTCCCTCGTGTCACGGAGCCGCAGAACAGGGAAGTGTAAACAAGGCATTTCCCCGTTTCTGCCTTGTGTCATGACAGAGATCACCGCTCCCTGTCATCGGGAGCGCTGATCGCTGTCATGTGAGTGGAAGCCCATCCCCCTCACAGTTAAAATCACTCCCTAGGACACACTTAACCCCTTCATCGCCCCCCCTAGTGGTTAACCCCTTCACTGCCAGTGTCATTTACACATTAATCAGTGCATTTTTATAGCACTGATCGCTGTATAAAATGACAACGGTCCCAAAATAGTGTCAAAAGTGTCCCATGTGTCCGCCATAATGTCGCAGTCCCGATAAAAATTGCCGATCGCCGCCATTACTAATAAGAAAAAAAATTATAATAAAAATGCCATAAAACTATCCCCTATTTTGAAGACGCTATAAATTTCTCGCAAACCAATCAATATACGCTTATTGCGATTTTTTTTTTTACCAAAAATATGTAGAAGAATACGTATCGGCCTAAACTGAGGAAAAAAATAGTTTTTTTTTAAAATATATTTTTGGGGGATATTTATTATAGCAAAAAGTAAAAAATAATGTGTTTTTTTCAAAATAGTCGCTCATTTTTTTGTTTACAGCGCAAAAAATAAAAACCGCAGAGGTGATCAAATACCACCAAAAGAAAGCTCCATTTGTGGAAAAAAAAGGACGTCAATTTTGTTCAGGTGCAGCGTCGCACGACCGCGCAATTGTCAGTTAAAGCGACGCAGTGCCGAATCGCAAAAATGTGCTCTGGTCAGGAAGGGGGTAAAAGCTGAAGCGGTTAAGGTAATAGCAATAATTATACTGTTAAATTTAATAAAAAACTTTTTTTTTTTTTTTACTATTTTGGACCAGTTTTCTTTTGATAATAATATTTGAAAAAAAAAAAATTATCAGGAGATATCCATCGCAAATGAAAGCCCAATTTGACCCCAGAAGAGCAGGTTCGGGGGCCACTCTGTGCAAAACGAGCTGCACAGTGGAGGTAAATATGATATGTTTGTTATTTAAAAAAAAACAAAAAAACGATCCTTTACAATCACTTTAACATTTTTCCTGAGTTTGGCGAATCGCATTATTTAGTTTGGCCATCGGGAGGCAGCAGAGTCTCACCTAACGCGCATTTTGCTCAGATAAGTTTTGTTTTTATTGCTTTTTGTTATGTTCATTTTTTTTTCCAAACGAATTGTTTGCAGCTTTGTCAGATGCAAGAAGCTCATTAATGAGGTTTGTTATATTGGATGCAGGTCGTTAGCCAGCTGGCAAAACATTTTAATTGTGTTTCGACATAGAGCCGAAGAAGAGGAAAAAAAATAATATATTAGCGGAGTGGCAGCCAAAACACACAGCCAGGTAAAAGAGCAGCGCATTTCATTTCTGCCCGGGTGCTTTACAAGGAAAGCCATAAGATGAGTTCCTATTATTGTGTTAACCTTAAAGTCATTTCTGATGCGGCATTCCTGTTTTTAAGCATTTGCTGTTCCATATTTTTATTGTTACTTAAGCAGATTTGATTATTCTCCCCCTAGTGGTTAGCTAACTGTCATTGCACTCACTCTGCCTCCCTGAGTAAAGACAAGTAAAAACTGGACTTTTAAGCAGGTGGCCTATCTCCAGAAGGTGGGTGGAGCTTAGTACTGACTTCTGCAGAAGTCAAATGTAAGCTGAACCGGATCTCTACCACCAAAAGGCCAGTGCGGAAACATGCTCATGCTCGTGCACATTGCACACGTGCTAAGATTTATAAGCAAAGGACCAATGTAATTTCTGCAGTGCCTGCCAGTTCACCGCGCATGTATTTGTGCGCATGCGCGAATCCATCGCGTGTGCGCAGACGTGCACATAACAATTAGCACTTGGCGCCCAGTGGCCTATTTAACCACTTCCATGCCAGGCACTTTCCCACCTTCCTGCCCAGGACAATTTTTAGCTTTCAGCGCTGTCGCACTTTGAATGACAATTGCGCGGTCATGCAACACTGTACCCAAATAACATTTTTATCATTTTTTTCACACAGATAGAGCTTTCTTTTGGTGGTATTTGATCACCTCTGCGGTTTTTAATTTTTGCGCTATAAATGAAAAAAAAAAGTCAATGAAAAAAAACAACTGGTGGGCACTGATAGGCGGCACGGATAGGTGGCACGGATAGGCGGCACTGGATAGGTTGCACTGGATAGGTTGCACTGGATAGGCGGCACTGATGAGGAGCTACTGACAGGCACTGATTGGCACATTGATGGGGCACTGACAGGCAATACTGATGGGGCACTGATTGGCACTTTTTTGGGCACTGATTGGCACTGTTGTGGGCACTGACAGGCATTTTTTATGGGGACAGGCTGGCAGGTGTTGGGCACTGATTGGCACCTTTTGATGGGGGCTGTGCTGATAATCAATGTGCTGTTTATCAGCACAGACCCCCCCTTTAATTGGCTCTCCCTGCCAGCATGAACTGAGGAAAGCCATTTACCGGCACTTCCTGGTTCACGCTGTGATTAGTCGCAGCTGATCACGTTGTAAGAAGCCTCTGACAGAGGCTTCATACCACGATCGGAGTTGCGGTGTGTCAGACCGATGACCCCATGGGCGCGCGCCGGCTGTGACATCCTGATCACGTCATATGACGTCCGGTCAGGATATCACAACCACTTTGCCGCCGTCATTCTGCTATATGGCGGGCGGCAATTGGTTAAACTGCTCTATCACTATGAACAGTTGCTGGATGGTCTTCAGCTTGTTCCTGACTTCCCAAGACCTGATCTGCTGTTCTTGTTTACTTGCGTATGACCCGGCTTGCTTTTGGACTTTGGCTCTGCTCAGGCTCTAGCTCTGTTACCTAGCATCCCGACCTCGGCTTGTTTCCTGGATCTGATCTGCCTGTTGACTTGTACTGCATTGTCCGGCTGTTACTGACCCTGGACTATCTTCTGGATTTGCTTTGCCTGCTGATTCTGTACTTCACTGCCCGGTTGCCGCTGACTGTTGCTTGTCTCCTGGTCCTGCTTCTATCCCACGCTCTGGTGCCAAGCTGCTCTTGTATCCTGTTCCGAGGACTGTGACTACCAGCTCTACCCACCTACATAGTGGACATCACCAGCCAGCTGCAACAGCACTCGTGCCACTCCTTGACTCACTCTGTGCCCACCTTCAGGAGTGTTAGGCGAGAGGTGCAAGAGAGGCCTCCACAATATTCCAGTCTTCACCAGGTATGTGATATCAAGGCTGCCCAGTTTGCCGGTAATCACAAAAATGCACCTTCACCTAAATAGACAAAAATTCTTGCAACGGCCCCGTGTGCGCATCTGTAACTAATGCTGGCACCAAGCGGGTATTTACACGGATCTGCTGCACATGATCAGTGCTGTCTTGTCTGCAGCGTTCATGTGAAACCTGCTACCTACAACCCTGTATCTGATTATCTGTTATCGACTCAGCCTGCCTAGACTACTCCTGATCAGGGATGAGCTTCGTGTTCGAGTCGAACCCATGTTCGACTCGAACATCGGCTGTTCGACCGTCCGTCGAATTGCGAACGTTATGGGCCGTTCGCGCCAAATTCGTGTGGCGCGTCACGGCCCATAATTCACTGCGGCATCGCAGTGCATTGCTGGCTGATGATTGGCCAAGCATGCACTATGACCCGCATGCTTGGCCAATCACAGCGCCGTCAGTAGAGAGAGCTGTAATTGGCCAAAGCCAGGGTGGCTTTGGCCAATTATGGCTCAGGGGATTTAGTACACGCCCCACACTATATAAGGCCGCCTGCACGGCGGCCCTGTGTAGTGTGTTCCGGTGTGCTGATAGAGAGAGAGACAGACAGTGTCATTTGATTTGAGAGCTAGATTAGGCTAGATCTGTTCCTGCTATTTACATTTAGTGCAGTGCGTCCTGCTCACAGTGTTCAGCTAGATCCGTTCCTGCTATTTACATTTAGTGCAGTGCGTCCTGCTCACAGTGTTCAGCTAGATCCGTTCCTGCTATTTACATTTAGTGCAGTCAGTGCGTCCTGCTCACAGTGTTCAGCTAGATCTGTTCCTGCTATTTACATTTAGTGCAGTGCGTCCTGCTCACAGTGTTCAGCTAGATCCGTTCCTGCTATTTACATTTAGTGCAGTGCGTCCTGCTCACAGTGTTCAGCTAGATCCGTTCCTGCTATTTACATTTAGTGCAGTGCGTCCTGCTCACAGTGTTCAGCTAGATCCGTTCCTGCTATTTACATTTAGTGCAGTCAGTGCGTCCTGCTCACAGTGTTCAGCTAGATCCGTTCCTGCTATTTACATTTAGTGCAGTGCGTCCTGCTCACAGTGTTCAGCTAGATCCGTTCCTGCTATTTACATTTAGTGCAGTCAGTGCGTCCTGCTCACAGTGTTCAGCTAGATCCGTTCCTGCTATTTACATTTAGTGCAGTCAGTGCGTCCTGCTCACAGTGTTCAGCTAGATCCGTTCCTGCTATTTACATTTAGTGCAGTCAGTGCGTCCTGCTCACAGTGTTCAGCTAGATCCGTTCCTGCTATTTACATTTAGTGCAGTGCGTCCTGCTCACAGTGTTCAGCTAGATCCGTTCCTGCTATTTACATTTAGTGCAGTCAGTGCGTCCTGCTCACAGTGTTCAGCTAGATCCGTTCCTGCTATTTACATTTAGTGCAGTCAGTGCGTCCTGCTCACAGTGTTCAGCTAGATCCGTTCCTGCTATTTACATTTAGTGCAGTGCGTCCTGCTCACAGTGTTCAGCTAGATCCGTTCCTGCTATTTACATTTAGTGCAGTGCGTCCTGCTCACAGTGTTCAGCTAGATCTGTTCCTGCTATTTACATTTAGTGCAGTGCGTCCTGCTCACAGTGTTCAGCTAGATCCGTTCCTGCTATTTACATTTAGTGCAGTCAGTGCGTCCTGCTCACAGTGTTCAGCTAGATCCGTTCCTGCTATTTACATTTAGTGCAGTCAGTGCGTCCTGCTCACAGTGTTCAGCTAGATCCGTTCCTGCTATTTACATTTAGTGCAGTGCGTCCTGCTCACAGTGTTCAGCTAGATCTGTTCCTGCTATTTACATTTAGTGCAGTGCGTCCTGCTCACAGTGTTCAGCTAGATCCGTTCCTGCTATTTACATTTAGTGCAGTCAGTGCGTCCTGCTCACAGTGTTCAGCTAGATCTGTTCCTGCTATTTACATTTAGTGCAGTCAGTGCGTCCTGCTCACAGTGTTCAGCTAGATCTGTTCCTGCTATTTACATTTAGTGCAGTGCGTCCTGCTCACAGTGTTCAGCTAGATCTGTTCCTGCTATTTACATTTAGTGCAGTGCGTCCTGCTCACAGTGTTCAGCTAGATCTGTTCCTGCTATTTACATTTAGTGCAGTCAGTGCGTCCTGCTCACAGTGTTCAGCTAGATCCGTTCCTGCTATTTACATTTAGTGCAGTGCGTCCTGCTCACAGTGTTCAGCTAGATCTGTTCCTGCTATTTACATTTAGTGCAGTGCGTCCTGCTCACAGTGTTCAGCTAGATCTGTTCCTGCTATTTACATTTAGTGCAGTCAGTGCGTCCTGCTCACAGTGTTCAGCTAGATCCGTTCCTGCTATTTACATTTAGTGCAGTGCGTCCTGCTCACAGTGTTCAGCTAGATCTGTTCCTGCTATTTACATTTAGTGCAGTGCGTCCTGCTCACAGTGTTCAGCTAGATCCGTTCCTGCTATTTACATTTAGTGCAGTCAGTGCGTCCTGCTCACAGTGTTCAGCTAGATCCGTTCCTGCTATTTACATTTAGTGCAGTCAGTGCGTCCTGCTCACAGTGTTCAGCTAGATCTGTTCCTGCTATTTACATTTAGTGCAGTCAGTGCGTCCTGCTCACAGTGTTCAGCTAGATCCGTTCCTGCTATTTACATTTAGTGCAGTGCGTCCTGCTCACAGTGTTCAGCTAGATCCGTTCCTGTTATCTTCCTACTGACAGGCAGGCTTGTCTGGTTACAGTATATAAAGCTACCTGAAGAAAATTACAGGTGTTCTATCCCAGCTTAGTGCAGCTACAGGCCATTAGTATGTCTGGAAGGCCAAGAAGGAGAGGCAGACAGTCACAAGCCAATAAGAGAGGGCAAGCAGGCTCTGTGTCTAGTGCTGGTCGTGGAGACGGTGCATCCTCATCAGCCCGTGGCCATGGGACACGCTTGGCCTTTTTTTCGGCAGCTGGCCGTGTTGAGCCGCAACATGCAGAAAACTTGGTCGAGTGGATGACCAAGCCGTCCTCATCCTCCTCATCCTCTCTCACCCATGCCCAGGGTGCTTTGTCTGGCAAAGCAGCGGCCTCTTCCCTCAGCTCAATGTCATCAGTGACTCCTTCCCTAGCTCCACCATGTCCTCATGAGGATTCCCTCGAACTGTTTGACCACAGTGTTGGGTACATGCTCCAGGAGGATGCCCAGCGTTTGGAAGGCTCTGATGATGATACTGAGCTCGATGAAGGCAGTAACATGAGCACGGACAGAGGGGGTGCCCAAGAAGGACAGCAATCTGGTAGTCATGCTCCCCCTGCTGCAGCATACTGCCAGGTTTGCTCCAGTGATGAGGAGGGAGGGGATGATGAGGTCACTGACTCAACGTGGGTGCCTGATAGGAGAGAGGAGGAGGAGGAGGAGGAGGAGGTGGCACATCACCAACGAGGCAGGATGCCCTCCAGGGGCCAGCCTAAGGGCAGCACATTGACTGCATCACACCCCAAAGCTCCACATGTGCAGGGCGCTGCAGTCTCTGCGCGTTATTCAAAAAGTTCTTTGGTGTGGGCCTTTTTTGAGACGAGTGCATCAGATCGCACCGCTGCTATTTGCAACATATGTCTCAAGCGTATCTCGCGTGGCCAAAACATCTCCCGCTTGGGTACCACATGCTTGACCAGACATATGTTGACCTGCCATGCAGTTCGTTGGCAAGCATATCTAAAAGACCCACACCAAAGAACAAAGAGGATCTCTCCTTGCTCCTCATCAGCTGAGATTTCCAACCCCACTAGACCTTCAGTCCTCTCTGAGACCCGCAGTGAGAGGAATGAAGGTGTAGAATTAGGTGTGTCACAGCCAAGTACTTGTGGGCAATCTGCTTTTGGTACACCGACGCCAGATTGTACCAGGCAAATTTCCCTGCCCCAGCTGCTGCACCGCCGAAAGAAGTTTGCTCCCAGCCATCCACATGCCCAGCGGTTGAATGCTAGCTTGGCAAAATTGCTAGCACTTCAACTGCTGCCTTTTCAGTTGGTAGACTCTGCCCCCTTCCGTGAGTTTGTGGAATGTGCGGTTCCTCAGTGGCAGGTACCCAAACGCCACTTTTTCTCACGGAAGGCGATTCCAGCTCTCTACCGGCATGTGGAAGGCAATGTCCATGCCTCGCTGGACAGGGCGGTCAGCGGTAAGGTGCATATTACCGCTGACTCATGGTCCAGCAGGCATGGACAGGGACGTTACTTAAGTTTCACGGCGCATTGGGTGACTCTGCTGGCAGCTGGGAAGGATGCAGGACAAGGTGCAGTAGTGTTGGAGGTTGTTCCGCCACCACGCCTCCAAAATGCTGATTGTGACACACCTCTCTCCTCCACCCCCTCCTCTTCTTCTTCCTCCATGGCCTCTTCCTCGGAACCAGCGGTGCTCCGTAGGCGTTCAAGGGGCTACGCAAGTACGCAGGCCAAAAGATGCCATGCGGTGCTTGAGCTGGTGTGCTTGGGGGACAGGAGCCACACTGGGGCAGAGGTTCTGTCAGCTCTGCAGGGGCAGGTTCAGAGGTGGTTGACGCCACGCCAACTTAAGGCAGGAATGGTGGTTTGCGACAATGGCACCAACCTCCTCTCTGCCCTCCGACAGGGACAACTGACCCATGTGCCCTGTTTGGCTCACGTCCTTAACTTGGTGGTGCAGCGGTTCTTGGGCAGGTACCCGGGCTTACAGGATGTCCTGAGGCAGGCCAGGAAAGTCTGTGTGCATTTCCGCCGGTCATATAATGCCAGTGCTCGGCTGACGGACCTCCAAAAGGAGTTTAACCTGCCCAAGAACCGCCTAATCTGTGACATGCCCACCAGGTGGAACTCGACATTGGCCATGCTGCAGCGGCTGCACACGCAGCAGAGGGCCATCAATGAGTACCTGTGCGACTATGGCACCAGGACAGGGTCAGGGGACCTTGGTTTTTTTTCCCCACGCCAGTGGGCCATGATCAGGGATGCATGCACTGTCCTGTCACCATTCGAGGAGGCCACGAGGATGGTGAGCACTGACAGTGCATGCATCAGTGACACTGTCCCCCTTGTCCACCTGTTGGAGCACACGCTGCGTGGAATAATGGACAGGGCACTTGAGGCAGAACAGAGGCAGGAAGAGGAGGACTTCCTTAGCTCTCAAGGCCCCCTTTATCCAGACAGTGTTCCTGCGTGCCCGCCGATCACACAGGAAGAGGACGAGGAGGAGGAGGAGGAGGAGGAGGAAGATTGTGTCAGTATGGAGGTGGAGCCTGGCACTCAGCATCAGCAGTCTTTAAGGGATCAGTCCCAAGGAACACATGGACTTGTACGTGGCTGGGAGGAGGTGGCTGCGGACGTTGTTGTCCTTAGTGACCCAGAGGACTCCGGACCGAATGCCTCAGCAAACCTACGCTGCATGGCCTCCCTGATCCTGCAAAGCCTGCGTAAGGATCCTCGTATTCGTGGTATCAAGGAGAAGGACCAATACTGGCTGGCAACCCTCCTTGATCCACGTTACAAGGGTAAGGTTGCGGACCTTATCTTGCCATCGCAGAGGGAGCAGAGGATGAAACATCTTCGGGAGGCCTTGCAGAAAGGTCTGTGCAACGCGTTCCCAGAGACTGGGAGGTTACAAACTCCTGTTTCTGGACAACGTGTTGCTGAGGCTTCGGTCAGTCAAAGAAGGAGCGGTGGAGAAGGTGGCCGTCTGACCGATGCGTTCAGACAATTTTTTGGTCCGCAGCCCCAAGGTATGATCGGTTCCAGCAACCATCGCCAGCGTCTGTTTTACATGGTGCAGGAATACCTAGGGGCAAGATCAGACTTGGACACCTTTCCCACCGAAAATCCTCTGGGTTACTGGGTCTTGAGGATGGATCACTGGCCAGAGCTTGCACAGTATGCAATTGAGCTACTGGCCTGTCCTGCATCCAGCGTTCTTTCGGAACGCACATTCAGTGCTGCTGGAGGCGTGGTAACCGATCACAGGGTGCGTCTGTCCACTGACTCGGTCGATCGGCTGACCTTCATAAAAATGAATCAGTCTTGGATCACCACCAGCTACCAAGCACCTGATGCTGATGTAACTGAATAATTTTTTTCAGATCCCTTCAAAGACTGCCTATGCTGATGCTGAGTGACTATCCCTGAGTAATTATCCTCTTCCTCCTCAATCATCACGCTGATAGCTTGTAAGAACATTTTTGGTTCTGGGCGCCACCACCAGTGCCTAAGGCACAATTTTTCAGCCCCTGTATAACAGGGGCGTTTAATTACAATTTTTGATGTAATACTTTGCAGCAGGGCTCGTTCCTGCGTTCCAACTAGAGTGTCTGTGAGGGGTTGCAGTGTTGTGGCACCAGCACCAGTGCCTAAGGCCCAATTTTTCTGCCCCTGTCTAACAGGGGCGTGTAATTACAATTTTTGATGCAATACTTTGCAGCAGGGCTCGTTCCTGCGTTCCAACTAGAGTGTCTGTGAGGGGTTGCAGTGTTGTGGCACCAGCACCAGTGCCTAAGGCCCAATTTTTCTGCCCCTGTCTAACAGGGGCGTGTAATTACAATTTTTGATGTAATACTTTGCAGCAGGGCTCGTTCCTGCATTCCAACTAGAGTGTCTGTGAGGGGTTGCAGTGTTGTGGCACCAGCACCAGTGCCTAAGGCCCAATTTTTCTGCCCCTGTCTAACAGGGGCGTGTAATTACAATTTTTGATGCAATACTTTGCAGCAGGGCTCGTTCCTGCGTTCCAACTAGAGTGTCTGTGAGGGGTTGCAGTGTTGTGGCACCAGCACCAGTGCCTAAGGCCTAATTTTTCAGCTCCTGTTCAACAGGGGCATGTAATTACAATTCTTGATCTAATATTTCACAGCAGGGCCCTGTGAGGGCTTACAGTGTTTTGGCCACAGCAACACCTAAGGCCCAAATTTCTGCTGAGTATATAGGGCAGGACCCTACTTTCAAACATCTAACTTACAAACGACTCCTACTTGCAAACGGAAGGAGACAACAGGAAGTGAGATGAAATCTACCCCTAGGAAGGGAAATTCTCTCATGTAAGAGTTAATATGGGAAAACAATTTCTCCTTTCCACTGATGCTTTCCAATCCTTGTTCCACAAAAAAAAACCAAATTTTCGAAAAACATTTTTCATTGGGACAAAAAAGTGAGGTGAAATCTTCTGAAGAGGAGGAAAGACGCAAAACAAATGTCACAGGGGTGATAACCCTTCCCTATGTTTTCCAAAAAGCTTAGAAAAGATTTTTTGGCTGGAGCTAAACACGTTAAAAATGTTCAAAATTACAAACAGATTCTACTTAACAACAAACCTACAGTCCCTGTCTTGTTTACACCGCCTGTATACTGCTGTTCAGAGTATATAGGGACCTTTCCTTATTTTAATTTGGGTGTGGGGTTCCCTTAATATCCATACAAGACCCAAAGGGCCTGGTAATGGACTGGGGGGTACCCATGCCGTTTGTCTCACTGATTTTCATCCATATTGCCAGGACCCGACATGACATTAAACCCGCAAGCAGTTTTAAATGAGATTTTTTCCTTTAAAAATGACATTTGGTGCAGGGACTGTTCTAAACATGGGAAACACGCGTCACTTTACAGGCATACTATAGACACCCCCCAGGTACGATATTTAAAGGAATATTTCACTTTTTTTTTTTTTACTTTAAGCATCATTAAAATCACTGCTCCCGAAAAAACGGCCGTTTTTAAAAGTTTTTTTTGCATTGATACATGTCCCCTGGGGTAGGACCCGGGTCCCCACACCCTTTTTAGGACAATACCATGCAAATTAGCCTTTAAAATGAGCACTTTTGATTTCGAACGTTCGAGTCCCATAGACGTCAATGGGGTTCTAACGTTCGTGCGAACTTGCGGTCCGTTCGCGGGTTCTGGTGCGAACCGAACCGGGGGGTGTTCGGCTCATCCCTACTCCTGATATTTGCCTGTACTGACCCTGGCTTGCTCTTGGACTATGCTTCTGCCTGTTCCTTCTGTCCCTGACCTGCTCATCTGTTACCGACTCCAGCTTGAATTCTGACTATGCTTCTGCCTACATGCTTATACTCGATCTGATCTTCAGTTACCGATCCGGCTTGCCGGACTTTGTTGATTATCTGCCTGCTGGCCAGCCTGAATCTGCTGATCTTCTACTTGCTGCCCAACCCGACTCTGCTGACCTTCTGCCTGCTGGCCAGCTGAAATCTGCTGACTTTCTACTTGCTGCCCTGCCGGACTCTGCTGACCTTATATCTGCTGCCCAGCCTAACTCTGCTGACCTTCTTGCTGCCCAGCCTGACTCTACTGACCTTCTTGCTGCCCAGCCTGACTCTGCTGACCTTCTTGCTGCCCAGCCTGACTCTGCTGACCTGCTTGCTGCCCAGCCTGACTCTGCTGACCTGCTTGCTGCCCAGCCTGACTCTGCTGACCTGCTTGCTGCCCAGCCTGACTCTGCTGACCTGCTTGCTGCCCAGCCTGACTCTGCTGACCTTCTACCTGCTGCTCAGCGTGACTCTTCTTACCTTCTACCCGCTGCCCTATCTGACTCTGCTGACCTATCTGCTGCCCAGCCTGACTCTACTGACCTACCTGCTGCCCAGCATGACTCTGCTGAACTTCTGCCTGCTGCCAAGCCTGACTTCTGACCTTCTGCCTGTGGCTCAGCCTGACTCTGCTGACCTTCTACCTGCTGCCCAGGGTGACTCTGCTGACATTTTATTTGTTGTCCAGCCAAACTCTGCTGACCTTCTACCTGCTGCCCAGCCTGACTCTACTGACCTTCTGCCAGCTGCCCAGCCTGACTCTACTGATCTTTTACTTGCTGCCCAGCCTGACTCTGCTGACCTTCTACTTGCTGCCCAGCCTGACTCTGCTGATCTTCTACCTGCTGCCCAGTGCGACTCTGCTGACCTTCTACTTGCTGCCCAGCCTGACTGTACTGACCTTCTACTTGCTGCCCAGCCTGACTCTGCTGACCTTCTACTTGCTGCCCAGCCTGACTCTGCTGATCTTCTACCTGCTGCCCAGTGCAACTCTGCTGACCTTCTGCCTGCGGCCCAGCCTGACTCTACTGACCTTCTACCTGCTGCCAGGCCTGACTCTGCTGAGGCCTTGAACCTGCTGCTAACAAAAGCTATGAGACACTTGCATGGGTGTCCGCAGGAGGGGGCAAGGGGGGTCAAGTGCCCCCCCTGGAATCAGCAAGCTGTCCACACACTAGGGAGGAAAGTAAAGTCAAACATGATAAGAGAATGTTCACTTCACCAGAGCTCAGCCTTATTTATTGTTGGGCTGACACCTGGATCTTGGCTGCCCAATCACTCTTATCTTCTGTTATCAGCGAACTGCTTGTGGAATGTCTCCAATTGCAGGACTGCAACCTGTCAGCATGGACTGTGTATCTCCTTACACTGTCATCCTGGTTGGATTTCAGGCTGAACCTTCTGTTATCATGTGAAGAGATTTAACACTTTACTTCCCTGCATGCTTTTGCTTGGCTTCTCCTAGGGCTCCTTCACATGTGTGGAAGTGACTGTTGCTCCTCTGAAAAGATCCATGCTTGGATCGCTTTTCAGAGCTGTTTAAGAGGGGGTGAGAAGGCAATATGTTGCCTCCTCACCACCTGATTTAACACAATAATTGTCATACGGTGGCCACATTGAACTACATTATTCTTTTTCACAGCACCGCCCACTAAAAGCAACACGCTGTTTAACCAGTTCTATCAGTGCTGCCAATCAGTGCCCCCTATTAGTGCCCCCTATCAGTGACCATCAGAGAATAACTTTTTTTTTTTTAATTGTCAGTCTTTTTTGTTTGTTTAGCAAAAAAAAAACCCCAGGGGTGATTAACCACTTCAATACCGGGCACTTATACACCTTCCTGCCCAGACCAATTTTCAGCTTTCACTTTGAATGACAATTGCGCGGTCATCCATCACTGTACCCAAACTAAATTTTTATCATTTTGTTCCCACAAATAGAGCTTTCTTTTGGTGATATTTGATCACCTCTGCGGTTTTTATTTTTTGCTAAAAATAAACAAATAAAAAAAAGACCGAAAATTTAGAAAAAAATAAAAGTTTTGCTTTTGTTTCTGTTAAAAATTTTTGTAAATAAGTAAGTTTTCTCTTTCACTGGTGGGCACTGATAAGGCGGCACTGACAGGCACTGATAAGGCGGCACTGACAGGCACTGATAAGGAGGCACCGATGAGGTGGCACCAATGAGTGGGCACTGACGGGCACTGTCGATGGGCACTGATATGCGGCACTGATAGGCGGCACTGATGGGTGGCACTGATATGCAGCACTGATGGGCATTGATAGGCGGCACTGATGGGCACTCATGGGTGGCACTGGTGGGCACTGATGGTCACTGATAGGCGATACTGATGGGCACTGAAAGGCTGCAAAGATGGGTTCTTATGGGTGGCACTGATAGGCGGCACTGATGGGCGCTGATAGGCGGCACTGATGGGCACTGATAGGCGACACTGATAGGCACTGAAAGGCTGCAAAGATGGGTTCTTATGGGTGGCATTGATAGGCGGCACTGCTGGGCACTGATGGGCACTGATAGGTGGCACTGATGGGCACTGATACATGGCACTGATGGGCACTGATAAGTTGCACTGATATGAGGCACTGCTAGGCATCCCTGGTGGCACTGGCAGTGGTAGGCATTGCGAGTGGGCACTGATTGGCAGCTGCCTGGGCATTGATTGGCAGCTGCCTGTGCACAAATTAGTATTTCCCTGGGGGGTCTGGGGGGGGGGCATACCTGGTGGTCCAGTGTGGATGGCCATCCTGGTGGTCCTGGGCGGGATCTGAGGGGGGGCTGTGCTGATAAAAAATCAGCACAGACCCCCCCCTGTCAGGAGAGCAACCGATCGGCTCTCCTCTACTCGTGTATGTCAGACGCGAGTGAGGAAAAGCCGATCGCCGGCTCTTCCTGTTTACATCGTGATCAGCCGTGATTGGACACGGCTGATCACGTGGTAAAGAGTCTCCGTCAGAGACGCTTTACCTAAATCAGAGTTGCGGGGTGTCAGTCTGACAACGATCGCCGCGATGCGCGCCCCCGGGGATGTCATATGACGCCCAGTCACGATATTGAAACCACTTTGCCGCCGTCATTCTGCTATATGGCAAGTGGTTAAATACCACCAAAAGAAAGCTCTATCTGTGTGAAACAAATGATAAAAATGTTATTTGGGTACAGTGTTGCATGACTGAGTAATTGTCATTCAAAGTGTGACAGCGCTGAAAGCTGAAAATTGGACAGGGGTGAAAGTGCCCGGTAGGCAAGTGGTTAAGCACAGCAACATAGCATAAAGATGATATTGTGCCCATAAAACTGCTGTTGTGCCCATAAAGATGCTGTTGTGCCCATAAAGATGATATTGTGCCCATATAGAATTTAAGATCTCCACTGGCTTAAGCCAATGCTGCACCATCCAGATGTAGTTTTTTTTTGTAACTGATCGATTGCCTAATTGTATATTTATTTATACCTTCACTTGCTGTGGTCGCAGCATATTTTTCATGGTTTTGTATGTGGCTCAGATCGCCGCGGCAAAACCAGGTACATTCTACACCCCCCCCCCCCCCCCCCCAAAACGTGCCAAATGTGGCAGTGGAAGGGGGAGGGTTATCACACTTTATGTAATAAAGCCCCTCCCCTTCATGAAATTGTCAAAAAGGGGCAGAGTATAGGTGACCTTAAAATGACCCACCCCCCCCCCCCGAAAAAAGTTCTGCGGACACCCATGGACACTTGTGAAGCTCTGAGCTCTTATGCGACCCGTTCACCTCACCAGGGAGCCTATACAATGTATAGGAGAGATTCACTGTTCTCACTTCAGGCTCCTCTACCAGTAATGTGAGAGACGGCTGCATCTGTTTTCATTTTTCAGGTTAAGAACATTTTCATCGAGTGCAGAAAATTCCCGGAAATCCTGCCACAAATGCCGTGACCCTTGTCACTTCCCGTGAGCTGTCAAAAGAAAGACAGAGAAAGTAAAGACAAAACTGCTAACCTCCCTGGCCCCGTGCAGGGGCAGACTGACCATTCGGGCACTCGGGCACTGCCCGAGGGCCCCATGCCGCTAAGGGGCCCCATCAGGGTTGCCAGCCTCAATAAAACCAGGCAAAGTATGTAAAAATCTGTGTTTTTTTAAAAATACCAAGATTATGGCTGCCCCGCCTCTCCAGTACCTTTTCAGTGTGTGTATTCTGTGTGTGTATATTGTGTGTCTGTGTGTGTATACTGTGTGGCCCCATAATCTATTTCCTAGGGGCCCCATAATCTCCTATTGCCTGGGGGTCCCATAATCTCCTATTGCCTGGGGGCCCCATAATCTCCTATTGCCTGGGGGCCCCATAATCTTCTCCTATTGTCTGGGGGCCCCATAATATCCTATTGCCTGGGGGCCCCATAATCTTCTCCTATTGCCTGGGGGCCCCATAATCTCCTATTGCCCCGGGGGCCCCATAATCTTCTCCTATTGCCTGGGGGCCCCATAATCTCCTATTGCCTGGGGGCCCCATAATCTTCTCCTATTGCCCGGGGGCCCCATAATCTTCTCTTATTGCCCGGGGGCCCCATAATCTCCTATTGCCTGGGGGCCCCATAATCTCCTATTGCCCGGGGGCCCCATAATCTCCTATTGCCTGGGGGGCCCATATTCTTCTATTGCCTGGGGGCCCCATAATCTCCTATCGCCTGGGGGCCCCATAATTTCCTATTACCTGGGGGGCCCATAATCTCCTTTTGCCCGGGGGCCCCATAGTCTTCTCCTATTGCCCGGGGGCCCCATAATCTCCTATTGTCTGGGGGCCCCATAATCTCCTATTGCCTGGGGGCCCCATAATCTCCTATTGCCCGGGGGCCCCATAATCTCCTATTGCCTGGGGGGCCCATATTCTTCTATTGCCTGGGGGCCCCATAATCTCCTATCGCCTGGGGGCCCCATAATTTCCTATTGCCTGGGGGGCCCATAATCTCCTTTTCCCGGGGGCCCCATAGTCTTCTCCTATTGCCCGGGGGCCCCATAATCTCCTATTGTCTGGGGGCCCCATAATCTCCTATTGCCTGGGGGCCCCATAATCTCCTATTGCCCGGGGGGCCCCATAATCTTCTCCTATTGCCCGGGGCCCCATAATCTCCTATTGCCCGGGGGGCCCCATGAGTTGTCAGTCCGCCCCTGGCCCCGTGTAATGGAAATGAAGAACGGAAGACCTATTTGAAGCCCAGCCTGGGTGACAACCTTGGCTTCCTCCATAGATACAGTACAGCAAGTGAGCGTAGCCACCCTTGGATGGGAGATCATCGGGTGAAATTAAAGGCAGTAAATCCTGAAATAAAGAAAACGAATGCAGTCACCACACCCAAGGGCTTTATAAGCTTCAATACATATCTAAATGTACTAATATTATTATTATTATTATTATAATACAGGATTTTTATAGCGCCAACAGTTTACGCAGCGCTTTACAATATAAAAGGAGACAATACAATTATAATACAATAAAATACAAGAGGGTTAAGAGGGCCCTGCTCAGAAGAGCTTACAATCTAATAGGGTGGGACAGGTGGTACAAAAGGTTCTAACTGTGGGGGATGAGCTGATGGAAGTGGTAGAAGATTAGTTGGAGACATGATAGGCTTTCCTGAATTGATGAGTTTTCAGGGATCGCCTGAAGGTAGAAGAGTAGGGGATAGCCAGACAGGTGGAGGTAGCGAGTTCCAGAGGATGGGAGAGGCTCTGGAGAAAACCTAATACATATAACACTTCCCCAGACTGGCAATGCAGGAGGTGTGAGCTGGTAAAAACAGAGGGGGGGAGGGGAAGAAAAGGAATGCATCCGCCACATCTAATGATTAGTAATCTGCAGTAGTTGTCATTTTTGGTTGTGGGTGTGCTGCGGCTTTAAGGAAGTGGGGGTGTCCTCTCTCTGACATCGGGGCTCTCAGTTAGCTGGTGAAATGTGTCCGGAGAGGAGCACTAAGTCACCCGCCGGAGCAGCTCATTACAAGTTTTAATTAAATGCTATAAAACCAGCAACATAATTAATGCGGCTCCTATCAATGTCTCTGCCGGATCCTGATTATTGGATGCTGGATTAGCTTCACTGCAATGATTTTCTTTAAAAAACGCTCAAACAGACGCTGTGGGGGGAGGGTGTGCAGATTTCCACCATACACCAATCACATTTCATCAGTTAAAGGAGCCAGAGTAAGAAAATGCTCCTTCCTGCCTTCTACAAAGTTACAATGTACAGTCTGATCACTGGGGGGAGGGGAGACTGAGGAAATGTCTCCTCCTCCTTCTACAAAGTTACAATGTACAGTCTGATCACTGGGGGGAGGGGAGACTAAGGAAATGTCTCCTCCTCCTTCTACGAGGTTACAATGTACAGTCTGATCACTGGGGGAGAAGACTGAGGAAATGCTTCTTCCTGCCTGCAGCAGACTGATGACATCATCTCAGCCTAGGCAAAGTCACTGAGTGGAGCTCAATGTTGGCTTTTTTAATGATAAAGGGCTCAGTATATATTTTTTTTACATTGTAACATATGAGGAATGAATTCTTGTAGAATTGTTGAGTCCTCCATTTCCCCGTCTGTTTTAATTTTCAGCCTAAACTACAGAAGATTGATCGGTGTGTCTGGCGGATCGCTTAGAGCAGACGATCGCCTCCGTTATTCATGAATGCGGACCTCCGATCTTCCGCTTTTATCATTCTGTGAACGGCGGGCGGGTCGGACGCGCGGTTCTTTTTTTTTGGCCTTTAGAACAGAAGGATTGAGGTCAGCGGAGTGTTTTTCTCCCGCGCCGGTTAAAACACAACCGCCGACGCAACCATTTTTCTTGCCTTTAAACCCGAGCGGCGAGGATGTCAATAAAGAGATTAGAGACTTTACACGTGTAATCCCCCTCCCCCCCCCCATAAAAAAACACAGAACGGCCTTTTACCAGAAAATAGAGAAATGTTTAGGAAAACGCTTCAGGCGCCGAACGATTTGTGAATAATCTGCGATGTGAGTGCGGAAGGAACGATTGCGGAGGGAGAAGACTTCATAGTTGGCTTGTGGAATATTTTATGGCCTAAAACTGAGATTTCAGGCCGCCGCTGAGCGAAGGACGTCTCCAAAATAAAGGAAAATCAAATTGTTTGCTGGAGACGCTCCGGAGTGGAAAAAAAAGATCTACAGTGGATTGGAAATGTAACGATCACCCCCAAAGGAGCCCCCGGGCGATCGGGGTCCCTGTAGGGTTGTAGGGGGAATGCTGTAAAGGGGAACTCTAATGTAAGGGGGTTTCTGCTCACCAAACCTCCCACTTACATCAGAGCTCCCAGCATTCCTTATTAAAATAGAATTCTCAAAGCCCCCCTTTACATCAGAGTCCACAGGGCTCCCCTTACATCAGAGTCCACAGGGCTCCCCTTACATCAGAGTCCACAGGGCTCCCCTTACATCAGAGTCCACAGGGCTCCCCTTACATCAGAGTCCACAGGGCTCCCCCTACATCAGAGTCCAAAGGGCTCCCCTTACATCAGAGTCCACAGGGCTCCCCTTACATCAGAGTCCACAGGGCTCCCCCTACATCAGAGTCCACAGGGCTCCCCTTACATCAGAGTCCACAGGGCTCCCTTTACATCAGAGTCCACAGGGCTCCCCCTACATCAGAGTCCACAGGGCTCCCCTTACAACAGAGTCCACAGGGCTCCCCTTACATCAGAGTCCACAGGGCTCCCCTTACAACAGAGTCCACAGGGCTCCCCTTACATCAGAGTCCACAAGGCTCCCCTTAGATCAAAGTCCACAGGGCTCCCCTTACATCAGAGTCCACAGGGCTCCCCTTAGATCAGAGTCCACAAGGCTCCCCTTAGATCAGAGTCCACAGGGCTCCCCTTAGATCAGAGTCCACAGGGCTCCCCCTACATCAGAGTCCACAGGGCTCTTCGTTCCTTTGTAAGTAGGCAAAGGTCTAAAATCTGCAGGGGATCAAATCATTATTTTCCCCACTGTATATAAGGGAAGGGACAGGGGTAATGGTGACATCACTGACTGAATATGGAAAGTGGCTATATTGGGGTAGTGATGTCATCACCATCTCCACCCTTTGATTAATGCATTGAGGATTCCTGGCAATGTAAGTCAATGGTGCCAGTGACATCAGAGGTTGCTAGGGACAAGGTGGGTGCCAGCTTCCTCTCCTTCCTTAGCAACCAGTGACAGTGGGAAGCGGTCATATATACAAGCAGTAGAAATACCAATTCTATATATATAGTTTGACTCCTGCCGATCAGGGGGCCAAACGGGTTTGTCCAAACACCTGAACAGCCAAAGTTCTTTCTGGACCGGACTGTCAATCCCCCCTGCAGCCGAGGACAGTGAGGTCCCTGACCTGGTTCTGGTGTCTGGATCACAGGACTGGCTAAACAGAACCACAAAATCTTCACCAGGTGAGAAAGATCGGTTCTGTTTTTCAGATGTGTTTTGAATCATCTGTCTGCTGCTCAGCTTTAATGGAGTTGTTTGTGCGGCATTATCGGGCGCAGCTTTTATGATTGGAGAAGAAATAAAGCCGGTGAACTTTTATGATTTTATTTTGGAGAAATGCTCAGTGCCGGCTCACAATCAGAATTCGGTGATTTACATCGTGCTGTTGATTTTATGGTCTATAAGACTTTATGTGGAGAAGTGACCTTTTTGTTTTATGGTGTCCACGTGTTCCTGACTCCATTGTGGAGAAGTCATCAGTGCCGGCTTGATATGAAAATTCAAGATACAGGATTTCCTGACACAGGTAGGTATCTCAAGCAAGATTTCCTCCAATTTGCTCCAAGAAGCCCAGGAGGTAGGTATCAAATCCAGGATTTCTTCCAAAGTGTCCGGGAAGTAGGTGTCTCAAGCAGGATTTCCTCCAATGTGTCCAAAAGGTAGTTATCTCAAGTAGGATTTTGTCCAAGGAGTTAAGGAGGTAGGTATTTCAAGTGGGATTCACTCTAAGATGTCCAGGTGGTAGGTATCACCAAGTGGGATTTCCTTCAATGTGTCTAGGAGGTAGGTATCTTAAGCAGTGTTTCTCCAATCTATCCAAGAGAAAGATATCTCAAGGAGTTCAGGAGGTAGGTATTTCAAGTGGGATTCACTCCAAGATGTCCAAGAGGTATTAAGCGGGATTCCCTCTAAGGTGTCCATGAGGTAGGTATCTGAAGTCGGATTTTCTCCAATGTGTCCAGTAGGTAAGTATCTCAAGCAAGGTAAGGGTTTCGTCCAAAGAGTCCAGTAGGTAGCTATCTCAAGCAAGATTTCCTCCAATGTGTTCATGAGGTAGGTATCTCAAGTGGAATATCCTCCAATGTGTTCCGGAGGTAGGTATCTCAAGCAGGATTTCCTCCAAGGTGTCCACGAGGTAGGTATCTAAAGATGGATTTTCTCAAATGTGTCCAGTAGGTAGGTATCTCAAGCAGGGTTTCCTCCAAGGTGTCCAGTAGGTAGGTATCTCAAGATAGATTTTCTCCAATGTGTCCAGGAGGTAGATATCTAAAGCAGGATTGTCTACAAAGTGTCCAAGAGGTAGGTACCCAGTGGCGGCTAGTGCTCGATAATTTGGGGGAGGACGGCAAACCAACACCACCCCACCTCGGACAGGAGATGAGCCCCCCAGGGACAGACATGAATGCGGGGTCTCCCCTGCTGTGGGAGACGGACCGCCTTTTTACCTTAGGAGTGGGGAGAGCCATTGTGGCGGCTGTTGGGTTGGTCAGTTTCCCCTGCTTCTCCTTCGCCCAACCTCCTCACCCCTCCTCCACCTTGGCCAATAAGATAATTTCTCCTTTTGGCCAATTGGGAAACGGGTCTCACGACCCGCATCCTGATTGGCTGGGAGGAGAATCAGTGTTAAAATAGCGAATATACATTCCCTATTGTCACAACTGGGTGGGCTGGGAGCCCAGTGCTCTGCACCCCGAGCCCACCCTTTTTTGAAGCCTATTAGAGCCCTCTACTTCCTTCTTTCTTTCCTTTCTCTCCCTCTCTCCTTCATTCTTTCTTCCATTTTTTTCTCTCCTCTCTCTTCCTCTTTCTTTCCTATTTTTTCCCCTTCTGTCCCTCTCTCCTTCCTTATTTTTTTCTCTCTCTCTCTTTCTCCTTCCTTCCTTCTGTCTTTCCTTCTTTCCTCTGTCTCCCTCTCTCCGTTCTTCTTTCTTTGTCTCTTCTCTCTCCCTCTTTCTTTCCTTTGTTCCTTTCTTCCATTTTTCTTTCCTGTCTCACACTCTCCCCTTCCTTCTTTCTTAAATTTTTTTCTCTCCTTTCTCACCCTCTTTCTTTCCTTCTTTCCCTCTTAACTATTTATTTATTTTCTGTCCCTCTCTCCTTTCTTCTTTTTGTCCTTTCTTTCTCTTTTCTTCTTTCCTTCATTCTTTCTTTCCTTTGTTCCTTCCTTTCTTCTTTCTTTCCTCTGTCTCCCTCCCTCCATCCTTCTATTTTGCTCTTATCTCTCTCCCTTTCTCCTTCCTTCCTTTCATTCTTTTACTTCTTTCCCCCTTTCCTTCTTCCTTACCTCTCTCTCTTTCTTCTTTTCTCTCCCTCTCCCCCTCTCTCTTTTTCCTCTCTCTCCCTCTCTATGTCCTTCTTTCTTGCACTTATCTCTCTCCATGTCTCCTTTATTCCTTTCATTTTTTTTCCTTCTTCTTTCCCCCTTTCCTTCTTCTTTTCTCACTCTCTTTCTTCCTCTCTCTCTCTCTTCTCTCCCTCTCTCTTCTTCTCTTCTTCTCTTCCCCTCTCATCTCTCCCTCTCCCTCTCTATCTCTCTCTCTCTCTTCTCTCCCTCGCTCTCTCTCTCTCTTCTTCTCTTCCCTTCTCTCTCTCTCTCCTCTCATCTCTCTCTCTCTCTCTCTCTCTCTCTCTCTCTCTCTCTCTCTCTTTCTCTCTCTCTCTCTCTCCTCATTATTCCGTAGTTCTTCTCTCTCTCTCTCTCTCTCTCTCTCTCTCTCTCTCTCTCTCTCTTCTCTCTCCGCTCTCTCTCCCCTCATTATTCTGTAGTTCTTCTCTCTCTCTCTCTCTCTCTCTCTCTCTCTCTCTCTCTTCTTCTCTCCCCTTCTCTCTTCTCTCTCCTCTCTCTCTTCTCTCTCTCTCCTCATTATTCTGAAGTTCTTCTCTCTTGCTCAGCACGCAGTATAGATGCTGCCATTAAACTTTGGCTGTGAGGTTTTAGTTCTGACTCCTCGGCGCTCACCCCTCGCTGAAGCACAATCAATAGAGAAGACAGGGAGCCCTCCTAATGTACTTGCAGCCGGCCTCCATCAAACAAGGCGGGAGGGAGGGAGCCCGGACGTATAAGAGGATATCAAAGAGTTGGCGAGATCGCACACGCCATAACACTGTATACTGTGTATCTATATAGGGATGAGAACCATTCTGTGTAGTAGAGCGTCCAGCAGAGGAGAAGATAACAAAGTTAAAGCCAAGAAAAGTCGATTTCCGCCGAGCATTGTATTCATCTCGTATTTACCAACTTTCCTTCAGTAGCAATCATGTTTTCCACCCTAAATTGAATCTGGAATATGAGTTCTAACAGCAGGAGGGGTTCAGGTGGCACAGAAACTCCTGGGCGTGTCTTAGGAGGCGGAGCTGATGGTGTCGTGCTGGCGGTACCAGTCTAATCCAGGCATACAGCTTAAATAGACACAAATACTCTCACTTTCTGCTATACACTATACCCCAGTGATGGCGAACCTTGGCACCCCAGATGTTTTGGAACTACATTTCCCATGATGCTCAACTACACTGCAGAGTGCATGAGCATTATGGGAAATGTAGTTCCAAAACATCTGGGGTGCCAAGGTCCGCCATCACTGCTGTACCCCATTACTTAGTGGCCGGCCAGCCTTGGTGGGTGTTTACACCCCTACCAGATGGAAGTTCTAGCAGTGGTTTCAGCTGCCCTGTCTCCCGTTCCCCGCCGCTGATGGTGGCCCCTCCCCTTGGCCGTCTGCCGCTTGGATCCGGTCTTGGCCATTTTTGCTACTCCAGTTGACTTGAGCTATTTCCACCTCTGGTTGTCTATCAGGGATCAGCTCACCCGTAACATTATACCATTGTCCTAAATGACATTAAGCCTCTGAGGAAGGACGGCACGGTCTGAAACATGTTAGGCGTCATTTCCCAGCATGCACTGCACTCTCACTAGCCTATCTACGGCTCTAGAGCAGCTAAGTTTTATGCTTATGGTCTTGTACTGAGCTTACTTGTTATTTTCATTGTACTTTTATATTCTACTTTTTTTGATACTGTAATTTTCTTGTATGTTTTCAATAAATACATTTTTTACTGAATACCTGGTCTGCCTTCTAAAAATCCAGAGGTGTTATACCATGCCTCTAGCACTAGGTCTCTTCTTTAGGAGGTGGAGCAGTGACACCAAGAAAGGAAAAACGCAATGTCATCACTGGGCCTCTGTCCTTCTCTATGCAGTGCAGGCAGATTATGGCTGCTGGGAGGGGCCGGCAGAGTGGGATTTATGGTTTCGAGGGGATGATTTAGGGTGTGGTGGACTTGGGAGGTTGTACTAGGAGGGAATGATTTAGGGGAGGGAGGGGGGATTTGTGCTGGGAGGTGATGATTTAGGGTGGGGGGGGGGGAATTTGTGCTAGGAGGGAGATGGGGGGGGGGGGTTGTGGTAGGAGGGGTGATTTGGGATGGGGGAGATTTGTGTTAGGAGGGTGAATATGGGGCTGGGATATGTGCTAGGAGTAGGGATTGGAGGGGAGGATTTGTGCTAGGAGGGGATGATTTAGGGTGGGGTGACGGGGGGATTTGTGCTAGGAGGGAGATGGGGGGGGGGGGACAGGGGTTGTGCTAGGAGGGGAGGATTTAGGGTGGAGGGGATTTGTGCTAGGAGGGAGATGGGGGGGCGGGGGTTGTGGTAGGAGGGGTGATTTGGGATGGGGAGGTTTGTGTTAGGAGGGGGAATAGGGGGCTGGGATATGTGCTAGGAGTAGGGATTGGAGGGGAGGATTTGTGCTAGGAGGGGGGATGGGGGGGGGGAAGTAGAACTAGGAGGGGGGATGGGGGGAAAGTTTTGGACAGTGGCGGCCCCTCCATACATTCTGCCCCCCCTATCCATGCATCCGGGCACCCTAATCTACATGGATTCTGCCGCAACCTAGATGGGGTAAATGCGGGGACGATGGTCCAACCGACCGGACCGAGGGGGGGGGGGTTTGGAGGTGACCTGGCGACGACCGAACGGGGGTGTGTGTGTGGCTATGGGTGCATTGTTTTGCTGCAGGGGGGTATAAATGCACGATTTGTGGGGGTGGGGGGATACTGATCATGGGAGGAGCTTGGTTTGGCATCTTCACCCTGGGCACTAGATGACCTTGTACCGGCACTGGGTGTGGCTATCAGCATTGTTTCTGCTGTAGCCTATCAATCAGCACCTGGCCCCACCAAGCCCCACCCACTGCTTTCTGAATTGGCTACACCGTCTCTGTTGCTGAACCCCTCCGACTGTGAGCTGCAGCGCCTTGGAGGGGGGAGCGCATGAGACACCAGTGAAGGAGGATTTGGCTCAGTCGGGGAAGATGGAGGAACTTTCTGATGAGACTCGTACATCACGCAGTATCTGGATTTGGTCCTCCTGTAGACTTCTTTCGTCGTATTTTAATCCCCCTTTTTATTTAGCTGTCATTAAAGTTTGCTTGTTTTCCTGATCATCTCATCTCCTGCCTTGTCCTGAGAGGACCTTGATGTACCGCGCACGGGGGGCTGCGCTCACTCCTAATTTATTGAGCCTTGCCGCCGGTCCGACGCAACGCTGAGCCTTTAACTTACTGCTCCAGTCCATAAAATATACCTTTAATCTCTCAGCGGTGGGACGGGAAGCTGAGCGGTAATTGGTTTTCGAAAATACGGCCACAGTTATCAGACGGAGCAAAGCCGGTCCAATGCGATGTGCAAGGCGCCCATTCATAGCCGCTTGTCAGCGGGAATGTTACGGGGGAAACGCGGATTGACTGGAACGTGTGATACAATTATTAACAGGGTTTAAAGGAGAACTCCGACCCAACAGCTAAAATACACTGCTCAACCTTTTTACTTGCCAAGAGATTTGGAAAAGCGATTCACGTACCTCCCGCCATCCCCCCACCTATGGAGCGTTCTATAGTATAATATATAAAAGAGGGTGACAGTCATGTTCCCTTCCTGTGATAGGGTAGACTATGTGCCACCACCCACTTTTGGCCTTTTCTTTTGACTGACCAATGCTGGACGACCGATAACCCTTAGAAACCCCATTTGCCCTATTTGGAAACTGTTCAGGTTGCCTTAAGTGCATGCAAAGGTAACAAAGTATATAGATCAGGGGTCAGCAATACCTTTCACATATTGGGGTGTATTTCTAGAAAAAAAAAAAAACTTTGCATAGTTGTTCATCCATCATTCTGTGAAAATGGGAATGTTCTCTGCGATTTCAATGTGTGAATGAGGAAAATACCGCATTATGGCCACTAGATGGCAAGGAGCATGATAGGAAATAGGTATGCTCCACACTGCCATCTAGTGGGTATAATGCAATATATTCCGGATTCACACATTGGTATTGCAGAGAACTTACCTGGAAGAACATTTGATTTTTCCCCTTATCTTTCAGAGTGATGGATGAACAGTTGTGCAATTTTTTATAAATACACCCCTAAGTGTCATGTTCACAAGCAATAAACAACCAGTGTGCCAATGCAACATATTGGACTGATCAGCCACAATGCATGCACTTCAGACTTCAGATCAGCCTAAGGCATGCACTTCACATCTCAGATCAGCCCAATGCATGCACTTCAGACTTCAGATCAGCCCCAATATCAAGGGCGGCCCGTCTATTAAGGGCGCACGGCGCCGCCTCCCCTTTCCAACATCGCCGTCACCCTCCTATTCATGCGTCCGGCCCCTTTCAATACACCGGACGCCTGAATTACAGTGGCGTTTTATTTTATTTTTTTTTGCACCTGATTAGAGCCAGAGGTTTTAACAGGCTTCCAAATAGGGTGAATATAAAAACAAAAAAGTGTAGCGCTATAATGTGTCAGTCGGCAACACTATAAAGTGTGTTGAGTAACATACCCAGTGTATATCAAATGTTAGGTCCTGCTAGACCTCATAGGAAAAAACAATATACCAGTGGGAAATCTAATATTCAAAAGAAAAACACTAGTAACATGTCCTATGTAATAGAACAGTGTGGATTATATGTGCATCAAAAGGTTAAGCCCAAACCCTCAGAACAAAACACAAGCATGTAAGGGTGGGGATAAGTGATAGGTCCCTGAGGTGAGGACAGTTCATTTAATCAAGCGGAGACATCCTGGAGCATAGACGTAAAACTCATAATAGCATCAATTCTTATTCCCGATAAACTCTTCCAATGTTCAGCCAGGTACAAGAGTAACATAAATTGCCCTTACCGGACGCGGTGGACTCACAGGCCGTTGGCGGTGAGTCATGCGAGCTTGAACCGTGAAGCACGGTAGGGTAACGGCTGTTCCTGGTCCACAACAGAAGGATCCTGGGAAGGTCTCCAATCCCGAGCAATCCCCCCGATTCGTCCTCCAGCACTCACTTGGGTCTCAGGCAGTTTGAGACAGGGAAAATAGGAGAAAGAAGGCTCCACATAGTGTAAATTCCGGATTATCAGGAAATTTATTGTATAAAAAGTTCCAACGAAAAAATTCCAAATAAAAGCAAAGTTCATACAGACGTAAAAAGATGTGTTTAGCGCAGTAGACAGATGGTTTACCCGACGTGTTTCGTCTGAAAAGACATCAACTGGGGTTTTCAGATGAAACGCGTCGGGTGTAGGACGCTACCTTAAACCATCTGTCTACTGCGCTAAACACATCTTTTTACATCTGTATGAACTTTGCTTTTATTTGGAATTTTTCGACACATTATAGCGCTACACTTTTTTGTTTTTATATTCATCTTCACAATTAGTCTAATTGGTGGTGTTGGCTGCTTATTGTTATATTTTTTATTTGTTTCATTATTTTTTATTTGTTTACTTTTATTTGTTTGTTTGGTTGGCGCAGCAGGTTCTCCCTTATTTTTCCAAATAGGGTGGGCTCTGGACGCAGAGCTTTGCGCTCGGAGCCCACGCAGGTGTGTTAGTATAGCGAATTATTATTCACTATTCTAACACTGAATCGCCTCTCCGCCAATCAGGAAGCGCGGGTGTGAGACGCGTTTCCCGATTGGCCGAAAGGAGAAACGTTTTGATTGGCCGCCGAGGAGGAGGGGGGAGATGGAAGCCACCGAGCAGGGGAAGGAGATACCCGCATGTGATGCCCGTGGAGGAGAGCCGGGGAAGCCGCCCGTGGTTGACGTAAGTGCACCTACCGACCCACCTACCCCCCCCCCCCAAAAAAAAAATTATGAGCAGCCACCACTGTCCTAATGCATGCACCTCAGATCTCAGATCAGCCCAATGCATGCACCTCAGATCTCAGATCAGCCCAATGCATGCACCTCAGATCTCAGATCAGCCCAGTGCATGCACCTCAGATCCGCCCAATGCATGCACCTCAGATCAGCCCAAGGCATGCACCTCAGATCAGCCCAATGCATGCACCTCAGATCTCAGATCAGCCCAATGCATGCACCTCAGATCCACCCAATGCATGCACCTCAGATCAGCCCAAGGCATGCACCTCAGATCAGCCCAATGCATGCACCTCAGATCTCTGATCAGCCCAATGCATGCACCTCAGATCCGCCCAATGCATACACCTCAGATCAGCCCAATGCATGCACCTCAGATCTCTGATCAGCCCAATGCATGCACCTCAGATCAGCCCAATGCATGCACCTCAGATCCGCCCAATGCATGCACCTCAGATCAGCCCAAGGCATGCACCTCAGATCAGCCCAATGCATGCACCTCAGATCAGCCCAATGCATGCACCTCAGATCAGCCCAATGCATGCACCTCAGATCCGCCCAATGCATGCACCTCAGATCAGCCCAATGCATGCACCTCAGATCAGCCCAATGCATGCACCTCAGATCTCAGATCAGCCCAATGCATGCACCTCAGATCTTAGATCAGCCCAATGCATACACCTCAGATCAGCCCAATGCATGCACCTCAGATCAGCCCAAGGCATGCACCTCAGATCAGCCCAATGCATACACCTCAGATCAGCCCAATGCATGCACCTCAGATCAGCCCAAGGCATGCACCTAAGATCAGCCCAATGCATACACCTCAGATCAGCCCAATGCATGCACCTCAGATCAGCCCAAGGCATGCACCTCAGATCAGCCCAATGCATGCACCTCAGATCTCAGATCAGCCCAATGCATGCACCTCAGATCTTAGATCAGCCCAATGCATGCACCTCAGATCTCAGATCAGCCCAATGCATGCACCTCAGATCTCTGATCAGCCCAATGCATGCACCTCAGATCCGCCCAATGCATGCACCACAGATCAGCCCAATGCATGCACCTCAGATCTCTGGTCAGCCCAATGCATGCACCTCAGATCCGCCCAATGCATGCACCTCAGATCAGCCCAAGGCATGCACCTCAGATCAGCCCAATGCATGCACCTCAGATCAGCCCAATGCATGAACCTCAGATCAGCCCAATGCATGCACCTCAGATCCGCCCAATGCATGCACCTCAGATCAGCCCAATGCATGCACCTCAGATCAGCCCAATGCATGCACCTCAGATCTCAGATCAGCCCAATGCATGCACCTCAGATCTCAGATCAGCCCAATGCATGCACCTCAGATCTTAGATCAGCCCAATGCATACACCTCAGATCAGCCCAATGCATGCACCTCAGATCAGCCCAAGGCATGCACCTCAGATCAGCCCAATGCATACACCTCAGATCAGCCCAATGCATACACCTTAGATCAGCCCAAGGCATGCACCTCAGATCAGCCCAATGCATGCACCTCAGATCTCAGATCAGCCCAATGCATGCACCTCAGATCTTAGATCAGCCCAATGCATGCACCTCAGATCTTAGATCAGCCCAATGCATGCACCTCAGATCTCAGATCAGCCCAATGCATGCGCCTCAGATCAGCCCCAATGCATGCACTTCACACCTAAGATCAAACCCAATGCATGCACCTCAGATCGCTGATCAGCCCAAATGCATGTGTTTCAGATGTTCAGATCAGCCCGCTGTATCCATTTCAAATCTCAGATCAGCCCCAATGCAACAGAGTATTACTCTACCGGATCCTGAAAATGATAAATAGCCCCCTCTCTCTCCCTGGGCTCCGCTGCTGAACCGATGAGACTGCAAGGACTTTTATTTAATTGCTGGGAGCTGCGTATGGCGCGATTACTGTGTGTTCACAATATGATATTAAAGTCCTTTCTCTGTGTGGGGACCGAGGGGAGCAGCATGGGGGGGAGGGGGGGCCCTTTCAGGCTGACCATATGGGGGCCCCCAACATTTGGTATTCGCAGCTCATCAGGACCCCCAACAACAGGGAAGGTTGATGCAGAAAAACAGAGACTTCTATTTCAAGTCTCTAATGTGCCTTTTACAGAGAATATAAATAATCCCCCTTGGTAATAACATCCGGCCCCATCCATCTGCGGATATCGAACCGATGATGAAGTGGACTTTCAAAAGTTTGTCTATTTTTTTTTTTAGACCTAATGTAAGATGGTCTGAGCTGATTTTCGGATGCGTCAGAAGCCAGGTACAGAAAACGCTCCCGCCTCGCTCTCACTTCTAATGGGCTGCCTGTGTTTATAGCCCCAGACAGGGAGTTAAATGGACTTATTGAACAACAGCCAGAGGACATATTCTGTGTGCGAGATAAAGAGACGCATTTAACGGCAGCCATTGGACTTCTCTTCTTAGTCATATTAACCCTGTGATAACCGGGATTAATGACCACCGTACAATCCCTGCAGTGATTTCAGTGGAAACTAGAGGCGCATAGTCAGTCTTTATATATATATATATATATATATATATATATATATATATATATATATATATATATATATATATAGACAGAATAAAAATAATCTATCTATCTATCGATAGATAGATATATAAATCTATATATATATATATATATATATATATATATATATATATATGTATATATATATATATGTATATATATAGATCTATATATATGTATATATATATATATATATATATATATATATATATATATATATATATTTCTACAGTATATGTAGATATATAGATGATATATCTATATATCTATAAATATAGATATATAGATATACCTGTCTATATATCTATATATCTATATATCTTACATCAATTCTCTTAAATAAATCTTAAGGACACATATTAATGCAACTCTGTAATCGTTAATACACCATTTAATGCATATTTAAAAATAGGTAGGTGAATCTGACCTGCTATCAGCCTCTTGCAGTCCCTGCACAGCAGAGCTCAGACTGGGAACGGAAGAAGCAGCACAGAGGAGTCTATTTATAAAACATTACAGTGGAACCTTGGATTACAAGCATAATCCGTTCCAGGAGAATGCTTGTAATCCAAAGCACTCGCATATCAAAGCGATTTCCCCCATAGAAGTCAATGGAAACTAAGATATTTAGTTCCGCATTGACTTCTATTACATGCAATACCGCATGTGGCCAGAGGTGTGGGGGGGGGCCGCCAGAGAGAGTCACAAAATACTCAGGGACAGCTTGGCTAAACGCGGAAAGCCTCGGAAACATTTGAGGAGTATTTGCGACTATTTCCGATTCATTACGAGTATTTTCGAACGGTTCCGAACCATTCCGAGTGTCCCCGGCGCCCCCCGCCCCTCTGGTCAAATGCGGTACTGCACCTCCCATTAGCTTGAATTCTGCTCGTTTTGCGACACAATACTCGCAAACCGAGTCAGAATTTAAAAAAAAGTTACTCGTCTTTCAAAACGCTTGTTAACCATGTTACTCGTAAACCAGGGTTCCACTGCAGTAGCATGAATGTAAGGGGGGTGCATTCAGCCCTCTAGTACGGGGCCCGGGCCCACTAGGTCAGCGGGGGGGGGGGGGGGCAGATTTGACTTCTACTCTGTCTGCCTCTCCAGTGACAGCCTACCTCACTGTCTTTGATTTGCATTGCTGCAGGTAGAGAGAGAGGGAGTTGAGGATTCTGATTGGTCAGACTTGTGCTGATACTGCCTTTCACCTGGAAATGTCTCAATAAGGCGCAAAGTGCGTCCAGGACTAGCAGAGCCAATCAGCTTAGCAAAGGCAATGAGTGTGACACCCTGAGTGCCTCTAGTCTAAACCAGGGCACGACAATCGCAAGGCTCTTCAGGGTATCATTCAGAAGGAATGGCAACCGCGTCGCACCATCTCATGTAATGTGCATTTCTGCATTTTATTGTAAAGCGCCTTGTCAGGTAGGCTGTAGGGGGCCCCGTGATTTCTAAAGGTGGCCCTGCTCATGCAAGCAAAGTGATATGTCACCTTAATTTTTGTAAGAGATCAAAGCCTGTATCATCAGCTCCATCTAGTGGCCAAAATGAGGTACAGTTTCCTGAAATTCCGCAATGAAAAAAGTATACCACGTTTCGGCCACTAGATGGAGCGGACGATACAAGCAAAAAATGATGGTGACATTTCATTTGGCTCCATCTAGTTGCCAAGATGGGTTTCACTTTTCAGAAATGCCTCAATGAGAAAAATTATACCGCATTTTGGCCACTGGATGGCGCTAACAATACGAGCAAAAATGATGGTGCCCATTTCGTTCGGCTCCATCTAGTGGCCAAAATGGGTTTCAGTTGTCTGAAATGCTTCGATGAGAAAACTATACCCATTTTGGCCACTAGATTGAGCTGACAAAACAAGCAAAAATGATGGTGGCATTTCGTTCGGCACCAGCTAGTGGCCAAAATGGAGTACAGTTTTCTGAAATGCTTCAATTTCAGACATTGCCTCAATTGAGGCCAATGCCTCGATTGGCCACTAGATGGAGCTGACGATACAAGCACAAATTATAATAAAATTTTCTTTGGCTCCATTTAGTGGCCAAAATGGGGTACAATTTTCTGAAATGCCGCAATTAAAAAAGTATACCACATTTTGGCCACTAGATGGAGCTGATGATACAAGAAAAAAATGATGGTGACATTTCGTTTGGCTCCATCTAGTGGCCAAAATGGGGTACAGTTTTCTGAAATGCCTCAATTAAAAAAGTATACCCCATTTTGGTCACTAGATGGAGCTGACAATACAAGAAAAAAAATGTTGGTGACATTTCGTTTGGCTTCATCTAGTGGCCAAAATGGGGTACAGTTTTCCGAAATGCCTTAATGAAACAAGTATATTGCATTTTGGCCAGTAGATGGAGCTGACGATACAAGAAAAAAAATGATGGTGACATTTCGTTAAGCTTCATCTAGTGGCCAAAATGGAATACAGTTTTCTAAAATGCCTCAATGAAAAAAATTTACTGCATTTTGACAACTAGATGGTGCTGACGATAAAAGGAAAAATTATGGTGACATTTCGTTTGGCTCCATCTAGCGGCCAAAATGGGGTACAGTTTTCTGAAATGCCTCAATGAGAAAACTATACCACATTTCAGCCACTAGATGGCGATGACAATACAAGCAAAAATGATGGTGAAATTTCGTTTGGCTTCATCTAGTGGCCAAAATGGAGTACAGTTTTCGGAAATGCCTCAATAAAAAAAGCAAACCACATTTTGACCACTAGGTGGAGCGGATGATACAAGCAAAAATGACGTTGACATTTCGTTCGGCTCCATCTAGTGGCCAAAATGGGGTACAGTTTTCTGAAATGCCTCAATGAGAAAACTATACCACATTTCAGCCACTAGATGGCGATGACAATACAAGCAAAAATGATGGTGAAATTTCGTTTGGCTTCATCTAGTGGCCAAAATGGAGTACAGTTTTCGGAAATGCCTCAATAAAAAAAGCAAACCACATTTTGACCACTAGGTGGAGCGGATGATACAAGCAAAAATGACGTTGACATTTCGTTCGGCTCCATCTAGTGGCCAAAATGGGGTACAGTTTTCTGAAATGCCTCAATGAGAAAACTTTACCCCATTTTGGCCACTGGATGGAGCTGATGATATAAGCAAAAATTATGGTGACATTTTGTGCGACCACTAGACCCCAAAGACCCAATCTCAGACGGTGACCCTGAATGATACCTGAATAAATATGGCATTGTTAGGGGCACATTACTCTGCATTCAAAAGCATTTGTTAATGCCCTAATCACTCACCCTAACAATAAAATAAGCCTTTAGCCAAAATTATAAAACAAACTATCGATTGATGCTTGTCCGGCACTAAAATAAAATCCAGCAAAGTCTTGTCATTCCCGCTCCCGTCCAAGTTCTTCTTTTATCTCGGCTCAGATGGTCAATAATTAGGAGCTGACTATCTTGCCGGAAGGACTCTTAATTTAAATGGAAATAGACCAAAAACCTCTTGCGGGTGCGCCGTGTAGGATGATGGGCCGCGTTCCGCCGTAGACATCGCTCAGACGCCTCGCTGCTTGTAAAGCCGACAACTGACATTCCAATTAGTTATAATTGAGAGGGGAACGGCGCTTTAGTGAATTTTAATGGCTCCAAGTGTCTTGTTAATGACACTAAAGGCATGGGCTCAAAAACTTGCCGCCAGGAAATGTTATGTCAGCTGGCTTTAACAAGTGAGGACGGGAGGGCAGGATGGCGGCTACTGGAGAGGAGCATAGAGAGCTATCTCCCTGACTCGGTCGTCCGACGTGTCCTGAAAGGAGACGGCGTGTAAATTGAAACATGAAGGGCAAGGAACACTTACAGTATATGAAAGACGCACGAAAGAAAAATGTGAGAAGCCTTGGATGGAAACTGCCATTCTCAGAATCTCAGGCAATGTGGAATTTTTTTTTTTAGATATCTTGACTAAACTATAGTTTGATTTGAGTAGTCAGTTCCAGGTTGAGGTCATAGGCTTGTGGCAGACAACAGAGTAGTCTGGTCCATGTAGAAGTGGTGGGCAGGCAACAGGCAAGAGAGTAGTCAGGTCCAGGTAGAGATGGCGGCAGGCAACAGGCAAGAGAGTAGTAGGGTCCAGGTAGAGATGGCGGGCAGGCAACAGGCAAAAGAGTAGTCAGGTCCAGGTAGAGATGGCGGGCAGGCAACAGGCAAAAGAGTAGTCAGGTCCAGGTAGAGATGGCGGGCAGGCAACAGGCAAGAGAGTAGTCAGGTCCAGGTAGAGATGGCGGGCAGGCAACAGGCAAGAGAGTAGTCAGGTCCAGGTAGAGATGGCGGACAGGCAACCGGCAAGAGAGTAGTCAGGTCCAGGTAGAGATGGCGGACAGGCAACCGGCAAGAGAGTAGTCAGGTCCAGGTAGAGATGGCGGACAGGCAACCGGCAAGAGAGTAGTCAGGTCCAGGTAGAGATGGCGGACAGGCAACCGGCAAGAGAGTAGTCAGGTCCAGGTAGAGATGGCGGGCAGGCAACCGGCAAGAGAGTAGTCAGGTCCAGGTAGAGATGGTGGACAGGCAAGAGAGTAGTCAGGTCCAGTTAGAGATGGTGGGCAGGCACTAGGCAAGAAAGTACAGGCGGTCCCCTAGTTATAAACATCCGACTTACAAACAACTTCTACTTACAAACGGAGGGTGACACCAGGAAGTGAGAAGAAATCTACCTCTAGGAAGGGAAATTCAATCCTGTAAGAGTTATTATGGGAAAAAAGGTGTCTCCCCACTGATGTTTTATTGTCTCATTGTTATTACTGTTGAGTAATGTAGTGATTGCAATCTGTTTACTCCACCATGTCTTGTGCACCCCAATACACCCAGTTCTTCTGAGTGTATACACCCAGACGCCCCCTTTGTATTTCCATCATTAGCGGTATATATTATACCATTTGGAGTAGAACCCATGAGACCTTATGCAGTCACAGCGGAGATTTTCCTAGATGTTTATAGTGGACAAGGACAGCTTAGCATTTCATTTCATTACAAGCGGTCCAGGATAACCGATACTTGTTGTCCTTGCAGTATATTAGCCCTCTATTCCCTCTTTTCTTTTTGTCGTTGACAAGAGTTTGAGTAGGTGCTTTAGTTAGTATTATTAACTAAAATGTTAATAATTGTGTAGCTCCCTCTACCAGAAGGTAGGTGCTCGTAAGGGTTGTTTTACTACGGTTTGTTCAGCACATGCAAATTTAGGCAGGCCTATGCTCCAAGCTAGGCCTGTCTGTTTTGATCTGGGGGGCTGGGAGTGGTTAGAGTAGCAGTGGGTGTGACCACCTGTGGTCCAGTTCTGAGGCGCCTCCACTGCTTCCAGGGAGAATGTTCTGGAATAGGATGCTGGGCCTAGAGCTGGAGTGGCAGGCAGCACATGTGGGAGCTCTGACCAATCCCTAACTGGCATTGGCAGGGGGTGGGCCTCCTATATATGCTGAGGTCACATGCTGCTGGGGAGGAGTTGTCGACTGGGTGACGTGAGGAATGGAGTGTTAGACAACCGCAGGAGCACATCCCCGTCGGGGGGGTGGGGGGGCGGGGTGTAGCGATCGCAGGAGGAGGCCCGGGGAGAACTGTGAGGGAACATTGCCTCTACACGGTCATTGGCAAGGTCTCTGTCACCCCATGGTCAGTGGCCGGGAACTCCTGGAGCAGAGGGGCAGGAGAAGCTGTCGGAACGCAAGTTCCTCATCAAGGACTCAGGGTTGGAAGGTCGGTGAGTGTTACCACAGTGGATGGCTGGAGGTGCCAGGGAATCTGTGAAGGGAACTCTGCTTCTACACGGTCACTAGCAGAGTTTTCATCATGGACACGGTGGATGGTGAAGAGTCCTGGATCAGAGAAGAGACTGTGGGGATGTGTGTCAAATCAGTATGGTTGGCTGACACATGGTTTGCAAATTGGACTGGCTGGGAGCAGTAGTCCATTTCCTAGAGAATAGACTTTAACCTACTAGGCCTCCAGGGAGAGGTTCTGCAGGCCTTAGGCCTAGTAGCAGCGAGACACCAGAGCCAGTAGAGGGGCTTAATCAGAGTGAGTTCCTCATACTCAATAGAAGAGGATGTGTTATACCTTAAACGTAAATACAAGTTGCGCAGGAGGAAACCAGTTATGCGAGAGGAAGCAAGTTATGGGCAGGTGGTGAAGAGAACTAAGACTGTTACTTTTACACGGTCAAAAGTGATGTTCCTGTCCCTCACACGGTGACGGATGGAGAAGTCTAATGCCGCGTACACACGATCGGAAATTCGGCCAGCAATAGACCGATGAGAGCTTTTGGTCGGAAAATGCGACCGTGTGTACACTCCATTGGATTTTTGCTGGTGGAATTCCCGACAGCAAAAGACTGAGAGCAGGTTTCAGTCGGAAAAAGTTTCTATCCGAAAATGCGATCGTCTGTACAAATTCCGACGCGCAAAATTCCTACGCACGCTCGGAAACAATTCCTCGCATGCTCGGAAGCATTGAACTTCATTGTCTCGACTCGTCGTAATGTTGTACGTCACCGCGTTCTTGACGGTCAAAAGTTCAGAGAACTTTTGTGTGACCTGTGTATGCAAGGCAAGCTTGAGCGGAATTCCGTCGGAAAAACCATCCAAGATTTTTCCAACCGAAAATTTGTACGCGGCATTAGGAACAGCAGCCTGCATGGAGAAGATTTCTACTTAGTCAAGTGTGCACATTCAATCTTCACGCTCTACCTATGATCAAAGTAACTGAAATCTGTAAATATGATGGCAATGATTAATTCTATGGGCATCCCATATCCCAATCCAAGTTGTACCCCCCCCAATAAAACAACAAAAACAAAGCTCGCAAAAGACTGTTCATTGTCTCTGGAAAGGATGCATGAAGTCTGGCAGTGGGGTGATTTGGCGGATTGTCTGTCAGTAGTGCTAACACCATGGCTACAATTGTAACAATCAGCCCCCCGAGACTTCACCGTCTTCTGGTCACACTCAGCTCAGCAGCACAGGTCTCTGCAGTGCACACCTGCCCTAATCAGGAAAGCTTAAGTACACTGCTGGACATTCTGCCTGAGGCTGATCAACAGGTTAGTCTGTCTTCTCATCTCCCTGACTGACTCGTTCTCTAGATTATTATTTTTACGTATGGTTTGGACTGTGCTTGCCTGTGCAGATCCTGATCCTTGGCTTCTTTTCTCTTCTATTGTCAGCTACTGCTTTGTCTTCCTGTCTCCAGCCAGGACTCTGTTTAGAGCTGGTGTGTTTGTGGTGGATCTGACCTTCAGCCTGTGACATGAAACTGTCTTCCACAACCTCACCTTAGTAGCAGGGTTTGGCTGTTCCTCACCCAGTTTTAGGTTTTCCTACTCAGCTGTTTCTTTTTCAACCTACACATGAAAATGATGATCATTAGCACCTAGTTGGTATAAGTGGTTAATCATACATCTGACTCTAATCCTACGAAATCCCTGACTTTGATTTAGATTTTCCTTCTGTTCTCTCACTCTACATTTTGTAAATTGATAAAAAATACACAATAAAAATATTCTTACTTTACAGTATTTCTCCAAATCTGCCTAAAACTTTTGCACAATAAAATGTGTATATATATATATTGGTATTAAACTCATAAGCAGAACATTTATTATATTGCATATATATATATATATATATTATTACTATATTATTATTATATATATTATATTATTATTATATATTATATTATTATTAATTATATTATTATTATATTACATCTAAAATATTGCATTTTTTAGATGTGATGGTCGCATTAGTTTTCTTTTTTAAGGCTTTCTTCGTTTTTTTTTTTCACCTGATGATCCAGCCAGTAAGTCTGTTGTTTTTCCACAGAACAAGCTGTCTTGCGGATGTAGGAGTTAGAGGGATAAGACAAACCATTTACCACTGGCAGGGGTGCTTATAATGATCAGCTTTTATTTATTGATGTAAAACCTTTATCCCAAAATGAAACCAAAACTGTTACTGTAACTGATTATAAAGTGTGAGCTGGAGTTTGGCTTCAATTTGTTAGTGTATCTAAACCTGCTAGTCTATCTAACACTCCCCCCAAACTGACAATGCTGCTGTCCATAGGTGCCCCCTGTACTCCTTTATCCAGAGTCGGGGGGGGGGGGGCTCTAATACAGAAGGTAATACAGAAGGAAGATCACCAGGTGAAAACAGAGGAGGGAAGAGCCTAAGCCGCCACATCTTATGATTGGTAAACTGCAATATATGGCATTTTTGTTTTTGGGTTTAACACCACTTTAAATATACAATCCCTGAATTGGATTGGGGGCGCCCTCTGGGGGAAGGGTGTTAATGATGTACTTTGCGCAGTGCGAAGTATTGGGAATCTGTTGGGACGCTCTAATAGTGTGCTTGTGAAAAATTGGGGTGACCAGTCCAATCCTTAGCCACCAGAAATCACTTGCCCAACGTGAGATCAATGAGAGAAGAATTATGTCGGGTCGCTGTGGATGGTGGAGAGCGTTGCACACGCCGGCCTTTACCTTATTAATAAAACTCCAGAGACAGGAAATAGTTGGTGTCGGTGTTTTCCTAAAATATCTCTTCCTTACCTCATTCAGAGCAGAAGAGGGAGAGGTAAAGTGGAACTCCTACCAGAGAGTTCAATACACAGTCATGGTACACACAATCATTATACATGCCGGCACTATTCCCCGCACTGACACCAATGATGGGGCACTATTCCCCGCACTGACACCAATGATGGGGCACTATTCTTCCCACTGACACCAATGATGGGGCACTATCCTCCTACTGACACCAATGATGGGGCACTATTCCTCCCACTGACATTGATGATGGGACTCTATTCCTCCCACTGATACCAACGATGGGACACTATTACTCCCACTGACACCAATGATGGGGCACTATTCTTCTCACTGACACCAATGATGGGACAGTATTCCTCCACTGACACTAATGATGGGGCACTATTCCTTCACTGACACCAATGATGGGACACTATTCCTCCCACTGATAACAATGATGGGACACTATTCCTCCACTGACACCAATGATGGGACACTATTCCTCCACTGACACCAATGATGGGGCACTATTCCTCCCACTGACACCAATGATGGGGCACTATTCCTCCCACTGATACCAATGATGGGACACTATTCCTCCCACTGACACCGATGATGGGACACTATTCCTTCCACTGATACCAATGATGGGGCACTTTTCCTCCCACTGATACCAATGATGGGACACTATTCCTCCCACTGACACCGATGATGGGACACTATTCCTTCCACTGATACCAATGATGGGGCACTATTCCTCCCACTGATACCAATGATGGGACACTATTCCTCCCACTGACACCAATGATGGGACACTATTCCTCCCACTGATACCAATGATGGGACACTATTCCTCCCACTGACACCGATGATGGGACACTATTCCTCCCACTGACACCAATGATGGGGCACTATTCCTCCCACTGACACCAACGATGGGAAGGTTGGAGGACCCCTGCACTTAGGTTAGAAGTTCAATTTTCTTTATCATCTTAGGTTGACCATAACAAGACTAAAACGGAAGACGCTACCCAATGAAATGTTTGTTGAGAATCGAATTCCTCTGATTTTTTTTCCCTGGCGATATTTGAAGTCCATTTGCTATTTCCGTTCTCGGAGACGGCGGCTCTGAAATCTCATTGTCTTGTCATCCTTCTATCATTTTTTCATCTTCCTTCGAACGCTCCGTCCTCCATCTTCCATCTGTCTCTCCTCACCTTTATCAATCCCGGTAACACGTCAATCACGTGCAGAGCCGGATCTGTGTGCCACTTCATGACTTACAGCGAGGAGCAGATGACAGTCCAGCGAGAGGGATTGCCGACATTTCTGCGACAGATAGACCTTCAATCCAACTCTCACAACGGCTGTATTTAGAAAAGCAATAACCTGAAACTGCCCCGCTGTTCTGCCACTTAATTAAAATGACAAACTGTGTCGAGAAGTTTATAAGCTGTAAACGTGAGCTGCCGGTGCGGCCTTCCCGAGCGGGCTAATGCTTTCCTCGCCGAGCTGACACCCAGCAATTTCCCACCGTGTTTTGATCGTGCTGTCATGTGACCGAATATCCGAAAGGCCTGTGATTGATTGCTCTGTAAAGTGGACCTGTAGTCATCTGGACCAGGGGTTCCCGGTCTTTTTGAGACCAGGGCCCGGCAAATTCATCCAGAACGTTCCGTGACCCACCGGTAAAGAATAAAGTTTATACTCACACAGTAGACTTATGGGAATACTGATGTAGTGCCCTGGAGTTTAGTCAGGGAGCTCCTCACAGATTTACTTGACAAGAGTAGTTATCTTGGTCGATTGATAGGGATCCATTGATTTCTCCCTAATCTTGGCCTTGTTGCACTTTTCTCCTCTACCACTAGGTGGCCGGGTATGGGTATATGGGGTGTCCCAGCCAATGGCCAGGGGTTTTCTTTAAACCCTTGGCCTGCTGGGAGAACCTATATATTTGGGTGAGGTCAGGTGATCTGTGTTCTGTACCACCTGGACGGCTGTATGGGTGGACATGTGTCGTCTGCCCTAAGCTTCTAGGCCGGAGATTGGGCCTATCCTGGGGGCATCTAGCCAGGCTGTGTGAGGCAGTGGCGACCCGTGCATTGTGGGCGCACGGGCGCCGCCCCCCCCTGACACCTCCGCCGCCCTCCCTATTCAGGACTAAGTGAAGTGACAGCTGAGCCGGGGGACGCTCCTGGCTGCATTTGATGGGCACAAGTGGCTGCATATGATGGGCAAAAGTGGCTGCATTTGTCGGCCACAAGTGGCTGCATATGATGGGCACAAGTGGCTGCATATGATGGGGACAGTGCCTGCGTTTGATGGGCACAATGGCTGCATTTGATGGGCACAGTGGCTGCATTTGATGGGCACAGTGGCTGCGTTTGATGGGCACAATGGCTGCATTTGATGGGCACAGTGAGTTTCTCGCGAAGCCTGGGGACACCGTGAGCGACTATGGGAGGTTAAAGTGCATTATGTGAGCTGAAAGGCATTGTGAGAGGTTAGGGGGGCACTGTGGAGGCTGAAGGTTCTTACTGGGCCTGGGGGCACTGTGGGCCACTATGGGAGGTTGGGTGCACTGTGGGGGGTTGGAGGGCACTGTGGGACACTATTGCAGGTTAAGGGCATTGTGGGGGGCTGGGGGCAGTGTGGACCACTATAGAAGCTTGGGATGCACTGTGGGGAGTTAGGGGACTTTGCACCAGACTGGAGGTTCTGCAGCAAGTTGACTTTGCACCAGACTGGAGGTTCTGCAGCAAGTTGGGGTGCACTATGGGAGACTGAGCAGAACTGTGTGAGGTGGTGTGGGGGGGTCAAATGTGGACCTGAGGGCACTGTGGGCCACTATGGGAGGTTGGGGTGCAGTATGTGAGCTGGAAGGCATTGTGGAAGATTAGGGGGGCACTATGGAGGCTGACAGTTCTCATTGGGCCTGGGGGCACCAGGGCCACTATGGGAAGTTTGGGTGCACTGTGGGATACTATTGCAGGTTGGGGGCATTATGGGGGGCTGGAGACTCTGCAGCAAGTTGGGGGGCACTATGGGAGATGGAGCAGCACTGTGTGAGGTGGTGGTGGGGGGAGGCACTGTGGAGACTGCGGGCTATTGGGGGGTCTGGGGGCACTGCGGGCCACTATGGGAGATTAAGGTGCAGTATGTGAGCTGGAATGCATTGTGGGAGGTTAGGGGAGCACTATTGAGGCTGAAGGTTCTCTTTGGGCCTAGGGGCACTGTGGGCCACTATGAGAGGTTGGGGTACATTTTGGGGGGGGTGGAGGGAACTGTGGTGTCGTACACTATTGCAGGTTGGGGGCATTATGGGGGGCTGGAGGCTCTGCAGCAAGTTGGGGGGCACTATGGGAAACTGAGCAGCACTGTGTGAGGTGGTGGTCGTGGGGGCACACTGTGGAGTTTGCAGGCTCTCAGGGGGCCTGAAGGCACTGTGGGCCACTATGGGAGGTTGGGGTGCAGTATAAGAGCTGGAAGGCATTGTGGGGGGTTAGGGGGGCACTATGGAGGTTCTCATTGGGCCTGGGGGCACTGTGGGCTGTTATGGGAGGTTGGGATGTGGCACTGTGGGGGGTTGGAGGACACTGTGGGTGGAGGACACTATTGCAGGTTGGGGGCATTATGGGGGGCTGGAGACTCTGCATCAAGTTGGGGGGCACTATGGTAGACTGAGCAGCACTGTGTGAGATGGTAGTGGTGGTGGTGGGGGGGGGGGGGTGGAACTGTGGAGGCTGTGGGCTCTCAGGGGGCCTGGGGGCACTGTGGGCCACTATAGGAGGTTGGGAGCAGTAGGTGAGCTGGAAGGCATTGTGGGTGGTTAAGGGGCACTGTGGAGGCTGAAGGTTCCTATTGGGCTTGGGGGCACTGGGGGCCACTATGGGAAGTTGGGATGCAGCATGGGAGCTGGGAGGCACTGTGGGAGGTTAGGGAGACACTGTGGGAGGTTGGGGGGCAGTATGGGAGCTTGGAGGCACTGTGGGAGGTTGGGGTGCAGCATGGGAGCTGGGAGCCACTGTGGGAGGTTAGGGGGCACTGTGGGAGGTTGGGGTGCAGTATGGGAGGCTGGGAGGTCAGCAGGGCACTGTGGAGGCTGAAGGTTCTCATTGGGCCTGGGGGCCACTATGGGAAGTTGGGATGCAGCATGGGAGCTGGGAGGCACTGTGGGAGGTTAGGGAGACACTTTGGGAGGTTGGGGGGCAGTATGGGAGCCTGGAGGCACTGTGGGAGGTTGGGGTGCAGCATGGGAGCTGGGAGCCACTGTGGGAGGTTAGGGGGCACTGTGGGAGGTTGGGGTGCAGTATGGGAGCTGGGAGCCACTGTGGGAGGTTAGGGGGCACTGTGGGAGGTTGGGGTGCAGCATGGGAGCTGGGAGCCACTGTGGGAGGTTAGGGGGCACTGTGGGAGGTTGGGGTGCAGCATGGGAGCTGGGAGCCACTGTGGGAGGTTAGGGGCACTGTGGGAGGTTGGGGTGCAGTATGGGAGCTGGGAGGCTGGGAGGTAAGCGGGGCACTGTGGAGGCTGAAGGTTCTCATTGGGCCTGGGGGCACTGTGGGTCACTATGGGAAGTCGGGATGCAGCATGGGAGCTGGGAGCCACTGTGGGAGGTTAGGGGGCACTGTGGGAGGTTGGGGTGCAGTATGGGAGCTGGGAGGCTGGGAGGTAAGCGGGGCACTGTGGAGGCTGAAGGTTTTCATTGGGCCTGGGGTCACTGTGGGTCACTATGGGAAGTCGGGATGCAGCATGGGAGCTGGGAGGCACTGTGGGAGGTTGGGGTGCAGCATGGGAGCTGGGAGCCACTGTGGGAGGTTAGGGGGCACTGTGGGAGGTTGGGGTGCAGTATGGGAGCTGGGAGCCACTGTGGGAGGTTAGGGGGCACTGTGGGAGGTTGGGGTGCAGCATGGGAGCTGGGAGCCACTGTGGGAGGTTAGGGGGCACTGTGGGAGGTTGGGGTGCAGCATGGGAGCTGGGAGCCACTGTGGGAGGTTAGGGGCACTGTGGGAGGTTGGGGTGCAGTATGGGAGGCTGGGAGGTAAGCGGGGCACTGTGGAGGCTGAAGGTTCTCATTGGGCCTGGGGGCACTGTGGGTCACTATGGGAAGTCGGGATGCAGCATGGGAGCTGGGAGCCACTGTGGGAGGTTAGGGGGCACTGTGGGAGGTTGGGGTGCAGTATGGGAGCTGGGAGGCTGGGAGGTAAGCGGGGCACTGTGGAGGCTGAAGGTTTTCATTGGGCCTGGGGGCACTGTGGGTCACTATGGGAAGTCGGGATGCAGCATGGGAGCTGGGAGGCACTGTGGGAGGTTGGGGTGCAGCATGGGAGCTGGGAGCCACTGTGGGAGGTTAGGGGGCACTGTGGGAGGTTGGGGTGCAGTATGGGAGCTGGGAGCCACTGTGGGAGGTTAGGGGGCACTGTGGGAGGTTGGGGTGCAGCATGGGAGCTGGGAGCCACTGTGGGAGGTTAGGGGGCACTGTGGGAGGTTGGGGTGCAGCATGGGAGCTGGGAGCCACTGTGGGAGGTTAGGGGCACTGTGGGAGGTTGGGGTGCAGTATGGGAGCTGGGAGGCTGGGAGGTAAGCGGGGCACTGTGGAGGCTGAAGGTTCTCATTGGGCCTGGGGGCACTGTGGGTCACTATGGGAAGTCGGGATGCAGCATGGGAGCTGGGAGCCACTGTGGGAGGTTAGGGGGCACTGTGGGAGGTTGGGGTGCAGTATGGGAGCTGGGAGGCTGGGAGGTAAGCGGGGCACTGTGGAGGCTGAAGGTTCTCATTGGGCCTGGGGGCACTGTGGGTCACTATGGGAAGTCGGGATGCAGCATGGGAGCTGGGAGGCACTGTGGGAGGTTGGGGTGCAGTTAGGGTTGCCACCTTTTCTTCAAATCAAACCCGAACACTTTAGTGCCGCACAGCAATTTTTTCTTCAGTAGTACAAACTATACATATATTTTGCTAATAAATAACATTTCTAATCATATGACGTAAATAACAAGAGTCCCCCTTTTACATCAGAGTCCACAGAGTTCCCCTTTTACATCTGAACTCGCAGAGCTCCCTTTCACTGTTATGCCCCGTACACACGGTCGGATTTTCCGATGGAAAATGTGTGATAGGACCTTGTTGTCGGAAATTCCGACCATGTGTGGGCTCCATCACACATTTTCCATAGGAATTTCCGACAAACAAAGTTTGGGAGCAGGCTATAAAATTTTCCGACAACAAAATCCGTTGTCGGAATTTCCGATTGTGTGTACACAAATCCGACGCACAAAGTGCCACGCATGCTCAGAATAAATTAAGAGACAAAAGCTATTGGCTACTGCCCCGTTTATAGTCCCAACGTACGTGTTTTAGGTCACCACGTTCAGGACGATCAGATTTTCCGACAACTTTGTGTGACCGTGTGTATGCAAGACAAGTTTGAGCCAACATCCGAAAAAATCCTAGGATTTTGTTGTCAGAATGTCCGATTAATGTCCTACCGTGTGTACGGGGCATAAGTGGGGACTCTGCAGACTCTGATGTAAGGGAGAACTGTGGGGACTCTAACATAAGGGATGCTCTGGGAACCCTGATTTAAGGGGGAACACTGAGAACTCTGATGTAGGGAGAGGACTCTGCTGTAAGAGGGAACACTGTGGCCTCTGGTGTAAAGGGGAACTCTGATGTAAGGGGTGGTCTGAGAACCCCATTTTCCCTTAGTGTACTTACTCAGAGGCAGGAGAGAGAAGGGGGGAGACTTCAGTCACAGACAGGGATGGATGGTGAGCTCACTCACCCCTTGGCAGTCAGCACCTCTCATCCAGATGTATCTGAGGCTGCTGGACTTCAAATTTCTGCCCCCTGCTATCCTTTTCTGAGGCACAGCGCCAGGGAGTGGAGTGCGGGCAGACACAGAGGGGTAGGGGCGGAAGGAAGAGGTGCAGATTGAGCCCTCTCTCCTCTCCCGTCAGTGTGTGTGTGTGTGTGGGGGTGGGGGAATTGTTAGTTTTGTTAGTGTTGGCTTTGGGCAGTGTAAAAAAGAGTGCAACTCTCAACTTAGCCAACTGCAGCCAGCAAACCTGCTGGGAAGCCATAGTCCAGTCTGAATAATGTGTCCGGGTTTCAGGCAGTCTGAAACCCGGACGCATGATTCCAAACCTGAACTGTCCAGGTAAATCCCGGACAGGTAGCAATCCTAGGTGCAGTATGCAAGCTGGGGGGCACTGTGGGAGGTTAGGGGGGCTGTGGAATGTTGGGGTGCAGTATGGGAGCTGGGAGGCACTGTGGGAGGTTAGGAGGACACTGTGGGATTTTGGGGTGCAGTATAGGGAGCTGGAAGGCTCTGTTTGAGGTTAGGGGGCACTGGGGGACGTTGGGGTGCAGTATGGGGAGCTGGGAGGCACTGTGGGAGGTTAGAGGGGCACTAAGGGAGGTTGGGGTGCAGTATGGGAGCTGGGGGCACTCTGGGAGGTTAGGGGGGCACTGTGGGAGGTTGGGGGGGCAGTAGGGGAGCTGGGAGGCACTGTGGGAGGTTAGGGGGGCACTGTGGGGGGCTGGGGTGCGGTATGGGAGCTGGGAGGCACTGTGGGAGGTTAGGGGCACTGTGGGAGGTTGGGGTGCAGTATCGGAGCTGGGGGGCACTGTGGAAGGTTAGGGGGCACTGTGGGAGTTTGGGGTGCAGTATTGGAGCTGGGGGGCATTGTGGAAGGTTTGGGTGCAGTATGGGAGCTGGGGGGGCACTGTGGGAGGTTAGGGGGGCACTGTGGGAGGTTGGAGTGCAGTATGGGAGCTGGGGGGCACTGTGGGAGGTTGGGGTGCAGCATGGGAGCTGGGAGTTAGTGTGGGAGGTTAAGGGGGCACTGTGGGAGGTTGGGGTGCAGTATGGGAGCTGGGGGGCACTGTGGGAGGTTATGGGGGCACTGGGGGACGTTGGGGTGCAGTATGGGGAGCTGGGAGGCACTGTGGGAGGTTAGGGGGGCACTAAGGGAGGTTGGGGTGCAGTATGGGAGCTGGGGGGCACTCTGGGAGATTAGGGGGGCACTGTGGGAGGTTGGGGATCAGTATGGGAGCTGGGGGGCACTGTGGGAGGTTGGGGTGCAGTATGGGGAGCTGGGAGGCACTGTGGGAGGTTAGGGGGGCACTAAGGGAGGTTGGGGTGCAGTATGGGAGCTGGGGGGCACTCTGGGAGGTTAGGGGGCACTGTGGGAGGTTGGGAGGAAGTATGGGAGCTGGGGGGCACTGTGGGAGGTTGGGGTGCAGTATGGGAGCTGGGGGGCACTGTGGGAGGTTGGGGTGCAGTATGGGAGCTGGGGGGCACTGTGGGAGGTTGGGGTGCAGTATGGGAGCTGGGAGGCACTGTGGGAGGTTAAGGGACCTGCAGCTGGCTGGGAGCCAGTGATTGTGTGATGATTATTAGCCAATGAGTATTTTTTTGTGGATCACTATAATTGATACATAATCTGTAGCATTATCTTTATTTACATATGTACACAGCATAACTTTTAATATTTTGTTACTATTTTATCAGTGTTCTCTGTACTGAGTTTGATTGGAGGTTGATAGTGTAGCACATTCTTCATAAATTATTGATGTATTTTTTTAGTGTAGCTTTTATATTTTGGGCTGTTGCGTATGTCCATTAGCGCTTCAAAATGAATGGCACTGCAAAGTGCTAATGCAGGTCATTTAGATTAACGTGCATCGTGGTAACACGTGCGGTGTTGCAATGCACCCAATTCCAATGCACTGCTGAGCTCACTAAAATGTACCCCCAAAAAAGGTACTCTAGCACGCCCACTCCCTGCACCGGCAAGGTGCGTTGGGGTGCCATTCAGAAGGAAAGTATACCGCCGCGTGTAACCGCAACGCACTAGTGCGAATGTGGCTTATAGTTTATTAATACCCGGCTAGGAAAGACGACTTTCTTTTATCTGCTCCGACCCCCCCAAACAGACGTCAATTATCACTGCTGGTGAGAAGCCGAATAAAGTGCCGAGAGGCCTCTCATAACTTTATTTTACAGCTTATTACATGTCCGCATTGATCGGAGTCCCTCCGCCGTTAATTGCTCAATGTTTGTGCTTGTTAAAGGAAAGTTCCACGTTAAATCTCCATTGATAGCCGAATTCTGTGAAAGAGAAGCATATGTTCCTTGTTATTAAAACTCTTCAGATGGATAACGCTTGTTCTGCCGTGAAAAAAAAAAACACCTTGTCGTCTTCTCTTTAAAGGATAACTCCACTTTCATGGATAAAAATGAGCAATTCAATTTAAAAAATATATAATATAGTATATGCCAGGGTGACCAACCTATGGCCATGGGCCAAGTTCAGCCCGTCACAAGGTTTTATCCTGCCCAGGATGGTGGTCTATCCTCAACATGGGCCCACTGTGCTCCCACATGGTGTCACTTCAGGTCAGCAGAGATGCACTTCTAACACCCCACCCCCACCCCCCCCACCCCATTTCCAGCAAAGGTTCCCCTTGCTGCACTGGCACTGTTTCGGCCATTGGTTGCTAGGACCACCAGCATCCTTCAACCAATCACATGCTTGCCGCAGCATTCACATGATGTAAGGGGGGGCTCTGAGGATGACCCTAATGTAATAGAGACTCTAATGGAGACTCTGATATAAGGGGGGGGGGGGGCTTTGATAATGATCCTAATGTAATGAGGACTCCGTTAGGGACCCTGGTGTAAGGGGGGAGGGGACTCTGAGGATGATCCTGATGTAAGGAGGGACTGTAATGGGAACCTCGAAGTAAGGGGGACTCTGATGGGGACCCTGATATAAGGAAATATTCTAATGGGAACCTTGAAGCAAGGGGGGCTCTGATGGGGACCCTGATGTAAGAAGGGCCTCCAATAGGGACCCTGACGTAAGGGGAGCTCTGATGGGGACCCTGATGTAATGGGGACTCTGATGGATACCCTGATGTAATGGGGACTCTGATGGATACCCTGATATAAGGAGGGACTCTAATGGGAATCCTGAAGTAAAGGGAGCTCTGATGGGGACCATGATGTAAGGGGGACTCTGATGGGAACCCTGATGTGAGGGGGAACGCTGAGGATGATCCTGATGTAAGGAGGGACTCTAATGGGAACCCTGAAGTAAAGGGAGCTCTAAAGGGGACCATGATGTAAGGGGGACTCTGATGGGAACCCTGATGTGAGGGGGAATGCTGAGGATGATCCTGATGTAAGGAGGGACTCTAATGGGAACCCTGAAGTAAGGGGGACTTGGATGGGGACCCTGATGTAAGTGGGATTCTGATGGGGACTAGGAATGGTCACGATGTTCGAATCAAATGTAAGTTCGACTCGAACATCGGGCGCTCGTTTGTTTGCAGACGAACTGAACATTATGGGGCGTTCGCAGCAAATTTGAGTGCGGCGGAGCGACCCATAATGCACAGCGAGATTGTAATGCATTGACGGCTGCTGATTGGCCAAAGTATGCACCTGACCTGCATGCTTTGGCCAATCACAGCGCGATCTGCTGTGAGAGCCATGATTGGCTAAAGGTCGGATGCCTTTGGCCAATCATGGCTCAGGGAGCTAAGTCCACGCCCCAAACTATATAAGGCTGCTTACATGGCGGCCGTATGTAGCGTGATAACGTGGAGGAGATTGAGAGAACTTGAGCTAGATTAGGCATGTTAGTTAGTGGCATGCAGGCAATTTATATATATATATATATAGTGTAGTCAGTGTAGACTAGATATACAGTGCAGGCAGTCTAGTGTATGTGTATATATATATATATATATATATATATATATATATATATATATATATATATATATATATATACACAGTGCAGTCAGTGTACAGTATAAAATACAGTGCAATGAAGTGGTTAAGGGGTACCCTATGAAAAAACGGCATGGGGTCCCCCCAAAATCCATACAAGGCCCATTGGGTCTGGCATAGATTTTAAGGGGAACTCCACGCCAAAATGTAAAAAACATTGGCGTGCGGTCCACCCCAAAATCCATACCAGACCCCAAGCACCTTGTCCCCATGTTGATGGGGAAAAGAGCCTCTTCCCGACAACCCTGGCCAGTGCTGGGACAAGGCCATTTGGTGCCCAGGGCGAAGATGGCAAACTGCGCCCCCCCCCCCCCCCCCGTTTTTCATTCAGATATCCCCGCACAAAGTCAAGGACGTCGTATGACAACCGGCGGGCGGGAAGTGGTTAAAACGCATTTTTTTTTTAACACAAACTTGTCCATTTATACAATATTTCTAACACATAACATGTACATACCAAAAATGACACCCCAAAATAAATTCTCCTACTCCTCCTAAGTACGGCGATACCACATGTGTGAGACTTCCACAGCCTGGCCACATACAGAGGCCGAGCATGGCTGGGTATAACTGAGCATGGCTGGGTATCACCGAGTATTGCAGACTATGGCTGGATATGGAAGGGTATGGCTGGGTATCACAGAGTATTGCAGAGTATGGCGGGGTATTGCAGAGTATGGCGGGGTATTGCAGAGTATGGCAGGGTATTACAGAGTATGGCAGGGTATTACAGAGTATGGTGGGGTATTGCAGAGTATGGCAGGGTATTACAGAGTATGGTGGGGTATTGCAGAGTATGGCAGGGTATTACAGAGTATGGCAGGGTATCGCCGAGTATCAGAGGGTATTGCAGGGTATTGCATGGTATTGCGGGGTATTGCAAAGTATTGTGGGGTATTGCAGGGTATTACAGGGTATTGCAGAGTATTGCACAGTATTGTGGGGTATTGCACAGTATTGTGGGGTATTGCACAGTATTGTGGGGTATTGCACAGTATTGCACAGTATTGTGGGGTATTGCAGAGTATTGCACAGTATTGTGGGGTATTGCACAGTGTTGCAGGGTGTTGCAGAGTATTGCACAGTATTGTGGGGTATTGCACAGTATTGTGGGGTATTGCACAGTGTTGCAGAGTATTGCACAGTATTGTGGGGTATTGCACAGTGTTGCAGGGTATTGCAGAGTATTGCACAGTATTGTGGGGTATTGCAGAGTATGGCGGGGTATCGCCGAGTATATCTGGGTATTGCAGAGTATTGCACAGTATTGTGGGGTATTGCAGAGTACTGCACAGTGTTGCGGGGTATTGCAGAGTATTGCAGAGTATTGCACAGTGTTGCGGGGTATTGCAGAGTATTGCACAGTATTGTGGGGTATTGCAGAGTATTGCGGGGTATTGCAGAGTATTGCACAGTGTTGCGGGGTATTGCACAGTATTGCAGAGTATTGCACAGTATTGCAGAGTATTGCACAGTGTTGCGGGGTATTGCAGAGTATTGCGGGGTATTGCAGAGTATTGCACAGTGTTGTGGGGTATTGCAGAGTATTGCGGGGTATTGCAGAGTATTGCACAGTATTGTGGGGTATTGCAGAGTATTGCGGGGTATTGCACAGTGTTGCGGGGTATTGCAGAGTATTGCGGGGTATTGCAGAGTATTGCACAGTGTTGCGGGGTATTGCAGAGTATTGCGGGGTATTGCAGAGTATTGCACAGTGTTGTGGGGTATTGCGGGGTATTGCAGAGTATTGCACAGTATTGTGGGGTATTGCAGAGTATTGCGGGGTATTGTGGGACATTGCAGAGTATTGCACAGTATTCTGGGGCATTGCAGAGTATTTTGGGGCATTGCAGAGCATTAGGGATGGCTGAGCATGGATGGATGGCTGGATGTCACTGAGCAGCGCTGTGGGCACTACACATCCAGCCCACAGCGCTGCGAGAGGGGAATTCTGGGAGGACGTCATAGTACGTCCTCCCAGAGTTAAGCAACCGCCCTGTAGCCGTCATTCGGCTATGGGCCGGTTGTTAAGTGGTTAAACAGCAGCGGTGGTCATTGGTCATTAACCTCCTCTCAGCCTCCTCCCCTCCCCCAATCCAGCCATTTATTAATCTGTTTTTTAGTGTTTACTTACACAAGTTCAGACTCAGAAGTTCTGAGTCTGAACTTGTGTAAGTAAACACTAAAAACAGATTAATAAATCTGAGGCTGAGGCGAGGTTAATGACCAGTGACCACCACTGCTGAAGATCTGAGTCAGAACACTGGCATACATGACACTGGCACTGCACTCTTCTACCTTCGCTTCCTTCCAGATTGAATCCAGCAGCAGCTACTAGAGCCAGCCAGCCAGCCAGGCAGGCAGCAGCTCCTCTCCTCTCCTCAGCTCAGCTCAGCTCAGCTCGCTCGCGGTGACAGCGCGGTGACAGCGCGCCGACACAGCTCACAGCTCCCGGCTCCCGGCTCCCGCCTCCCTGTGCTCCTCTGCGTCCTCCCACCTCGCCTCCGGCCGTGTGTGACGTCACGGCGCTGGCAGAGACTACGGCACTCCTCCATAGGGGAGTAAACTGTAACAGAGTAGTTTGTGCTGAGGAAAGGGAGGATGCAGGAGCACACGAAGGCAATTTGTACAGTGCCGCTGGGGACTGTAAATGCACTGGACTGTTGTATTATTGTACACATTGGCGGGCGGCGGCCGTGGCAGAACGTCACTTGCAGGCTGCGCCCCCCCCCCTATAGCAAATGGTAGCGCCCAGGGCACGTGCCCCTTCCGCCCCTGCCTTGTACCGGCCCTGACCCTGGCCATTGGTTGTGGGAGTCTGCAGGCGGGGGGCTTATCGGAATCTAGAAAAGCCCGCTTTAACAAGGGGGCCCCCAGATCCTGCCCCCCCTATGGGAATGGGTATTGTACTCCTACCCATTCACCAAAAAAAAGTGTCAAAAAGTAAAAACCACAATAGACAGTTTTTGACAATTCCTTTATTAAAAAAGGAAAAAAAAAAAAATTGTCCCACGATGTCCATCCATCTTCAGTCATGCCGCCCAACGGAGCCGAAAAATAGAAAAAAAAAACAAACCTCCGCCTCTATGGGAGGCGCCCGCCGACTGCTGTCTCTTGGCTGTGACAGCTGTTATATATAGGCAATGGCGGGGCCACCCAGTGACGTAATCGAGTGACCCCGCCCCTTCTGACATCATGTGATGTCATGTGACGTCAGAGGGGGCAGGGTCATCCGGTTACATCAGCAGTGGCCCCGCCCTTGCCTATATAACAGCTGTCAAAGGGAAAAGACAGCAGTCGGCGGGAGGCCTCCCATGGAGGCGGAGCTTTTTCCTTTTTTTTTTCTATTTTTTGGGTCCGTCTGGTGGCGTGATTGAAGATGGATAGACATCGCGGGACACTTTTTTAGTTGTAAAATGGCAAAATGTGGAAAATTTCAAGGGGTATGAATGCTTTTTCAAGGCACTGTATACACAGTACATTCACGGGGAACGGCTTTTCTGTGCTGAGAGCGCGCTCACTGTATGCTCCTAGCACAGTAATTAATGCGATTGGCAGCTTGCGATCATGTGACCGCTGTGATTGGCTGTCACAGTGGTCACGCGATCGCAAGCTCCCAGTCACAAGACCTGACAGCCCACCCCCGCCTCCCAGCATTTAGATCCTCTTAAAGGGCCGGAGGAGGGCGCAAGGTGTTAAAGGGAGGCCGGGGCGGGTAGGAAGGGGTTAAAAGGGACCATTCGCCTCAGGGGCAATGTCCGCTTGTTCTAATGGTCTTCCCTCCCTCTTCCTAAAATGCGGCATAGAAAAACTTAGAGGGGGGGGAATAAATAGATAGCATACTCGTCTTTCTTCGATTTCCTCCCGCAGTGCCTAGGTGAGGGTGGCGCCATCGTCTGTCCAGGCCGGATCTCATTGCATGAGATTTCGGTTCATCCAACATTCCTGAGGATCCTGCAGATGGGAGGAGGACGCCCCCCCCCCCCCCCGCGCTGTGAAAGTCGGGGTAAGATAAGTATATTGTGCAGCATTTTAGGGAGAAGGAACCTTGAATAGGCAGATCTTGCCACTAAGGTTCACTTCACGTTTCCCCGGTGTTCCCCTTTAAGTCCCAGGCCTTTAGCAAACCTGCAGCTAATCGGCTGCACGTTCCCCAGCAGGACTGTCCAGTGTGGCCACTGAGTGGCAGTATAAGTTCGTGGAAGTGTCTGTCCTCAGATAACCTCTATTGGCTGCCGCCGCCGGGCGCTGCGAGGGTTAAGTAATCATCGTTTTTATATCCTCAGCAGCTGGTAATGCCCTCTGCAAATTTTTTTTTTTTTTTTTTACCCAGGTAAAATAACACGGCGGTGCTAAATTATTGATTAGAGAGATTTTATGTCAGTTGTAAAGGAAGAATAAATGTTTCAGAATCGTCCTATTAATCATGAGGATCGAGGGTGACCGATTGGAGGAAAATGGAGCAGACGCCCGATTTAAAGGGACAGCAACCTGCCTATTTAGGGGTTACCAGACATGTAACAGAAGCGCAGATTTGCGACAGAACCGCGATTTAAAAGACGCACATGGGCCGGCCAACCAAAATAGCAGCCAGCAGGGTGGGTGTGTGGAAACTTTCTTAAAAAAAAAGGGGGGAGAGCGCATTTAGATGCACCGCCCACATCTGCCGCTTACTCACCTCCACGTACTGTATCGCACGCTTTGCCGTCCGCGGCAATTCTGACAGTTCTCATACACATAAAAATCAATATTTTTTTTTTTTTTGCTAGAAAATGACTTAGAACCCCCGAAACAGCTGTTTCTGAAAGCAGAGACCCTGGAGAATAAAATAGTCATTGTTGCAATTTATTTTATGTCACGCAGCCGATTATCAAACACAAATTTTCAGGAAAAAATACACTGAAAAAAATTTTAGTGCAAAAAAAAAAAAAACGCAATATAATACCCAATTTTTGTGGAAAATATAAAAGATGATGTTGCGCCGAATTAATAGATACCGGACACGTCAAGATTTAAAATTGCGACATGGAAATGGTGACAAAGTACGGTACCGAAAATTATCCATAGGTGACGCTTTTAAAGTCTTTACAAGGTATCGGTTTCGAGTTAAATGTGAATTATCACCCCAGTTTTATTGCTGTCACTCCCACATTTTCGGCGCAATCACGGTTGCGTGTTGGACCTATTTCCCCATAAGCAGAGGGGGTACGGGGTTGCTTTAACCACTTGTTGACCGGCTCCTATACATATACATCGGCACTTTAATGGCAGCTGCTGCCATAACCGAGGTATCCATCTTTTCAGTGGGCGGTCCTGTTAACGATAAAGGTGGTCTCTGCGGCGGATTCGCTGCGAGATCATCGTTATCTGGGGCAGGAGAGGGGCCCCCCCTCCTGCCGCTCTCCCACGCCCTCTGCCGCTAACCGGAGCCGTTGGCAGCGGCGGAGGCGATCAGGACCTGTCCGTGGCTGGGTATGGAGACGAGTGAGGGGAAGATGGCCCCCACCCGTCTCCATACCATTGCAGGGCGGAAGCGACGTCAAATGTCAGCTCCGCCCATACCTCTTAAAGGGACATTTTTTTTGTTGTCATTTTTTCAAATGACAGAATTTTTTTTTTTTTATTGCATTTAAGTCCAAAAATGAGATCTGAGGACTTTTTGACCCCCAGATCTCATATTTAAGAGGACCTGTCATGCTTTTTTCTATTACAAGGGATGTTTACATTCCTTGTAATAGAAAAAAAAGTGACCCAAATTAAAAAAAAAAACAGTGTAAAAATAAATAAAATCAAGTAAAATAAAATAATTTTTTTTTTTAAAGCACTCTGTCCCGACGAGCTCGCGCGCAGAAGCGAGCGCATATGTGAGTAGCGCCTGCATATGAAAACGGTGATCAAACCACACATGTGAGGTATTGCTGCAATCATTGGAGCGAGAGCAATAATTCTAGCCCTAGACCTCTTCTGTAACTCAAAACATGAAACCTGTAGAATTTTTTAAACGTCGCCTATGGAGATTTTTAAGGGGAAAAGTTTGACGCTTTCCACAAGCGGGCGCAGTTTTGAAGCGTGACATGGGTATTAATTTACTTGGCGTAACATTATCTTTCACAATATAAAAAAATAATGGGCTTATTTTACTGCTGTATTATTTTTTTATTCAAAAAAGTGAATTTTTTGCGCAAATACGGTGTGACAAAAAGTATTGCAACGACCGCCATTTTATTCTCTAGGGTGTTAGAAAAAAATGTATAATGTTTGGGGGTTCTAAGTAATTTTCTAGCAAAAAAAATTGTTTTTAACTGGTAAACACTGAGTCTGAGAAAGAGGCTCGGTCTTTAAGATGTTTTTATTCTATTTTTTTTTTTATTTCAATTTTATCGCTATAACATGGAGCGCAAAATATATATAGTGATAATAGTCCACGCTCGCCTAAATCAAAAAACGTGAACCTATATTAGTGCGTCTAAAATTAGCACACTATGCAACTATTTCAAACGGTTAGCTGTAGCACAATATAAGTGATTTCACAACACCTAAAAGCAAATCTAACGTAACAAATAATAGGTGCTGTCACTACTCCTGTCAGCCTTATGCACGGTCGGAATTTTCGACAACAAATGTTCGAAGGGAGCTTGTTGTCGGAAATTCCGACCGTGTGTAGGCCCCATCGGACATTTGATGTCGGAATTTTTTACTAAAGGCAAATCCACTGTGCACTTCAAGTGCACTTGGAAGTGCAGTCGCTGTAGATCTGAGGGAAGTGGGTCAGTGCTTGGAGGTGGGTAGGGGCGTAACCAGGGGTCAGTGCTCAGAGGTGGGTAGGGGCAGGACCATTGGTCAGTGCTCAGAGGTGGGTAGGGGTGGAACCATTGGTCAGTGCTCAGAGGTGGGTAGGGGTGGAACCAGGGGTCGGTGTTCAGAGGTGGGTAGGGGCAGGACCATGGGTCAGTGCTCAGAGGTTGGTAGGGGTGGAACCATGGATGAGTGCTCGGAGATGGGTAGGGGCAGAACCATGGGTGAGTGCTCAGAGGTGATTAGGGGCGGAACCAGGGGACGGTGCTCAGAGGCGGGTAGGGGCGGAACTAGGGGTGAGTGCTCGGAGGTGGGTAGGGGGTGGAGACACAAAGGGGTTGATTTACTAAAGGCAAATCCACTGTGCACTACAAGTGCACTGTAAGTGCACTTGGAAGTGCAGTTACTGTAGATCTGAGGGGAAGTGGGTGAGTGCTTAGAGGTGGGTAGGGGCGAAACCATGGGTCAGTGCTTAGAGGTGGGTAGGGGTGGAACCACGGGTCAGTGCTCGGAGATGGGTAGGGGCAGAACCATGGGTGAGTGCTCAGAGGTGAGTAGGGGCAGAAATAGGGGTGAGTGCTCGGAGGTGGGTAGGGGGTGGAGACACAAAGGGGTTGATTTACTAAAGGCAAATCCACTGTGCACTCCAAGTGCACTGTAAGTGCACTCGGAAGTGCACTTGGAAGTGCAGTCGCTGTAGATCTGAGGGGAAGTGGGTCAGTGCTTGGAGGTGGGTAGGGGCGGAACCATGGGTCAGTGCTCAGAGGTGCGTAGGGGTGGAACTATGGGTCAGTGCTCAGAGATGGGTAGGGGCGGAACCATTGGTCAGTGCTCAGAGGTGGGTAGGGGTGGAACCATTGGTCAGTGCTCAGAGGTGGGTAGGGGTGGAACCATGGGTCGGTGCTCAGAGGTGGGTAGGGGCAGAACCATGGGTCAGTGCTCTGAGGTGGTTAGGGGCGAAACCATTGGTCAGTACTCAGATGTGGGTAGGGGCGTAACCATTGGTCAGTGCTCAGAGGTGGGTAGGGGTGGAACCATGAGTCAGTGCTCAGAGGTGGGTAGGGGCGGAACCAGTGGTCAGTGCTCAGAGGTTGGTAGGGGCGGAACCATGGGTCAGTGCTCAGAGGTGGGTAGGGGCGGAACCATGGGTCAGTGCTCAGAGGTGGGTAGGGGGGGAACCATGGGTCAGTGCTCTGATGTGGGTAGGAGCGAACCATTGGTCAGTGCTCAGATGTGGGTAGGGGGGGAACCATTGGTCAGTGCTCAGAGGTGGGTAGGGGGGGAACCATGGGTCAGTGCTCTGATGTGGGTAGGAGCGGAACCATGGGTCAGTGCTCTGATGTGGGTAGGAGCGGAACCATTGGTCAGTGCTCAGATGTGGGTAGGGGTGGAATCATTGGTCAGTGCTCAGAGGTGGGTAGGGGCGGAACCATTGGTCAGTGCTCAGAGGTGGGTAGGGGTGGAACCATGGGTCAGTGCTCAGAGGTTGGTAGGGGCGGAACCATTGGTCAGTGCTCAGAGGTTGGTAGGGGCGGAACCATGGATCAGTCAGTGCTCGATCTGAGGGGAAGATCGAAATAATAGGAAGCTCTGCTGATTTCTATCATCCAATCGTGTACAAGCAAAAATGCTGTTTTCTTATTTTTCTTGCATGTCCCCCTCAGATCTACAGCAACTGCACTTCCAAGTGCACTTGAAGTGCACTTGTAGTGCACAGTGGATTTGCCTTTAGTAAATAAACCCCAAAGTGACTTAGAAGGGGGGAGTTCCTGTACCTATTCTCTGAGAAAAAAAGCACTGCATGGGACTATTATATCCCCTTCACCTGCAGGGAGCAGGTTTCTATTTTTATGACCGCAGAATGTGCCAATAAAATCTAGAAAGAAAAAAAAAAAACCTTCCGCTGTAGATATAACAGCAATTGAGAAAAACTATTTAGCCGGAACTGTCAATTTAGCTCGCCGAGACATTTCCCTGCTTGGGGCTGATGTATGCCGGTGTTCATTATTACTCTAGATGTCGGGAGAATCCTGTAACCGCTTGTATTCATTTATCTTCCCGGATCCTGCGAGGATTGCGCCCATAAAGAGTAACTAATAGCAACTCTGTCAATCAGTTATGTCTTCATTCTGGAACATTTGCATAGTGAAGGTAATTCGCAGATTCATTAATTGAGCACCGTAAGAGCGTCGCGGGCCCCGGCAAGGAAATGCGAGATTGCGGCTTTGTGAGATCCAAGAGACTGGAGAAGGTAGGAGCTGGAACTGGCCCCCAAGAGCTTACAGTTTAAAGAAGAGCACATACTGTCCAGCAAAGGAATGAGCGGAATGAGTTGATTTTTGCCAACCCTGACCCAACTCTGAGGCCTCTTTCATACGGGCAGAACGTAGCCACTTGCTGACCCGGCTTTGCTTACAAGTTTAAATCAATATTTTTTGCTAGAAAATTTCTTATAACCCCCAAACAGTATATACTTTTTTTTATTTTAGCAGTGACCCTAGGGAATAAAATGGCGATCGTTGCAATTTTTCATATGTCACACGGTATTTGTGCAGCGGCTTTAATGAATTAAAAAAAAAATAAGCACAATAGTTGCCCCATTTTTTTTGTATAATGTGAAAGATGATATTACGCCGAGTAAATTGATACCTAACATGTCACGCTTTAAAATTGCGCACGTTCGTGGAATGATGACAAACTACGCTACTTAAAAATCTCCATAGGTGATGCTTTAGGCGCCTTTACAGGTTACCTGTTTGGAGTTACAGAGGAGGTCTTGTGCTAGAATTATTGCTCTCGCTGTAACCTTCGCGGTGATACCTCACATGTGTGGTTTGAATACCGCTTACATATGCGCGCGCGGCTTAGGTATGCGTTCGCTTCTGCGCTCGAGTACAGAGGGATGGGGGAGCTTTAAAAAAAAAAATATTTTTTATTATTAATTTTACTTTTTTTTTTACGCTGTCCCTTTTTTGCTTTTTTTCTCTTGTAATAGAAATCTTTGTAATGGAAATAAGGGATAACAGGTCCTCTTTATAGAGCCAGTGGGGGCACTGGACAGATAGAAGCCAGGAGCGCTGGCGGGGGACCCGAGAAGAGGAGGTTCGGGGCCGCTCTGTGCAATTCCATCGCACAGAGCAGGTATATATAGAGATGTTAATTGTTTTTTCTTTACAATCGCTTTAATTCTTAAAGTGATACTAAACCCACAACAGTAAAATCAGTCTGTATATGCAGTAAAGCATGCTTGTTATACTCACTGTGGAAAGGGCTTGATCCTCTGCATTGTGTAAAAAGGCAGTTTGTTCTCTCTGATCCTCCCCTTCTTCCACTGTCCCCAATCCATCTCTTGATAGTACAGAGCCTTGGGGGCACTCTGCACATGCTCAGTTTGGTGTATATTGCTAGAAAGTTGTTTTTTTTTGGGAGAGTGTATGTGATCAGCACAGGGCCAATCAGCACTGTCCCGACAGAGGGTCAGGGGTCACACAGCCTCATAGGAAAGCCAGAGGAGAATGAAAACCTACAAGGTTTAACCAGACACTGATAGAAGTCACAAGACTGCTTTATACTGCTGATGAGAAAAGGTATTTAGCAGTTTATAGTTACTAAAATAACTGCAGGCTCCTGGGGAGAGCAGATATAGTGAATGCAGGCTCCTGGGGAGATCAGATTTAGTGAATGCAGGCTCCTGGGGAGATAAGATATAGTGAATGCAGGCTCCTGGGGAGACCAGATTTAGTGAATGTAGAGTCCTGGGGAGACCAGATTTAGTGAATGCAGGCTCCTGGGGAGACCAGATTTAGTGAATGCAGAGTCCTGGGGAGACCAGATTTAGTGAATGCAGGGTCCTAGGGAGACCAGATATAGTAAATGCAGGCTCCTGGGGAGACCAGATTTAGTGAATGCAGGCTCCTGGGGAGACCAGATATAGTGAATGCAGGCTCCTGGGGAGAGCAGATATAGTGAATGCAGGCTCCTGGAGAGACCAAATATAGTGAATGCAGGGTCCTGGGGAGAGCAGATATAGTGAATGCAGGCTCCTGGGGAGATCAGATTTAGTGAATGCAGGCTCCTGGGGAGACCAGATATAGTGAATGCAGGCTCCTGGGGAGACCAGATTTAGTGAATGTAGAGTCCCGGGGAGACCAGATTTAGTGAATGCAGGCTCCTGGGGAGACCAGATTTAGTGAATGCAGAGTCCTGGGGAGACCAGATTTAGTGAATGCAGTGTCCTGGGGAGACCAGATATAGTAAATGCGGGCTCCTGGGGAGACCAGATTTAGTGAATGCAGGCTCCTGGGGAGACCAGATATAGTGAATGCAGGGTCCTGGGGAGAGCAGATATAGTGAATGCAGAGTCCCAGGAAGACCAGATATAGTGAATGCAGGCTCCTGGGGAGAGCAGATATAGGGAATGCAGGGTCCAGGAGAGACCTGATATTGTGAATGCAGGGTCCTGGGGAGACCAGATATAGTGAATGCAGGCTCCTGGGGAGACCAGATATAGTGAATGCAGGCTCCTGGGGAGACCAGATATAGTGAATGCAGGGTCCTGGGGAGACCAGATATAGTGAATGCAGGCTCCTGGGGAGACCAGATATAGTGAATGCAGGCTCCTGGGGAGACCAGATATAGTGAATGCAGGCTCCTGGGGAGAGCAGTTATAGTGAATGCAGGCTCCTGGGTTTATTAAAGTGGTTGTAAAGGCAGAAGGTGCATTCTATGCAAAAGATAAAAATCCTTCTGTGTGTAGAAGCCCTCCTCAGCCCCCCTAATACTTAAATACTTACCTGAGCAGCATCTCGATCCAGCAATGTTGCACAAGAGACTCGGCTGTCCCAGACTCTCCTTCCTCTCTGCGCCCCGAGCCCACCCTTTTTCAAAGCTAATTAGAGCCTCTGGCTCTAATCACGCACTTAAAAAAAAAAAGGCCCATAGAAATCCATGCATCCGGCGCCCATTTAGATTAGGGGCCGGGCGCATGGATTAGGGGGGCGGTGCCCCTGCACTCCATATGGAGAGGCCGACAATGTCTGGGGGCGATCAAGGGCTTAAATGTGTGCCTAACAATCTGTAATGTGTGTACAGTGTGCTGATTTTACTACTAGATCTCTCAGTTTTTGATCCCCGCAAAGCTGATTTGCAGGGATCAGAAACTGACAGATTGCTCCCTCTGTACAGAGCTCTGTGCTGTGATTGGACACAACCGATCAGCAGGTCCCAGATGTGAATTATTGTCCAGGACTTGCTGACGGACTCCCACTTTGTACAATTACAGCGGGCGCTGGGTGGGGGGCACACCCTACACCCCGAAGTAGGCAGCAACGTATAGGTACGTCTCTTTGCCTACAGCGGCCGCTCACCTGCAGTACATTGCGGGGGAGGGGGGGGGGGGGCAGATGGTTATCAATGAATTTTTAGCACAGCGTTTACAAAAAAATGCAACATTGAAAAACCCTCCGACACCTTTATTCTTTATTTCATTTGCAGATGCCTTTGCCATGCTTTTGTATTAAAAACAAAATGTTTGCGTTGTTATACGCAGGAGGAATCACAGATTGAAATAAAATGCGCAATATTTACCGACAGGGACGCGCGTTGTTTTAAAAACGAAGTGCATTTTTTTTTTTTCATCGTGTTCCATCTTTTCTCCATAGATTGCATAGAAAAGAGAAGAATTGTTTTCAGTCAGTATTGCCAAGAGAGCGTCTTGTTTGTGCTAAAAAAAAAATACAAAGTTATTACTTTGTTATCTTAAGTAATTACAGTAGTTTCTGCTGAATCAATAGCTGAAATGTGAAAATTGCTCTGGTCATGGCGGTGTGCGGGTTCAAGGGCTGCAGTGGTTAACCCCTTCCTGCCAGCTGTAGGCATACACCGATCAGCCATAACGTTCTAACCACTGACAGGTAAGGTAAATAACATGGATTATTATCTCCTTACAATGGCATGTGAAAGTAGGGGACAAAGTCATCCTGCACCCAGGGCAAAGATGCCAAACTGCCCAGCCTTGTAACAGAATGAAAGCGCCCCCCATCCCTACAGTGAACCATTGCGTCCAGGGTAGCCAGCCCTCCCGTCCACCCCTTGTTATTGGCCCTGTGTACGCGTCGCTTACCTGGGGAAAAGATGGCACCAGGATGCAGAATAGGAAGAAGGCAAGCCAATGGACGCAGTGGGGCAATGTTCTGCTGGGAAACCTTGGCTCCTGCTATTGATGTGGATGTGACACGTACCACCTAACTAAACATTGTTGGCGACCAAGTCCACCCCTTCATGGAAACAGTATTTCCTGGTGGCAGTGGCCTCCTTCAGCAGCCCTACCACACTGCAAAAATGGTTCAAGAATGGTCTGAGGAACACAAAGATTAGTTTGAGGTGTTGACTTGGCATCCAGTTTCTCCAGATCTCCACCCAATCGAGCATTATCTACCATCCTGGACCAGTAGCGGCTGGTGTTTTTTTTTGGGGGGGAGAGCGCCAAACAACCACCTATCCCCCCTCCCCCGAGTGGCACACAACTACCCCCCGAGCAGCACACAACTACCCCCCCCACGAGCGGAACACAACTACCCCCCCCCCCCAGCGACACGTCCGGCACTTGCCCCATTGTGGTGGGTGGCAAGCAGCGTGTAGCAGCTCGGCCCCGAGTCCTGTCCTCCATGCTGGCTTCCAGCTCCTCTCCTCCTCCGCCTAGGCGTCCAATAGGATCGTCTTTCCTTTCGAGCCAATCAGGTGACCGGTGTCATAGCCCGCTTGCTGATTGGCTAGAAGGGAGCATCAGTCATTCATTTGCTGTTGTAACACACCTGAGTGGGATCGGAGCCCACTCTCTGCGACCCAAGCCCACCCTATATTGAAGCCTAGTAGAGCCTCTGGCTCTAATAGGTGCTTCAAAAAAAACACCCTTCCACATTGGAATCCATGGTCCGGTGTTATGAAAGGGACCGAACGCATGGATAGGGGCGACGACCGTGCGCCCTTAATGGGCAGGCCGCCCCTGTCCAGGATCTGTGCTACCTCAAGCCTTGTACCCCGTTTCCTCATTCAGGTGTGTTTGGAGGGTAGCCCTCTCCCCACTTTGGCCTCCACTCAGGTATGTGACAAAAATGGGCCTTCACACCTGAGGTAGCCGAACAGACTTCCCTATCACGTGACCACAGTGATTGGCACTCACGTGATCAGGAGCCCGTCCCTTCAGCTCCCGATGACTGGAGACAGAGAGCAGCCTATGATAGCTCAGTTACTGTGCTGGAAGCATGCAGTGACAGAAACCTCAGTTGTTCATAGACACAACGCATGGGCGTTAAAGCCAATCCTCTTCCCCCTGCACATGTGCATTACTTGGCAGCAAGAGGTTGTAGCTACTCAAAGTTCCACTTTATTAAGACAGGACCATCCTAATAGCATCACGGGCCCCTGGACAAAGTTTTGCAGTGGGGCCCCTACTAGCCATTCCCAAATTTACGCTCCTACTCTTAAGAATTAATGTATAAATAGATGATAGAATTAAACATAAACATTAAACGATGAAGGAGTAATGCATACCCATTTCCAGAACATGTCGGGTTACGTGCTGTACACTTCATCCGCTTGACCTTTTACCTTATAGGCTGCGGGTTGTAGGCACAGGGTTGTCATATCTACTGTATACAATTGGATGTGCATATTATGTTTGTACTTGCACCTTGTATAATTGTATTTGTATTGTTACTTTTTATATATATTTTTCTACATGTTTAATAAAATTGGCACTTTTGTGCATTTTTATACAAAATACTCTTGATACTATAGATTTACTTTTTGCCAGTAAAATCCCCCAAGGGCGACCTCGGTGTACTTATAGTGCACAGTTTTTCTTGTTTCATTTTAATTAAGGATGTTGGCACTTTCTACCTACTTTACTCTCATTTCAATTCTTATCTCCATAGAATTAAACATATATTTATTTTATTTAGTAATTAAAAAAAAAATGATTTTAAACAATAAGAAAATATGCCATAAATCAAAGACTAATCAACACAGAGGGCATAGTACAGGTGGAGAGGTAGAAAGGAGTACGGGGGGGGGTTCAGGAGGGCACAATACTGGGATAAGGAGGGCACAGTACAGGTTCCAGCTTAGTAAAAAGTGTGACAGTCCCGGTAAATCCGGGACAGTTGGCAAGTACGATGTAATGCAAGATTATCATGGGGGCCCCCATGCACCTGGGGCCCCTGGGCAGTGCCCATGCATTAAGATGGCCCTGCTTTAAGGCAACCAGCAAAGCAAAAATCTTGTAAGGTTTCATGCACATGAGCGCATACGGTGTAAATACGCTGCATATTTCTTGTGCCCAGGATGGGAGAAGGCAGCTAAATGCAGCACCAGGACATCCTGCTACGGGCAAATGCACCCCATGTGCATGAAGATGCATCCCAAGGCGCTGAAGTTTTGATACATTGTACCACTATCAAATCAAACAACAATGATAATCTAACCAAGGAACTGAGTAGAGCCAGCACAGCTACTACCTGGGTTGTCACCGCCTTGGTCAGGCCCAGCCCGGGTTACAGCCATCCAGCAGGGTACAGTGCTAAACCAGCCCCAGCAAATGGTCTTTAACTTTTCCTGCACAAAAATCAAAAAAATCATATACTGTATATGCTGCATATATTTTGTGCCCAGGATGGGAGAAGGCAGCTAAACGCAGCACCAGGACATCCTGGTACGGGCAAATACACCCATGTGCATGAAGCCTAAAAGATACATCCCGAGGCACTGCAGTTTCTTGCTATTATCCCAACCCCCTTCTGGTGGAGGATATAAAACCTTTAGATACATTGTATCTTTATCAAAATGAACAACAATGATAATATGTACAACAAGGAGCTAAGTAGAACTGTCACAGCTAGTGCCTGGGTTGTCACCGCCTTGGCCAGTCCCAGCCCGGGTTACAGCCAAGCCAGCAGGGTACGGTGCTAAACCAGCCCCATGAAATGGTCTTTAACTTTTGCTGCAGAAAAATCATGAACACATATGGCATATACTGTATAGGCTGCATATTTTTTGTGCTCAAGATGGGAGAAGGCAGCTAGACGCAGCACCAGGACATCCTAGTACGGGCAAATACCCCCATGTGCATGAAGCCTAAGGCTTAATGTACACGGGACGCTGAGGCAGCCCTCCTCAGAACAATTTTTTTGACAGCTTGAAACCAGCGTTTAAAAACGTCCGTTTAGACGAGTTTGCATGCCGCGTTTAGTCACATTTAGCGGCGTTTTGCCACGTAGGAGCGTTTATATAAGATAACATCATAGGACCCTCCCAAAGCCCAAAAAAACAGTATTACTTAACTATTTCAGCCATTCTGTGAGACCAGAGTGAGTAGCAGCAGCTGAGAGAGCAGCAGTGTACTTGTATCTACCTCATTTTCAGTGCTTTTACTATGCATCCCATAATGATCATATGTGAGGAAATTCTCCTGACGTTGCTGTTGATGAGGCTGGAAAGACGTCGGAAATCGTGTGCGAGGTCCAGAAAACCTAACACTAACCCCAACACTAATCCTAACCCTAACCGGAAACCCTAACCCTAAACTTGTTCTTCAAGGGGAAAAATCATAACCCCCTAACCCTAATAAGAAACCCTAACCCCTAACCCTAACCGGAAACCCTGTATCCTAACGGGAAACCATAACCCTTACCATAACCCTAAACTTGTTCTTGTTCTTGTAGCTTGTTCTTCAACTGGAAAACCCTAACGATAACCCCGTAACCCTAATGGGAAACCCTAATCCTAACCCTAACCGAAACTCTAACCCTAACCGTAAAACCCTAACCCCAAACTTGTTCTTCAAGGGGAAAACCCTAACCATAGCCCCCTAACACTAATGGAAACTCTAACTCTAAGCGGAAACCCTAACCCTAAACTTGTTTTTCAAGGGGAAAACCCTAACCATAACCCCGTAACCCTAATGGGAAACCCTAATCCTAACCGGAAACTCTAACCCTAACCCTAACCGTAAACCCTAACCCTAAACTTGTTCTTCAAGGGGAAAACCCTAACCATAACCCCCTAACCCTAATGGAAACTCTAACTCTAACCGGAAACCCTAACCCTAAACTTGTTTTTCAAGGGGAAAACCCTAACCATAACCCCCTAACCCTAATAAGAAACCCTAACCCCTAACCCTAACTGGAAACCCTGTACCCTAACGGGAAACCATAACCCTTACCATAACCCTAAACTTGTTCTTATTCTTGTAACTTGTTCTTCAAGGGGAAAACCCTAACCATAACCCCGTAACCCTAATGGGAAACCCTAATCCTAACCCTAACCGGAAACTCTAACCCTAACCGTAAACCCTAACCCTAAACTTGTTCTTCAAGGGGAAAACACTAACCATAACCCCGTAACCCTAATGGGAAACCCTAATCCTAACCCTAACCGGAAACTCTAACCCTAACCGTAAACCCTAACCCCAAACTTGTTCTTCAAGGGGAAAACACTAACCATAACCCCGTAACCCTAATGGGAAACCCTAATCCTAACCCTAACCGGAAACTCTAACCCTAACCGTAAACCCTAACCCTAAACTTGTTCTTCAAGGGGAAAACCCTAACCATAACCCCCTAATCCTAATGGGAAACTCTAACCCTAACTGGAAACCATAACCCTTACCATAACCCTAAACTTGTTCTTGTTCTTGTAACTTGTTCTTCAACGGGAAAACCCTAACCATAACCCCGTAACCCTAATGGGAAACCCTAATCCTAACCCTAACCGGAAACTCTAACCCTAACCGGAAAACCCTAACCCCAAACTTGTTCTTCAAGGGGAAAACCCTAACCATAATCCCCCAACACTAATGGAAACCCTAATTCTAACTGGAAACCCTAACCCTAAACTTGTTCTTCAAGGGGAAAACCCTAACCATAACCCCCTAACACTAATGGAAACCCTAACTCTAACCGGAAACCCTAATCCTAAACTTGTTTTTCAAGGGGAAAACCCTAACCATAACCCCCTAACCCTAATAAGAAACCCTAACCCCTAACCCTAACTGGAAACCCCGTACCCTAATGGGAAACCATAACCATTACCATAACCTGTTCTTGTTCTTGTAACTTGTTCTTCAAGGGGAAAACACTAACCATAACCCCGTAACCCTAATGGGAAACCCTAATCCTAACCCTAACTGGAAACTCTAACCCTAACCATAAACCCTAACCCTAAACTTGTTCTTCAAGGGGAAAACCCTAACCATAACCCCTAACCCTAATGGGAAACCCTAACGGGAAACCATAACCCTAGACTTGTTCTTGTAACTTGTTCTTCAAGGGGAAAACCCTAACCCTAATCATTGTCGAAGCTACCTAGAATTTAACATGAGGGAAAAATGCAATTAAAAAAGCCAGATATTAAATTTCATGCAACTATGTTTGATCAAGTCGGGGGGTGAAGCTCAATGGTGGGGTCATCTGGTTGAAATGTAACAACAAATAGGTCAAATTCCAATTATATTTTGGCTTACAGCAATGCTAGTGGTGTATTGGATTGGATCATGGGCTCATTATATATGGTCTATGAAGCATAGCAAGCAATTACAAGTTTTTAAAATATTTTTTTAGTGTTTTTTTCATCATTTGCTATCATTTTAAATAGAGCAACTTTAAAAACGCTTCTAAACGAAAACGCAGCTAAACGTCGGTACAGCGTTTAGCGGCGTTCTGCGTCTGAAACGCCGGAAACTTCGTTAGTCTGAACTTGTTTTTTTGCCTTCAAAGAAAAGCCTCTAAACGCAACTGCCTAAAAAAACGACATTAAATGAACCTGTGTACATGTACACATAAGATAACATTGGATGCGTTCAGGGGCAGCTGAAAAAAGCAGCCAACTGCCTCTGAACGTCCGTTTACCAGCAGCCGTGTACATGAGGCCTAAAAGACACATCCCAAGGCACTGCAGTTTCCTGCTATGATGGAGGATATAAAACCTTTGGATACATTGTATGATTATTAAAATGAACAACAAGGAGCTAAGTAGAGCTGGCACAGCCAGTGCCTGGGTTGTCACCGCCTTGGCCGGTCCCGGCCCGGGTTACAGCCCAGCCAGCAGGGTACGGTGCTAAACCAGCCCCATGAAATGGTCTTTAACTTTACCTGCAGGAAAATCAAAGGCCTTTCTTTTTTTTTGTTCTTCCTCCAGAGAATTCCGTGCTCTATCTTATCTCAATAAATGCCTGCCAATACTTACTGCATCTATCGACTTCGCAGTTTTCCTTCCAAAACCATTAAAAATAATGGACCGTAGGAGAATATTTTGCACAGATAAAGATGTGATTATGTGCGCAGCATTTTTTCGGGAACAAGACCGCTTAGCACTTCGCTCTGTCCTTGCGACGATGTAAAACAGGGTCACTTCAGCCAATCTCAGATCTTTTATTTAAAGACGTCTCGGCAAATGCAAATTGCGGTTCGTCGGTGCTCGGGATAAGCATCTCATTACATTGCATCTTTTTTTAATCGCAGTCCTAATCCTGCTGGGCAATTACCTGAATGCGGTAATATCTTTCCATTAACCCCTGCATAGCAGAAAACAGCCAGCTATTGCATTGCCATAGCTCCCAACTGTCCCTGATTTCGAGGGACTGTCCCTGATTTGTCCCTCATTCCCCCTCATTTGTCCCTCATTCTGGTCTATATAGATGTATATAAAATGCACTTTTTATCTATCAAAAAGCATTTCCCAGAGCTAAACCTTTCATCTGATTTCCAAATTGCTGCATTTGTAAATTCCAAAAGCCAATATAAAGGAATAGTAGTGGTAAAAAAAAAAAGCACTTGTGGGTTTAACCAATCTTGTTTTTTTGTACAATTCTCCTTTAAGGGGGTGTGGCAAGGGGTGTGTCCTACGCCTGCATACTTTTGCTAATAGATGTCCCTCGTTCCCATCTTAAAAAGTTGGGAGGTATGCATTGCTGTCATGCTTACATGTTTCAGGCACTGGGAGCTGAAAGAAGAGGTGTTTAGGATGCTTTCAGGAGCAAGAAGACACAGAGAGGTCTTCAGCAATGTGGTGATGTATAGGTATAGGCATCATGAAAAAGTCCTTTTTTTCAGCAGGGGCGGAGCATTTGTGCGCATGTGTACAACCTAACACACACTGATCCCGCGACTCTTAACCTTAGTTTCCTGAGGCACTCTGTATTCCTATTCAGTTTCCATATTTGCACCTTAAAGTGTCACTAAACCCACAACATAAAAAAAAAAACTCTGAATAAATGGTGCATTCCATGCTGTTCATAGTCACTCCCTATAAGATTCCTTTTCTGTATTCTGCAAAAAACCTGGTTGATCCTCCTGCTCTCTATCTCCCCCTCCTGTCAATGTCCCCTATTCAGCTGGGGATTTTGCAGCTGTGGTGTCAGCTCTGCACATGCTCAGTTTTCAGTGAGTTCCTATGTTGAGCATTTCCTCTCTATCACATCTGAGCAGCCCATGTGACTATAGAGTCACACATGTGGGCATATACACAGTGGTAAATGACCGCCCACTCCCTCCCTCCTCCTCCACGCCCACTAATCAGGTAAATACTGTACAATGGGGGGGCGGTATATTGCATGTGGATTAGTGGAGGCTTCACTTCTCTCTTATTTTAAGACACAGGTTGGGGGGGCGTGACACAGCCTGTGACTGGCAGAAATCCCCCTCCTGTCCATGTCCTCTATTCAGCTAGGGGATTTTGCGGCTGTGGTGGCAACTCTGTGCATGCTCAGTTTTCAGTGAGTTCCTATTAGTGGAGGCTTCACCTCCCTCTTATTTTAAGACACAGGTCGGAGGGGCATGACACAGCCTGTGACTGGCAGAAATCCGCCTCCTGTCCATGTCCCCTATTCAGCTGAGCATTTCCTCTCTATCACATCTGAGCAGCCAATGTGACTATAGAGTCACACATGTGGGCGTATACACAGTGGTAAATGACCGCCCACTCCCTCCTTCCCTCCTCCTCCATACCCACTAATCAGCTAAATACTGTACAATGGGGACGGTATATTACATGTGGATTAGTGGAGGCTTCACCTCCCTCTTACTTTAAGACCCAGGTTGGAGGGGCGTGACGCAGCCTGTGACTGGCAGAAATCCGCCTCCTGTCCATGTCCCCTATTCAGCTGAGCATTTCCTCTCTATCACATCTGAGCAGCCCATGTGACTATAGAGTCACACATGTGGGCGTATACACAATGGTAAATGACCGCCCACTCTCTCCCTCCTCCTCCATACCCACTAATCAGCTAAATACTGTACAATGGGGGCGGTATATTACATGTGGATTAGTGGAGGCTTCACCTCCCTCTTTTTCTGAAACACAGGTTGGAGGGGCGTGACACAGCCTGTGACTGTCAGAAATCCGCCCTCGCCATGTTATTGCCAAAAAATAATAAAGATTTAATTTTAAAAAATGTATTTGTATAGCGATTTAAAACAGTTTATTGATATTAATTACTTATTTTTACTATTTTTTTTTTTTTTATACATTTTGAACATGTGACCAGCAGCAGAGGACCAGAAGCTCCTCCTGCTTATGTTTCTCTGCAGACAGGCTGGGAGAGAGCCGGGTCATGTGACAGTTGGATATCCATAAGGAAAAAGGAATTTTTTAAATTAAAATAATTACAGAGCCGTCATCCACATACAGAAATAGAAGGGAGGATGTAGATTACACAGAGTGTGTTTTCATTAGCACTTTAACCTCTTGACCTTTGGCAAACAGGTACGTAATTTTCCAGGTCTAAATGGACACAGCGGGAGCCAATGAGCGGGTTCGGTGGACCCAATGTCTGCCGGAACCCGCCGATTGTTCCTGACAGAGGCCGAATGGTGGTCTGCCTATGTAAACAAGGCAGATTATCGTTCTGTTAGTCGGGAAAACAGGGATCCTGTGTTTCTGCTAAGCAGGAACACAGATCTTTGTCTTCCCACAGTTAAAGCACCTCCCCCCACAGTTAGGAAGCACTCCCTAGGGAAACATTTAACCCTTTGATCGCCCCTGATGTTAACCCCTTCCCAGCCAGTGTCGTTAGTACAGTGACAGTGCATATTTTTAGCACTGATCACTGTATTGGTGTCACTGGTCAAAAAAGTATCAAAAGTGTCTCTTAGTGTCCGATTTGTCCTCCGCAATGTCGCAGTCCTGCTATAAGTCTGCCGACATTACTAGTAAAAAAACTAAAAATAGATGAAGATTCCATAAATATATCCCAAAGTTTGTAGACACTTTAACTTTTGCGCAAACCAATCAATATACGCTTATTGAGATTTTTTTTACCAAAAACATTTAGCAGAATACATATTGGCCTAAACTGATGAAAAAATATGATTTTTGTACATTTTTTTATTGGAAATGTTTTATAGCAGAAAGTAAAAAATATTATTTATTTTTCAAAATTGTCTGTCTTTTTTCTGTTTATATCACAAAAAATAAAAACCACAGATCAAATACCACCAAAAAAAAGCTCTATTTGTGGGGAAATTTTTTTTTTTTTTTGCGTACAGCGTCGCACGACCGCACAATTGTCAGGTAGAGTAATGCAGTGCCGTAGCGCAAAAAATGGCCTGGTCAGGAAGGGGGGTAAACCTTCCGGAGCTGAAGTGGTTAAAGCGGACCTTCAGTCATTTTTTCATCTTTCCATCTATTAAATCTTCTTCCCTTGTGGTTGTTTTAACTTTGGATAGTAAAACATTATTTTTCTGCCAGTAAATACCTTTTACAGCCCACTTCCGCTTTCTTGTCTGATCATTATCCTAGGTTTATGTCATCATACACAGCTCTCTTTCTCTCACTCTCGTGGGAGTTTGCCAGGAAGGGAGGGGGGGATGAGTCATAAGAGGGCCAATGAGAGCTGCAGAGCTGGAGGTGTGCCTCTGTGTAAATCCAGGAAGTGAACAGGCAGCTGCCCACAGTTAAAATGGATGCAGCCAGACTCAGTGGAGGGAGATTTCGGCAGCATATTGAGCAAGTACAGAATCCCAGTACAGTGGAACCTTGGTTTACGAGTAACGCGGTTAAGGAGCGTTTTGAAAGTCGAGCAACTTTTTAAAAAAAAATTTCTAACTCTGTTTGCGAGTGTTGTCTTCAACACAGAATTCAGGCTAATGGGGTGTGCAGTACCGCATTTGGCCAGAGGTGCGGGGTCGCCGGTGACACTTGGAACGGTTTGGAGCCGTTCGGAAATACTCAGAATCACTCGGAAATACGCGGAAACACTCGGAAATACTCCGTTCCCGAATGCTTCCAAGCCTTTCCGAGGCTTTCCGAGTTCAGCGGAGCTGTCCCCGAGTATTTCCGAGGCTCTCCGGCACCCCCCACACCTCTGGCCACATGCGGTATTGCATGCAATAGAAGTCAATGCGGAACGAATTATGTTAATTTCCATTGACTTCTATGGGGAAACTCGCTTTGATATGCGAGTGCTTTGGATTACAAGCATTCTCCTGGAACGGATTATTCTAGTAATCCAAGGTTCCACTGTATATATAAAATAATATGCAAAGTGGTTGGAGGGAAGCTTCAGAATGGCAAAGATGTTTTTAGTACAAATTATATAAGCAGACCGCAGTTCCTCTTTAAACTCCCGTTTTTATAATCTTTTCATCTTTTTTTGATTCTCATTTCTGCGGGAATAGTAATGGGTGGATCTGCCGGAGTTTGCTTTGTGGGCACGTTTGACAAATTGCGCGAACCCCCATCAAAAGTCAATGGGAAGAGAATCCTGAAAATCATTTCTCTCCATTTTTAAGGCCAACGGGCAAAGCCAGCCATACTAGGTCAAGTGCCTTCGAAATGCGGAGGGTAACTTGCCAAGAGGTGACTCCGAGGCAAAGCACCTTGTCCCCATGTTGATGAGGGAGGGATGTGGGGGTCTGTTTATGTTTGTGGGGGGGGGGGGGGGTAATTATCAAAAAATTGGAGTCTTTCTTTACAATAGGCGACCCCCATATTTCTGGACCACCCCTTACATAAATGAGCAAGGGGTACATAGTAATCCTGGTTACTCCTGTATAAAAAAAAAAAAAAAAGTCATACCTGTACAACCAATCTGTAACTTTTAAAGACTTAAAAAAAATAATAAAACACTTGTAACTTTTTTACCATAAAAAAAAATAAAAAATAAACGTTTTGGCTTGCGTTCTATTTTAAACTAGAACACGGGCCTTTCTGGACGGCCGGAATAAGCTGCGATGGCTGTTACACTTAAACTCTCAGCCATTCACCCATCAAAGCGGCCGACTTCCATCCATTTTTCAGGTTATTTGCTCAATGGCAAAGAAAAGGGACAGAATATGTGAAAACACGTATGAATCTTTTATTGGCTCCGAACATGTTTTTATTTAGCCGCTACATCACAGCCCGGTATTAACTGCATAAAACTTTCATTTCAGTTCGCTGGGATATTCTATTTGCGCAGGCGGGAAAAAATAAATAAAAAATTAGCGGCGTTGAGCGATGAGGGGGGGGATGAAAGTGCGAGCGCCCTTTTTGGCATCAGGCTTACGGAAAGCTTTGTTAATCGAAATGGAAGGCTCGGGAGCGCCGTTATGAGAAAATAATTAGTGTATTGTTCCCTATCTCTCTATCTCTTTTTTTTTTTTTTTTTTTAGTGGAGATGATTTTATTTGGAATTCACAAATGAGAGCTTTAGCGAGCACGCTACGAGAACCATCCATCAGAATGTCAGCAGGAAGATGGAATGTTTTCCGAAGGGAGGGAAAAACGTGTTTTCCCTCCAGGACGCATGTATATGCGCGCCATTGTTGCAGCGTATGGCTTCCCGATACTGACTTTCTATATGCAGAATCATGCAAGGCTGTTATTGTCTCAGCCGAGTGGTGGAATATTCAAACAGCAAGCAGCCCCCCCCCCCCCCCTCAAAGAGGAGAAGATTCCTCTCACCATCCCCTTGTGTGATAAACATGGTTATGGGAGATGAATGATTCCTTGTTCCACCAAGATAGATCACCTGATTTCAGACATATGAGAAAAGTCATTTTTTAAAGGTTACCTTTGAGACTTGGGTATATTGAAACAGGAATCAACCTAAATCTGTTTTTGTGACCTCACCACTTTTTAAAGGCATCTTAACTATACTTTTGGAACAAGTTATCCCTTAAGACATGTCCCCACACCCCTAAGTGTGGTCCACATGGTCCAATATGAGGTCTGTCCCCCTTATTGTGATCTTCACCTTTCTTCTAAAAGCATCCTCACCAGGTCCTTTTCATCGCGAGACTCCTGTTGTCCTACAGGGAACCATAAACCCACACCCTTGAGTGTAGTCCACATGGACTTTCATTACGGTGATCTTCACCTTTCTTTCTAAAGCATTCTCAACAGGTCCTTTTCATCCCGAAACTCCATTTGTCCCAAAGGGAACCATAAACCCACACCCCTAAGTGTAGTCCACATGGTCTAATATGAGGTCTGTTCTCATTCCTTTTCATCCTGAGGCCCCATGCATCCTAGAGGGAGCCATAGCCCCAAACCCTTGAGTGTGGTCCACATGGTCCAATGTGCAGTCTGTTCCTATTAGGGTGATCTTCATCTTTCTTCTGAAAATGTCCTCGTCAGGTCCTTTTCATTCTAAGGCTCTTTTCACCTTATAGGGTACCCCCACACCCCCGAGTGTAGTCCACCATTGAATATCACTATTTCCTATTATGGTGATCTTCACCTTCCTTCTGAAAGCATCCTCACCAGGTGCTTTTCATCCTGCGGCCCTATTCATCCTATAGAGAGCCATACTCCCAAACCTTTGAGTTTGGTCCACATGGACCAATATGCGGTCTGTTCCCATTACGGTGGTCTTCAGCTTTCTTCTGAAAGCGTCCTCACCAGGTCATTTTTATCCTGAGGCTCTATTCATCTTTTTGGGAGCTATATCCCCATGCCCCTGAGTGTGGTCCACATGGTCCAATATGAGGTCTGTCCCCATTACACTGATCTTCACCTTTCTTCCGAAAGCATCCCCACCAGGTCCAATTCATCTTGAGGCCCCATTCATCCTATAGGGAGCCATACTCCCAAACCTTTGAGTGTGGTCCACATGGTCCAATATGCGGTCTGTTCCCATTACGGTGATCCTTATCTTTCTTCTGAAAGCATCCTCATCAGGTTCTTTTCATCCTGAGGCCCCATTCATTCTATCGGGAGCCATACTCCCAAACCTTTGAGTGTGGTCCACATGGTCCAATATGCGGTCTGTTCCCATTACGGTGATCCTTATCTTTCTTCTGAAAGCATCCTCATCAGGTTCTTTTCATCTTGAGGCCCCATTCATCCTATAGGGAGCCATACTCCCAAACCTTTGAGTGTGGTCCACATGGTCCAATATGCGGTCTGTTCCCATTATGGTGAACTTCACCCTCCTTCCAAAAGCATCCTCACCAGGTCCTTTTCATCCTGAGGCCCCATTCATCTTTATAGGGAGCCATACCCCCACGCCTCTGAGTGTGGTCCACATGGTCCAGTATTAGGTCTGTTCCCATTACAGTAATCTTCACCTTTCTTCTGAAAGCATCCTCACCAGGTCCTTTTCATCCTGAGGCCCCATTCATCTTTATAGGGAACCATAGCTCTATGACCCTGAGTGCGGTCCACATGGTCCAGCATGAGGTCTGTTTCCATTACAGTAATCTTCATCTTACTTTCAAAAGCATCCTGACCAGGTCCTTTTCATCCTGAGGCACCATTCATATTATAGAAAGCCACAAACCCACACCCCTGAGTGTGGTCCACATGGTCCAATATGTGGTCTGTTCCCATTACGGTGATCTTCATCTTTATTCTGAAAGCGTCCTTGTCAGGTCCTTTTCGTCCTAAGGCTGCATTCATCCTATAAGGAGACAAACCCCACACCCCTGAGTGTAGTCCACATGGTCCAATACGAGGTCTGTTCCCATTACAGTGACCTTCACCTTTCTTCCCAAAGGCATCATCACCAGTTCCATTCATCCAATAGAAAGCCATACCCCACCACCAAAGGCCACCATTAGTACAGCTGCACATAGGACTCAGTAGGGCCATGCATGGGCGTAGCATAAGGGGTTGCAGGGGTCACAATCGCAACCCCGCCCCTAGCTCCAGGGGGCCCCTGCAGCCTCCCTGTCATATCCTCCACAAAATCCAGCTCCGATCTGCCCTAGGGCCCCACAGCCACGCTCCAGTACTGGGCTTCTACTTTGCCTTCCACAGTCCACACCTCTCTGTTCCCATTGGCTGGGGAGAAGCTGTGAGCCATTTCCTGAATGGAGAGGAGCACAGGGTGAGAACAGCCCAGGATAGGAAAGTGCCTGTGCTGTGTGCTGGCAACATGGAATAGTAACCAAGCTCAGCGAGGTAAGAGGAGGAGAGTGCCGTTCTCTAGCCACGATAGGACCGATGTCACTGGTGAGGTATGACACTGCTCAGTGTCTCCTAGTCACCAGCTGGGATTCTCTGTACTCCAACACCCAGGAATGTCTACTTACTCCACTTCCCTGACAACTGGGGAAAAGACACACACCTCCGGGAGGTGACCTTCCCCCAAGACCTGCCAACACTGACAGAGAAACCTTCAGAAATTGCTAAAACAAATCCCTTAACACCTCTTTGGGGGGGGGGGGGGGGGGGCAGATTTTGTGTCACATGGCTTTGCCCTCCCAGATCTAAGTTGCCCCAGAAAAGCCCCCTGACCACCCCCTCCACCCTGCATGCTATGCCCAGCTGCTGAGCTCCTTTCCCATTACAGCACTCTATACTGTTCCTCCTTCGCAGGGCTGAAATCACATTCCTTTACAACACAGCCTGTCAGCCACGATCTGCACAGGGTGTATCTGCCTACTGCAACTACACTGCCGTTCCGACCAGAGAATTTTACAGGTCAGAAGGGCAACATAAAAGCCAGATACACCCTGTGAAGACTGACAGACTGTGTGTAAAGAAATGTAATTTCAGCCCTGTTTAGTGTGTGTGAGTGTGTGTGTGTGTGTGTGTGTGGGGGGGGGGGGGGGGGTGCTGTATACAGTGCTAGGATGGGAAAGGAGCTCTGCCAAGTGACCTGCCAGGGGTCCCTGTCCTCTGATTCTCCAGCGGTGATCCCTGTCCTCTGATTCTCCAGCGGTGATTCCTGTCCTTTGATGTAAAGAGGAACTCTGAGAACTCAAAACTCTTAAGCCACTTTGAGTATCTTGGCATGCGGTGGATTTATCTGCACGCACGATGGAAGTAGTGGGGGGGGGGGGGGCCCAGGTCAACTTTGCATCTGGGGCCACAAACTTCAAGCTATGCCTGTGGACCATGGCATACATGTGAAGGATGAAGAGGTGGACCCTATGCTCCATTTTGAAACTCTTAAAAGTCCTGCCTAAAAGCAAACAATGTAGATATCTATTATTAGAATTGCTATCCAGAAATGCTTCTTCTGTGCCCCTTTCTGATTAAGGTGACCCAGTCATTAGCCTCAAAACCCAACAAAGCTGATCTCATTTATTCAGATGACCCTTGCTCCACAAAGCTAATTACTACTCTCTATGCCCATTTTAATGCTCCCAGTTCCCTGAAAGTCCGTTCTTATGTCAATAAATGGCTCTTGGATTTCCCTGCCTGTAGAGGTCCGGACTCTGATATGGTTGAACATTTCTAAAACCTCCTCCAATATTACTTTCCAGGAGTTTTTGGTCACGTCTAAGGCAGCTCATGTGCATCAAATAAAGTTGCCAGTTGTTACAATAGGTTTTGCAATATTAAGCCTCTTTGGTGGACATTCCTTTTGTTACAGCATCCTGGTTTGGCTCATACATACCTTATTCCATGGGCGACTGTACAGCAACACATGGTAACATAGGTGTGCGCAGCCTATTGCATTAGGGTGTGCACCCCAAAGCTCCAACACATATGCTTTTAATATATTTACCGGCCTCTTCCTCGCTCTCCATCCTGAAACAATGGGAAGAAGGGGGAGCAAGGGAGCACATGGGAGACCCAGGCAACAGAAGGAAGAGGATCAGGGAAATGAGGGGTGGCGGGGGTGGCATATATTTGTACCAATCCCCTATATTTTCCTCCTGTGGCAGCTGAATGTTGACAAAAGGGAGAGGAGAAGCCTGCTTTCAGCTACTGCAGGAGGAAAATACAGATCGGTTCCACTAAATTCCACCCACGCCACTTCTCCTGTCCAGGTTCTGAGGGTCGGCAAGGAAGGGTTGTGGTTTACCTGTCACCTGCCCACCATTGACAGGTTGCCAACCCCAGGATTAGGGTGTGCCCAGGCACACCTGGCACACCCCTTGCACATGCCTATGCATGGTAGCTTTTCAAAAAACTATAGCCTCAGTATGAAGATCCCAACTTCTCAGATTATATGATGTCAAGAACCAACTTCCTGTTTTTTTTTAAATAATGAGAAGGTTTCTAGCATTCTATCAGACACCTATGACAATTTTCTTAAGATTTAAGCCCCTTGGGTTACTTATGGCCTTACACCCATGGATGGAGCCTCACTCACAAGGCTGTAGTTTTCCCTTAGACTATCCTGGAACTTGGCTTGCAGCTTGGACTGCCCCCACATGTTTCTCCTCCCCCCTCCCTTGCTTGCCCACCCAAGCTGCTTTCTGCCTGTCTCTCTATTGACTTTTGTCTCTTGTTTTATGTTACTGCTCTCCAATTCTATCATATAATTGCTTAATTTGACCCTCGGAGTGAATGGGTGCTCTTGTTACCATTTGAAGCTCATTAGATTGGTAGCTTGTCATTCACAGTACCAGGCCTTAAGATTGTGGGACCGTTCTTCACGCACTCGTCTTTCTTTTTTTTTTTGTCTGCGGCCCAGCTATATTGTTTTGTTCTGTTTTAATACAAAGATGTACTTTCTCTGTGGTGATCCCTGAAAATTTGTTAGGGTCCAGTTGCAGCTGGTAAAGTTTTAGGATGGGCGGGCGCCAGACCCCGCCCTTCCTTTTTGACCCCTCCTACTTCTCATAAGCCACACCCATTATAGAATCCACCGACTCCGTCCCCTCTATTTTACTTGCTTCCACCCATAGTGTCAGGAGTATACAGCTCAGCATCACAGGATAGAGTATACAGCCCCAGCATCACAGGACAGAGTATACAGCTCAGCATCACAAGACAGAGTATACAGCTTAGCATCACAGGACAGAGTATACAGCTCAGCATCACAAGACAGAGTATACAGCTTAGCATCACAGGACAGAGTATACAGCTTAGCATCACAGGACAGAGTATACAGCTCAGCATCACAAGACAGAGTATACAGCTTAGCATCACAGGACAGAGTATACAGCCCAAAAATTTACAGGAACTGGAGGCTTTTTTGCCAAGAGGGATGGGCAGCTTTACAATCTGAGAAGATAAAGAGCCTCACCCACAAATACCACCAAAGACTTCAAGCTGTCATTGATGTTAAAGGGGGCAATACACGCTATTAAGAAGTAAACTTTTGATCAGGGTCATTTGGGTAGTTTCTGTTGTCATTATGGTTTAAAAAGAGTAAACACAGTTGATTGATAATAAATTACTTCAGCCAAACACTAACCATGAGTGAAAGAAATGTTTTTGTAAAAATGGCCAAGAAATCATAAATTCTGCCAGGGTATGTAAACCTATGAGCACAACTGTAGGTCAGCATTACAGATAGTGTATATAGGTCAGCATTACAGATAGTGTATATAGGTCAGCATTACAGATAGATGTATATCGATCTGCATTACAGATAGATGTATATAGGTCAGCATTAGGTCAGCATTACAGATAGTGTACATAGGTCGCATTACAGATAATTGTATATAGGTCAGCATTAGGTCAGCATTACAGATAGGTCACGGTGTATATAGGTCAGCATTACAGATAGGTCACGGTGTATATAGGTCAGCATTACAGATAGGTGTATATAGGTCAGCATTAAGTCAGCATTGCAGATAGGTGTATATAGGTCAGGATTAGTTCAGCATTACAGATAGATGTATATAGGTCAGCATTAGGGATGAGCCGAACACCCCCCGGTTCGGTTCGCACCAGAACCCGCGAACGGACCGAAAGTTCGCACGAACGTTAGAACCCCATTGACGTCTATGGGACTCGAACGTTCGAAATCAAAAGTGCTCATTTTAAAGGCTAATTTGCATGGTATTGTCCTAAAAAGGGTTTGGGGACCCGGGTCCTACCCCAGGGGACATGTATCAATGCAAAAAAAACTTTTAAAAACGGCCGTTTTTTCGGGAGCAGTGATTTTAATGATGCTTAAAGTAAAAAAAAAAAAAGTGAAATATTCCTTTAAATATCGTACCTGGGGGGTGTCTATAGTATGCCTGTAAAGTGACGCGTGTTTCCCATGTTTAGAACAGTCCCTGCACCAAATGTCATTTTTAAAGGAAAAAATCTCATTTAAAACTGCTTGCGGGTTTAATGTCATGTCGGGTCATGGCAATATGGATGAAAATCAGTGAGACAAACGGCATGGGTACCCCCCAGTCCATTACCAGGCCCTTTGGGTCTTGTATGGATATTAAGGGGAACCCCACACCCAAATTAAAATAAGGAAAGGTGTGGGGCCACCAGGCCCTATATACTCTGAACAGCAGTATACAGGCGGTGCAAACAAGACAGGGACTGTAGGTTTGTTGTTAAGTAGAATCTGTTTGTAATTTTGAACATTTTTAATGTGTTTAGCTCCAGCCAAAAAATCTTTTCTAAGCTTTTTGGAAAACATAGGGAAGGGTTATCACCCCTGTGACATTTGTTTTGCGTCTTTCCTCCTCTTCAGAAGATTTCACCTCACTTTTTTGTCCCAATGAAAAATGTTTTTTGAAAATTTGGGTTTTTTTGTGGAACAAGGATTGGAAAGCATCAGTGGAAAGGAGAAATTGTTTTCCCATATTAACTCTTACAGGAGAGAATTTCCCTTCCTTAGGGGTAGATTTCATCTCACTTCCTGTTGTCTCCTACCGTTTGCAAGTAGGAGTCGTTTGTAAGTTAGATGTTTGAAGGTAGGGTCCTGCCCTATATACTCAGCAGAAATTTGGGCCTTAGGTGTTGCTGTGGCCAAAACACTGTAAGCCCTCACAGGGCCCTGCTGTGAAATATTAGATCAAGAATTGTAATTACATGCCCCTGTTGAACAGGAGCTGAAAAATTAGGCCTTAGGCACTGGTGCTGGTGCCACAACACTGCAACCCCTCACAGACACTCTAGTTGGAACGCAGGAACGAGCCCTGCTGCAAAGTATTGCATCAAAAATTGTAATTACACGCCCCTGTTAGACAGGGGCAGAAAAATTGGGTCTTAGGCACTGGTGCTGGTGCCACAACACTGCAACCCCTCACAGACACTCTAGTTGAAACGCAGGAACAAGCCCTGCTGCAAAGTATTGCATCAAAAATTGTAATTACACGCCCCTGTTAAACAGGGGCTGAAAAATTGTGCCTTAGGCACTGGTGGTGGCGCCCAGAACCAAAAATGTTCTTACAAGCTATCAGCGTGATGATTGAGGAGGAAGAGGATAATTACTCAGGGATAGTCACTCAGCATCAGCATAGGCAGTCTTTAAAGGGATCTGAGATTTCAAAAAAAATTATTCGGTTACATCTGCATCAGGTGCTTGGTAGCTGGTGGTGATCCAAGACTGATTCATTTTTATGAAGGTCAGCCGATCGACCGAGTCGGTGGACAGACGCACCCTGTGATCGGTTACCACGCCTCCAGCAGCACTGAATGTGCGTTCCGAAAGAACGCTGGATGCAGGACAGGCCAGTAGCTCAATTGCATACTGTGCAAGCTCTGGCCAGTGATCCATCCTCAAGACCCAGTAACCCAGAGGATTTTCGGTGGGAAAGGTGTCCAAGTCTGATCTTGCCCCTAGGTATTCCTGCACCATGTAAAACAGACGCTGGCGATGGTTGCTGGAACCGATCATACCTTGGGGCTGCGGACCAAAAAATTGTCTGAACGCATCGGTCAGACGGCCACCTTCTCCACCGCTCCTTCTTTGACTGACCGAAGCCTCAGCAACACGTTGTCCAGAAACAGGAGTTTGTAACCTCCCAGTCTCTGGGAACGCGTTGCACAGACCTTTCTGCAAGGCCTCCCGAAGATGTTTCATCCTCTGCTCCCTCTGCGATGGCAAGATAAGGTCCGCAACCTTACCCTTGTAACGTGGATCAAGGAGGGTTGCCAGCCAGTATTGGTCCTTCTCCTTGATACCACGAATACGAGGATCCTTACGCAGGCTTTGCAGGATCAGGGAGGCCATGCAGCGTAGGTTTGCTGAGGCATTCGGTCCGGAGTCCTCTGGGTCACTAAGGACAACAACGTCCGCAGCCACCTCCTCCCAGCCACGTACAAGTCCATGTGTTCCTTGGGACTGATCCCTTAAAGACTGCTGATGCTGAGTGCCAGGCTCCACCTCCATACTGACACAATCTTCCTCCTCCTCCTCCTCCTCCTCCTCGTCCTCTTCCTGTGTGATCGGCGGGCACGCAGGAACACTGTCTGGATAAAGGGGGCCTTGAGAGCTAAGGAAGTCCTCCTCTTCCTGCCTCTGTTCTGCCTCAAGTGCCCTGTCCATTATTCCACGCAGCGTGTGCTCCAACAGGTGGACAAGGGGGACAGTGTCACTGATGCATGCACTGTCACTGCTCACCATCCTCGTGGCCTCCTCGAATGGTGACAGGACAGTGCATGCATCCCTGATCATGGCCCACTGGCGTGGGGAAAAAAAACCAAGGTCCCCTGACCCTGTCCTGGTGCCATAGTCGCACAGGTACTCATTGATGGCCCTCTGCTGCGTGTGCAGCCGCTGCAGCATGGCCAACGTCGAGTTCCACCTGGTGGGCATGTCACAGATTAGGCGGTTCTTGGGCAAGTTAAACTCCTTTTGGAGGTCCGTCAGCCGAGCACTGGCATTATATGACCGGCGGAAATGCACAGAGACTTTCCTGGCCTGCCTCAGGACATCCTGTAAGCCCGGGTACCTGCCCAAGAACCGCTGCACCACCAAGTTAAGGACGTGAGCCAAACAGGGCACATGGGTCAGTTGTCCCTGTCGGAGGGCAGAGAGGAGGTTGGTGCCATTGTCGCAAACCACCATTCCTGCCTTAAGTTGGCGTGGCGTCAACCACCTCTGAACCTGCCCCTGCAGAGCTGACAGAACCTCTGCCCCAGTGTGGCTCCTGTCCCCCAAGCACACCAGCTCAAGCACCGCATGGCATCTTTTGGCCTGCGTACTTGCGTAGCCCCTTGAACGCCTACGGAGCACCGCTGGTTCCGAGGAAGAGGCCATGGAGGAAGAAGAAGAGGAGGGGGTGGAGGAGAGAGGTGTGTCACAATCAGCATTTTGGAGGCGTGGTGGCGGAACAACCTCCAACACTACTGCACCTTGTCCTGCATCCTTCCCAGCTGCCAGCAGAGTCACCCAATGCGCCGTGAAACTTAAGTAACGTCCCTGTCCATGCCTGCTGGACCATGAGTCAGCGGTAATATGCACCTTACCGCTGACCGCCCTGTCCAGCGAGGCATGGACATTGCCTTCCACATGCCGGTAGAGAGCCGGAATCGCCTTCCGTGAGAAAAAGTGGCGTTTGGGTACCTGCCACTGAGGAACCGCACATTCCACAAACTCACGGAAGGGGGCAGAGTCTACCAACTGAAAAGGCAGCAGTTGAAGTGCTAGCAATTTTGCCAAGCTAGCATTCAACCGCTGGGCATGTGGATGGCTGGGAGCAAACTTCTTTCGGCGGTGCAGCAGCTGGGGCAGGGAAATTTGCCTGGTACAATCTGACGTCGGTGTACCAAAAGCAGATTGCCCACAAGTACTTGGCTGTGACACACCTAATTCTACACCTTCATTCCTCTCACTGCAGGTCTCAGAGAGGACTGAAGGTCTAGTGGGGTTGGAAATCTCAGCTGATGAGGAGCAAGGAGAGATCGTCTTTGTTCTTTGGTGTGGGTCTTTCAGATACGCTTGCCAACGAACTGCATGGCAGGTCAACATATGTCTGGTCAAGCATGTGGTACCCAAGCGGGAGATGTTTTGGCCACGCGAGATACGCTTGAGACATATGTTGCAAATAGCAGCGGTGCGATCTGATGCACTCGTCTCAAAAAAGGCCCACACCAAAGAACTTTTTGAATAACGCGCAGAGACTGCAGCGCCCTGCACATGTGGAGCTTTGGGGTGTGATGCAGTCAATGTGCTGCCCTTAGGCTGGCCCCTGGAGGGCATCCTGCCTAGTTGGTGATGTGCCACCTCCTCCTCCTCCTCCTCCTCCTCCTCTCTCCTATCAGGCACCCACGTTGAGTCAGTGACCTCATCATCCCCTCCCTCCACATCACTGGAGCAAACCTGGCAGTATGCTGCAGCAGGGGGAGCATGACTGCCAGATTGCTGTCCTTCTTGGGCACCTCCTCTGTCCGTGCTCATGTTACTGCCTTCATTGAGCTCAGTATCATCATCAGAGCCTTCCAAACGCTGGGCATCCTCCTGGAGCATGTACCCAACACTGTGGTCAAACAGTTCGAGGGAATCCTCATGAGGACATGGTGGAGCTAGGGAAGGAGTCACTGATGACATTGAGCTGAGGGAAGAGGCCGCTGCTTTGCCAGACAAAGCACCCTGGGCATGGGTGAGAGAGGATGAGGAGGATGAGGACGGCTTGGTCATCCACTCGACCAAGTCTTCCGCATGTTGCGGCTCAACACGGCCAGCTGCCGAAAAAAAGGCCAAGCGTGTCCCATGGCCACGTGCTGATGAGGATGCACCGTCTCCACGACCAGCACTAGACACAGAGCCTGCTTGCCCTCTCTTATTGGCTTGTGACTGTCTGCCTCTCCTTCTTGGCCTTCCAGACATACTAATGGCCTGTAGCTGCACTAAGCTGGGATAGAACACCTGTAATTTTCTTCAGGTAGCTTTATATACTGTAACCAGACAAGCCTGCCTGTCAGTAGGAAGATAACAGGAACGGATCTAGCTGAACACTGTGAGCAGGACGTACTGCACTAAATGTATATAGCAGGAACGGATCTAGCTGAACACTGTGAGCAGGACGCACTGTACTAAATGTAAATAGTCTAGCTGCCTGACCGTGGTACTAATAGGATCAAAAAGAACACCTGTAATTTTCTTAAGGTAGCTTTATATACTGTAACCAGACAAGCCTGCCTGTCAGTAGGAAGATAACAGGAACGGATCTAGCTGAACACTGTGAGCAGGACACACTGTACTAAATGTAAATAGTCTAGCTGCCTGACCGTGGTACTAATAGGATCAAAAAGAACACCTGTAATTTTCTTAAGGTAGCTTTATATACTGTAACCAGACAAGCCTGCCTGTCAGTAGGAAGATAACAGGAACGGATCTAGCTGAACACTGTGAGCAGGACACACTGTACTAAATGTAAATAGTCTAGCTGCCTGACCGTGGTACTAATAGGATCAAAAAGAACACCTGTAATTTTCTTCAGGTAGCTTTATATACTGTAACCAGACAAGCCTGCCTGTCAGTAGGAAGATAACAGGAACAGATCTAGCTGAACACTGTGAGCAGGACGCACTGTACTAAATGTAAATAGTCTAGCTGCCTGACCGTGGTACTAATAGGATCAAAAAGAACACCTGTAATTTTCTTAAGGTAGCTTTATATACTGTAACCAGACAAGCCTGCCTGTCAGTAGGAAGATAACAGGAACGGATCTAGCTGAACACTGTGAGCAGGACGTACTGCACTAAATGTATATAGCAGGAACGGATCTAGCTGAACACTGTGAGCAGGACGCACTGCACTGAATGTAAATAGCAGGAACGGATCTAGCTGAACACTGTGAGCAGGACGCACTGCACTAAATGTAAATAGCAGGAACGGATCTAGCTGAACACTGTGAGCAGGACGCACTGCACTGAATGTAAATAGCAGGAACGGATCTAGCTGAACACTGTGAGCAGGACGCACTGCACTGAATGTAAATAGCAGGAACGGATCTAGCTGAACACTGTGAGCAGGACGCACTGCACTGAATGTAAATAGCAGGAACGGATGTAGCTGAACACTGTGAGCAGGACGCACTGCACTAAATGTAAATACCAGGAACGGATCTAGCTGAACACTGTGAGCAGGACGCACTGCACTGAATGTAAATAGCAGGAACGGATCTAGCTGAACACTGTGAGCAGGACGCACTGCACTGAATGTAAATAGCAGGAACGGATCTAGCTGAACACTGTGAGCAGGACGCACTGCACTGAATGTAAATAGCAGGAACGGATCTAGCTGAACACTGTGAGCAGGACGTACTGCACTAAATGTATATAGCAGGAACGGATCTAGCTGAACACTGTGAGCAGGACGCACTGCACTGAATGTAAATAGCAGGAACGGATCTAGCTGAACACTGTGAGCAGGACGCACTGCACTAAATGTAAATACCAGGAACGGATCTAGCTGAACACTGTGAGCAGGACGCACTGCACTGAATGTAAATAGCAGGAACGGATCTAGCTGAACACTGTGAGCAGGACGCACTGCACTGAATGTAAATAGCAGGAACGGATCTAGCTGAACACTGTGAGCAGGACGCACTGCACTGAATGTAAATAGCAGGAACGGATGTAGCTGAACACTGTGAGCAGGACGCACTGCACTAAATGTAAATACCAGGAACGGATCTAGCTGAACACTGTGAGCAGGACGCACTGCACTGAATGTAAATAGCAGGAACGGATCTAGCTGAACACTGTGAGCAGGACGCACTGCACTGAATGTAAATAGCAGGAACGGATCTAGCTGAACACTGTGAGCAGGACGCACTGCACTGAATGTAAATAGCAGGAACGGATCTAGCTGAACACTGTGAGCAGGACGCACTGCACTAAATGTAAATACCAGGAACGGATCTAGCTGAACACTGTGAGCAGGACGCACTGCACTGAATGTAAATAGCAGGAACGGATCTAGCTGAACACTGTGAGCAGGACACACTGCACTAAATGTAAATAGTCTAGATAGAAGATAACAGGAACGGATCTAGCTAAACTGAATACAGTGTATATATATATATGCAACACCTGGGATGCATATATATACACAATACACTGTAAGTGCAGCTAACTGACTGACTGTTCTGCCTAATCTATCTAACTCAAATCAAATGACACTGTCTCTCTCTCTCTCTATCTCTCAGCACACCGGAACACACACTACACAGGGCCGCCGTGCAGGCGGCCTTATATAGTGTGGGGTGTGTACTAAATCCCCTGAGCCATAATTGGCCAAAGCCACCCTGGCTTTGGCCAATTACAGCTCTCTCTACTGACGGCGCTGTGATTGGCCAAGCATGCGGGTCATAGTGCATGCTTGGCCAATCATCAGCCAGCAATGCACTGCGATGCCGCAGTGAATTGTGGGCCGTGACGCGCCACACGAATTTGGCGCGAACGGCCCATATCGTTCGCAATTCGGCGAACGACCGAACAGCCGATGTTCGAGTCGAACATGGGTTCGACTCGAACACGAAGCTCATCCCTAGTCAGCATTAGGTCAGCATTACAGATAGTGTACATAGGTCGCATTACAGATAATTGTATATAGGTCAGCATTAGGTCAGCATTACAGATAGGTCACGGTGTATATAGGTCAGCATTACAGATAGGTCATGGTGTATATAGGTCAGCATTACAGATAGGTGTATATAGGTCAGCATTAAGTCAGCATTGCAGATAGGTGTATATAGGTCAGGATTAGTTCAGCATTACAGATAGGTGTATATCCCCCCCGTGCAGGGGGGCTTGCAGGACTGACAGCACCCCCCCCCTCCATGCGGACTCACGGCACTGACAGCCCCCCCCCCCCCGTGCGCACTGACAACAATGCAGGGCTCACAGCACTGATAACAATACCCCCCCCGCAGGAGGTCCGGCACTTATCCCGCGACCCGACTCACGGAGCTCCCGGCCGGCGGCGCGCACGCAATGACACGGCGGGAAATTCAAATGGACGTACCTGTACGCCCATTTGCTCAGCCGTGCCATTCTACCGACATACATCGGCGTGCGCCAGTCGGGAAGCGGTTAAAGAGGTGTTCGAGCCTGGGGAAAATTTTTTTTAAATAATTAATAATTAAATATATGGACACTTACCTGTCCAGGGAGCCCGCAATGTCGGCACCGCAGCTGATCTTCGAATCGGCTGTCGGATGCTGCGGCCGCCATCTCCACAAAGAGAAACCAGCAGTGAAGCCTTTCGGCTTCACAGATGGTTCCCTACTACGCATGTGCGAAGCTCGCTGCACTTTCTAATTGGCTGGGAGGGAGGAGGAGGGGGGCTGAACTTCCGAGGGACAGCGCCATGGCACTGTCTCCCAGAAGTGGGGACAGAGACCTGTCAAAAACAGGTACCCATTCCCCCTTCCCTTGAAAGGTTCCAAATGTGGCACCGGAGGGGAGGAGGAAGCAAATATGCGAAAGTTCCACTTTTGGGTGGAACTCTGCTTTAACAACCAATGACTCAGTCAGCTGTCAGTGGGATTCCCCTTTGACAGCTGAAGTGTAGACAATGTCATGGCAATTGGCGTTGTAAAAAAAAAAAAAATGCAGCCACAACATTGCTCAGCCATTGAAACAGAAAGATAAAAAGAAACATTGCTTCATTTTGTATCTTTCTGTTTATTCATCGGCAGCTCAAAGGAATGAACTTCGATCTGCAGATGAAGTCAGTTTAAAACAATCTGTCAAGTTTTTTTATTTTTTTTAATGAAATGTCCCTTTGTCTAAACCCTTAATAACCCTTAATTTACTCTAATCAGCCATAATTAACTCCCTATTTTCCTCCATTTTATTATTAATTTCCGGCTGATTTTTTTTTTTGTTTATAATATTTTATTAATTAAAACTTTTTTGTTTTGTTTGCTTTGTTCGTTCATATTTTTTACACCTTTAACATATATTTACAAGTTTCACATTGAAAAAAGCGCAAAATTTTAACAAATCTATTTATTTCATTTGTAAATAACTTTTCAATGCTTTGCACCATTGCTGACAGCTGAAGTGTAAACAAAACAGTTGCAGTAGGTATCGGTAATTGGTATTGGTGAGTACTAAAAAAAAAAAGGTATCGGTACTTGTGCTCCCTGTAAAAAAAAAATGGTATCGCTGCATTCCTAATTATGGGAGACCTGGGTTTATTCTCAGCAGCCCCTCTTGGGGTGAGCACTACAAATGAAAAAGGATTTTTTTAATGCTACAGTTATATAATACAGTGGAACCTCGGACTACGAGCATAATCCATTCCAGGAGAATGCTCGTAATCCAAAGTACTCGAGTAATCAAAGCGAGTTTCCCCATAGAAGTCAATGGAAACGAAAATAATTTGTTCCACATTGACATCAATGGCATGCAATACCGCATGCGGCCAGAGGTGGGGGGGGGGCGCTGGAGAGCCTCAGAAATGGCTGGAAAGGCCCGAGGACACCTCGGCTGACCTCGGCAAACCTTGGAAAGACTCCGTTCCCGAGGTTTGCCAAGGTCAGCCGAGCTGTCCTCGGGCCTTTCTGTGCACCGCTCGGCTCCGGCCCCCCCTCCACCTCAGGCCAAACGTGGTACTGCACGCGCTTTGGCCTGAATCATGCTTGTTTCGCAAGACAATACTTTTTAAAAATACAGTGCTCGTATTGCGAAACGCGCGTTAAGCGCATTACTCGCAATCCCAGGTTCCACTGTACAATATATAATATAATATATATAATCATACTTGCAGGTCTTGTGTCCCCGCCTGAAGAATAAAAAGAGAAGCATCTGACTTCTCTGTCACTCCGCTCTCTCCCCCTATCAGCATGGTCCATGTTAGCACATGAGCACTGCAGTTGAGCTCAGTGCCAGGCATGGGTGTGCACAGCCTATTGCATTAGGGTGTGCACCCCAAAATTCAAACACATTTGCGTGTGTGTGCATATATATATACTGACAGTGTTGGCAGAGAAATTGATGGTGTCAGTAGGGCACAGCTTGGTGTCAGTAGGGCAGTAGACAGTGCCAGTAGCTTTTATTTTAATTATTTTATTTTTTAATTATTTTTTTACAATTTTATTTTTTATTATAATTGTGTTACAATTTTTTTTAGGAGCCCCGTCAGGCGGCTTTGTTGAAATATCAGGGGTCTAAACAGGGGGAATCTGCGCCACATGGGGTGATTTTTTTTTTCATCTCAATCATTTTTATTGCACATATACCGATAATTTACAACAATGTGAGGTAAAAGCCAGGTCGACCCACACAGGGGCTTTGTCTGGCAAAAAGGAAAAAGCATAGTTTCAATCGTTCACATTATATTGTAGAGCAAGACATGGTACAGAGTGTGTAGTTTATGTAGTCCCTTTCTCGTGTTCCCGCCCTTCCTCCATACACAATCATATCTCTATTTGCTAATTCTTTCCTCCGTTTCCCTTATTCTATTCCAACCCTCCCCTCCACCCCTCCCCGCCCCACCCCCCCTCCGTCACAGCAAACCTTTCATATTACCTTTGATGGTTCTTGCACCACATATGCAGCTACCGCAAGTTTCCCTCCTATCTAATGTTCTTGTTTATCTGATTATGTTGTCATTAATTTTACAAGGCATCTTCCTGTTCCTCCTTCTCCCCCCCCTGTGTACATTACTCTCGCTTTCCTTCCCCTCTGGTATCTCACTCTCGTTCTTCCTCTCTACATCACCCCCCCCCAGTCACTACATCTGGAGCCTCTCTGCTATCAATTGATGTGGGGCCAGGTCCGCATCCCCCAGCCATGGATGCCATATCTTGTTAAATTTACTCCGGCCGTTTCTACGGGCGTAAGCCAGTCGTTCTCTAGGGAGAAACGAGTTGACGTAGGCAATCCATTGCTTAGCTGTAGGGACAGTTGGGGCCATCCAGTACTTTGCAATAAGTTTCCTAGCGAGGTACATCAATCTAGATACCATGAAGTACTTTCCTCCCGGGTGTATCTTTGCACTTATAGCTCCGAGCAGGTATACGGTCGGATTAAGGGGGATGGGGACCCGCGCCAGCCTTGAGATATGTTGGGAAACCTCATCCCAGTACCTATGCAGCTTTGGGCACCTCCAAATTAGATGGATGAAGTCCCCTCTGTGTACCTTGCACTTGGGGCACAGTGGGGAGTCTCCTCGACCCCATTTATAGAGCTGTACTGATGTCCTATAGGCCCTATGAAGAATGAATAATTGTGACAGTCTTTGGGTTGCGGAGAGTGACACCACTGGAATAGCCTCAAGCGCCATTTCCCATTGTTTTTCATCTATTTCACCAATGTCCTCTACCCAACTATTTCGACACTTTAACAAAGTATGATCCTGGGCTGAGCTCAGCAACTCCTTATATATTTTGGATATTAACCCTTTCCTTGTGTCTGCCAAAAAGATCTCATTCAGTAGTGAAACTGCCAGTACTGTCTGGGAGTATATTATATGTTGTGCCTGTATCGCATGGCGCAATTGGAGATACTGGAAAAAGCCCCTCGGGTTCAAATGGAATTCCCTACATAATTGTTCGTATGTCTTCAATGCCTCTCCCTCATATAATTGTGAGAAGAACTGAATCCCCTTTTCTTGCCATCGTGTGAACCCCTGTAGTCCCTGGATCTCAGAGTATCTGCTATTGTGCCAGATCGGCGTGAATGGAAGCACGCCTGTTATCTTTAGGATTTTCCGAACCTCACCCCATACCTTTTTAAAAAGCGTACCTATTGGCTCTACCCCCTTCAGACTTGGCAAATCCATTTCCAGATGAGAGGCTGCTTCTAGTGTGGGGTCCATCATGGTCACCAATTGGTATGTAGGGTCCTCATTTCCCTTTCGACCCCATCCTGCCATTTGTTGAAATTGTGACGCCAGGAAATATAGCCTAGAGTTGGGTATTGCAAGCCCTCCTCTATCCTTTTCGTATTGCAGTGTTTCTAAGCTAATTCTGGGTGTCTTTTTTTTCCATATCAATTCCCTCATTAGTGTGTCAATTTGCTTAAACCATTTTTTTGGTATCCATGTCGGAGAGTTGTGGAAGACATATAGTTGCTGTGGTGCCCACACCATTTTTATTAAGTTTGCTCGTCCTATAACTGATAGGGGGAGCCTGCACCAGCTGTTGCTTTTTTGTTTCTGCCTAGAAAGCAGTGGTTCCAGGTTCAACCGGAGATACTCGGCCGGGTTCGGGGACACCATCACTCCCAAGTACTTAAAACTATCAACTATTGTTATTTGTTCCATGCCCACTGGTAGTCGGTCCCTCTGCTGGTCTATAGGCATTAGCGTTGATTTTGACCAGTTAATGACAAAGCCTGCGAAGCTGCCATATTCTCTCACTATCTCCATCACTGCCCGCAAGGATGAGGTCATGTCGCCCAGATATATAAGTGCATCGTCTGCATATAATGATATTTTTTCTTCTCTCTGATGTCTACAGAACCCCACCACCTCCATTGAGTTCCGGATCTTTATAGCTAAAGGCTCTATTGCCAAGGCGAACAGTAATGGAGATAGTGGGCACCCCTGTCTCGTCCCCCTATGCAATTCAAATGGAGGCGAAAGGTCGCCATTAATACGTATTCTTGCTCTGGGTTTAAAGTAAAGTGTCTCTACCCAAGCTACAAACCTACTTCCCAACCCGAATCTTTTCAGTGTTTCCATGAGGTAGGGCCATTCCACGCTATCAAACGCTTTTGAGGCGTCGAGAGATAGAATGGCCCTACTCCCTGGGTTGTCCACTGGCATCTGAAGGTTCATGTAGAGTCTCCTTATGTTATCTGATGTAGATCGGGTAGGTATAAAGCCAGACTGATCACGGTGGACCAGCTTGCTAATCACTCATGATAACCTTTTGGCCAGGACACATGCAAGCAGTTTGACATCCGCATTTAGTAGCGAGATTGGGCGATATGAATCTAATAGAAGATTATCTTTCCCAGGCTTTAGAATTACTGTTATTATTGCCTCACGCATGCTATCCGGTAGATAACCCAGTTCCTCAGCCTCCCTTATAGCCTGCAGTAATGGTGGTAGGAGGTCCTCTCTATAGTAGGAGTATACCTCTGCCGGAATCCCATCTGGGCCTGGTGATTTATGGTGGCCTGTCCCCTCCAGTGCTTCTCTTAATTCCACTAATGTGATTGGGCAGTTCAAGAGTTCCCTGTCCGCTTCCGATAATTGCGGGAGCGGGCAGGTCTGCAAAAACTGCATCAACTCAGCCGGGTTATATCTAGTTTTGCTGGAGTACAAGTCCCCATAAAACTGCTGAAAGCTGCTCAAGATATCTGAGCTACGGGTCTGCCTCTCCCCGGATTTAGCCCTCACAGCCAGGATAGTAGTAGGATCTCTTTGCTCTCTGGCTATAAGGGCCAGAAGGCGGCCAGTGTTTTCCCCCTCTTCAAAGTAACTTTGTTGTTGAAAGTATCTTCTCTTCTCTGCTGCTGATAACCAAACCGAGCTATATATCGCTTGTACCTCTCTCCAGGCTTCTTGATTAGATTTTGATGGATCTCTTATCAAACCCTGTTCCCTTTCTATCAGTTCTTCCCGTACCTTGTTTTCCCATTCCCTGGAGCGTGTTTTAATTCCCGCAATTTCTTTAATAAGACATCCCCTTAAGAATGCCTTAAGTGTATCCCATATTACCATAGCGCTTGCAGACCCCCTATTAAATTGCAGGAACTCCCGTAGCGCCTCTCTTGTACTGTCTGTTTGGGGAAACAGAGATAACCAGTATGGGTTCACCTTCCATAATGGTCGCCCCAGCTTTCCAGTGGTGCCTAGCCGTACCCAGAATGGCGAGTGGTCAGATAATATGCGTGGCTCATACGCTGAGTCCTCCACTAACTGCAGGAGTGCCTCATTCCCTAGACCCAGGTCGATACGGGAGAGGACATCATGTGTTGCAGAATAACATGAATAGCATCTATCCTCCTCATGTCTCTCTCTCCATACATCCCGGAGTCCTATTTCCATAAGCAGGGCTGCAAAAGCAGTCCTGCCAGTTGTCTGTTTCATAGTTCTAGATGTCAGAGACATTCTATCCTGGGAGTTGTCTAAAATGTTGTTGTAGTCGCCCAGTGCTAATACCGGCACATCCGGGTATGAGGCTATGAATTGTGATAGACACCCGAGTGAAGCTGGTGAGAATGGCGGTGGAATGTATATCGATGCAATTATGCACGTTAAACCGTTAATTTTACATAGCAAGAAGACAAATTTTCCTTCCTTGTCCACTCTCTGTTCTATGCATTCAAAGGAAACATCCGAGGAGACCACTATACTGACCCCTCTTGAGTGTGAAGTGTACATGGAGTGGAACTGAGTCGGGTATCTCCTTGAGCGCAATAGGTGGACAGAGTTGGGACACAAATGTGTTTCCTGTAAACAGATTATCTGAGGTTTCATTTTGTCAAAATATCTAAACATTGCCCTTCTCTTGTCACCCTCCCCCAACCCTCTCACATTCCATGTTAACAAGAGTAGGCCTTTCCTTTTCCCAGTTTCCTTACTCTTATAGGGGATCATACAAATTCAAATAACTATAAAGCAAGAGACACAACATGAGCAGGGAATAAAAGTACAGTTGTCCCTCAGAATTTTACCTGCCCCTTGGATCCCCTCAATGAGCAATACATAACAGACAGCATTCCTCCTAATCCCCTTACCATCCTTGGTGGAACGTAGGAGGTGTTTGTATATGATTTTGCATATGTGGTGTTTTTCATTATTTGTTTGAGTTGTGATTTCCCCACCCACCTCTCCCCATCCTCCCCCACCCAACTCCACCCCCCCTCCCACCCCCCTCCCTCCTGTCTCCCCCACCCCCTCTCCCACCCACCTCCTTCCTTCCCTCCCTGCCCAGCTGGGCCTACCCTGGGGGCCATGTTCCGGATCTCCCACTTGCTCTCATTCCCCATACTACACTGGCATGCCTTGCCAGTGCCTAACATTTACACTGCCCCTTAAACCCAGGGGTCCCTATCCCACCCCCTCCCCCCCTCCCTGACCCTATTAGTACTATTCAAGTGTTCTAATTTATTATACGTGTAAGCTAAAATCGTTTATCGTGGCAGCTCCGTGTATTCTCGATAGTGAATATCCAACTAGTGCTAATTTATAGTCCTATTCCTTCAACCTTGTTAGTGCTGTTTATGTGTTTTTAATTTTGGTGTACATATGAGAGATAATCTGTCGTGTCAATCCAGTGAATTAAGTAAGTGTATACTATCCTTTACTACTTTATGCTCTGTCCCTGTGCCTCTTTCTCAACTCTATCTGCAACACATCATTTACTTAATTCTTTAGTGTGTTACTCATTGCTTCACCCTCCCCTCTTCTCTTCCCCCTCCCTGGTACCACGGAGGGACAAACAACAAAAACAAAAAAAAAAAAAAAAAAAAAAAAAAAAAAAGGGGGGGGGGGGGGGGGAGAGGAAAAAAAGAGGGACCCAAGGGGGCAAGAAAACAAAACAACCCCTCCACCACGATCTAATCAGTCTCTAGTCTTTCCTCTCCTTCATTCCGTGTTGTTCTCTCTGCATTCTCCAGCCAGTCTTCCACTTTGCGGGGAGAATCAAAGAAGAATGTCCCATTCCTGGTGGTTATTCTCATGCGGGCGGGGTACAGGAGTGCATAATCCATCTTTTTTTGCTGAAGCACACGTTTAGTTGGCATGTATGCCGCTCTGAGCTTTTGCAGGTCTGGGGAGAAGTCTTGATATAGTGAAATTCGCGCTCCCCTGTACAGGATTTCTCTCATTTCTCTCGCTTTCCGAAGCAAAGACACCTTATCTCTGAAATTGAACATTTTCATAATTATAGGTCTTGGGTACTCCTTGCCCTGCCGAGGTTTGGAGGGGATTCGATGGGCGCGTTCAATGCCAAAAAAAAGAGAAAAAGATGTAGCCCCAAATGTCTCCTTGATCCATCTCTCCAGAAATTGAATAGGATCAGATCCCTCACTCCGTTCAGGCATGCCTATTACTCTTATGTTGTTTCTTCGATTTCTATTTTCTAGTTCATCTATTTTGGCGGATTGATTTTCTATGCGTTTCTTCATGTCAGTCATATCTTGTCTAAGCGGAGATAGTATGTCTTCCACCAAGCTTAGTCTTTCCTCTAGGGCTGTTGTTCTTCCCTCTGTTTCTTTCAATCTGCCACCCAGCGCTATCAGTTCTTCTCTTATGCTTTTTAGTTGAACATCCAAACCAGAGATTGATTCCTTACATGCCGTAATCGCATACAGGAGGTCCCTCATTGATGGCTCCACCACTCCTCCACTTTGGCTACTCTCCATCCCGGACTCAGTTGTGTTGGGTAGCTTTTTAAGGTCTGTGTCGCTGCTTGTAAGGGCAAATTTTCCTGCTCCGTGACCTTTTGAGGGCGGGTCTGCGAGTGGACTTGTTGCGGCCGATATTGGCCCGCTGCTTTGGCTTTGACTTTTCCTACTTGCCTGAGTACTCGCTTGAGTTAACTGTTGGGATTTTGCTGGTGATAAAGATGTCCTGGAAAAACGCTCTAATTTTGTTGCTGCCGCTACTGCAGCTGCTGCTGCGACTTTCACTTGGTTTGTCTGGTTTCTGGCAGAGCGTGTAACCTGGCCTCCTGCTTGATGCGACTGATTTTGTAACTGGTGCTGGTTTGATTTTTCCTCTGCTGCCCGCTTCCCAGCCATGCTATTATGCCATGGGGAAGGGGGAAGGGAAAAAAAAAAAAAAGGAGGGGGGGGGGGGGCGAAAAAAAAAAAAAAAAATTTTTTCCTTTCCTTTTAGCAAAATAGAGATATAAAATTGTTACAGTCCCGGACTACTAGTTTTGCATGGAGAAGAGAAGAAAGGAGGTAACACCAAGATAGCCCTCCGTATCACTCTGCCAGCGACAGATCACTAACTCTTGGGACAGTGAACAAGTGCTTGAGCAACGCCGTTTCACTTACAGCTGATATTTATAATAAGCAGCTTACATCACATAGTTCCACTGGTTCTATTATTGTTTCAAGAAACAAAAAGGAGAAACCTCATACGCCAGTACCCCGTCCGTCTCCCACTTCGGGCTGGGGTTGCTATTTTCCTCTGTTCCAGGTGTTACTTCAATGGGATAAATCAACTCAGAGAATAAGCATGTTTCTATTTAGGCCAGGTTTTACATTACAGACTCAGATAGGTTTCTTCAAGAGCCAATCGATCAATCAAAGGCCAACTCACCGGTCAACTCTTTAACCAGAAACCAGGGAAAAAAGTCATCCACCACAAACATAGCATATAAAAAAGAAGTAGGAAAGTTTTCACCTATGTCTGAGGTCTTCTTAGCGACTCTCCAGGATCACAGCGTTGCGATATTGATTCTGGCGGCTTACTTCGTTCATTGCCCCGCTGCTGTTGCCGTGTTCGGCCAGGTATGATTGCTGCTGATAACCCAGGGAGGGGGGCCTCTCACGCCGCCCCTATGGCTCCGTCTTCCTGGCTTCCTGGCTCTCCACCTCCACACTCACTGACGCCGCCACTGCTGGTGCTGCTATAGCCGCCACTGAGGCATCCCCTCACCCGGCCGCCACGGGGGTCTCTCACACCCCACCTCAGCTCCGTCCACCGCGTCTGCGCCGGGGTCCGATCTGCTCAATAGTGCTATAGTTAGCCGGACACCGCTGCTTACACTGCCGCTTATGCTGCTGCTGCACACGCCGGTAGTCTCCTCAGCTCGTGGCTTAGCTGGTCAGGGAGGGGGGAGAGGAGATCTCTCACACCCTCTCACTCCCACATCCGGTCACTCCCCCCACATGGGGTGATTAAGGTGTGGCACACTTGGCACACCCTGTGCACACGCCTATGGTGCCAGGACTAGGTCATCTAGCACCAGGTGCAAAAATGCCAAACCGTGCCCCCCCCCCCTCCTTGTTATGTCATCATAGGTATACCTCAACTATGAGTGACAAAATGTGGAAACAAATCCAGACAATCACATTGTCCGATTTTTGAAAGAATTTATTTGCAAATTATGGTGGAAAATAAGTATTTGGTCACCTACAAACAAGCAAGATTTCTGGCTCTCACAGACCTGTATCTTTTTCTTTAAGAGGCTCCTCTGTCCTCCACTCATTACCTGTATTAATGGCACCTGTTTGAACTTGTTATCAGTATAAAAGACACCTGTCCACAACCTCAAACAGTCACACTCCAAACTCCACTATGGTGAAGACCAAAGAGCTGTCGAAGGACACCAGAAACAAAATTGTAGACCTGCACCAGGCTGGGAAGGCTGAATCTGCAACAGGCAAGCAGCTTGGTGTGAAGAAATCAACTGTGGGAGCAATAATTAGAAAATGGAAGACATACAAGACCACTGATAATCTCCCTCGATCTGGGGCTCCACGCAAGATCTCACCCCGTGGGGTCAAAATGATCACAAGTACAGTGAGCAAAAATCCCAGAACCACACGGGGTTCACACCTAGTGAATGACCTGCAGAGAGCTGGGACCAACGTAACAAAGGCTACCATCAGTAACACACTACGCCGCCAGGGACTCAGATCCTGCAGTGCCAGACATGTCCCCCTGCTTAAGCCAGTACATCTGAGGTTTGCTAGAGAGCATTTGGATGATCCAGAAGAGGATTGGGAGAATGTCATATGGTCAGATGAAACCAAAGTAGAACTGTTTGGTAGATACACAACTCGTTGTGTTTGGAGGAAAGAGAATGTTGAGTTGCAACCAAAGAACACCATACCTACTGTGAAGCATGGGGGTGGCGACATCATGCTTTGGGGCTGTTTCTCTGCAAAGGGAACAGGGCGACTGATCCGTGTACATGAAAGAATGAATGGGGCCATGTATCGTGAGATTTTGAGTGCAAACCTCCTCCCATCAGCAAGGGCATTGAAGATGAAACGTGGCTGAGTCTTTCAGCATGACAATGATCCCAAACACACCGCCCGGGCAATGAAGGAGTGGCTTCATAAGAAGCATTTCAAGGTCCTGGAGTGGCCTAGCCAGTCTCCAGATCTCAACCCCATAGAAAACCTTTGGAGGGAGTTGAAAGTCCGTGTTGCCCAGCGACAGCCCCAAAACATCACTGCTCTAGAGGAGATCTGCATGGAGGAATGGGCCAACATACCAGCAACAGTGTGTGACAACCTTGTGAAGACTTACAGAAAACATTTGACCTCTGTCATTGCCAACAAAGGATATATAACAAAGTATTGAGGTGAACTTTTGATATTGACCAAATACTTATTTTCCACCGTAATTTGCAAACAAATTCTTTCAAAAATCAGACAATGTGATTGTCTGGATTTGTTTCCACATTTTGTCTCTCATAGTTGAGGTATACCTAGGATGACAATTACAGGCCTCTCTCATCTTTTTAAGTGGGAGAACTTGCACAATTGGTGGCTGACGAAATACTTTTTTGCCCCACTGTAAATCTGATCCCGGGTCATATTCAGGTACTTGCACGGCTTGCTTCTAATGGATAAAAGGGTGTAATAAACTCCGATGTCACAACCCCCGAGTGATGTAACGTTCAGCCCCTGTGCGCAGTGTACTACCAGCGGGGGAATAAACCGGCTCATTATGTCTTTCCTATGAAGACGGTCACAATCACGTGCACGGAACTGACCAGCAAGGGGCGTACAAAAGGTCACTAATCACCTGGCCCTTTCGGTATGTCACGCCGCGTCCCCCCCACCGTCCCCATTGTAAGTGTGACAAGAAAATAATTACAGCTGGATCTATAGATTGCCACGCGTGCTCATAATTGCATAGTAAAAGCATTCCATGCATTCTGTATTCTCCTGCTGCTCAGGGTATTACCTACACATCATTGTGAAAAGAAAAGCCCTTCCATTTAAAATCTTGCACATAATAGACCTTTTGAAAATGAATGCATTAAACAGATATCCAGCCACAAAAACAGCCAATTAAAAGACAAATCGAAAAAAAAAAAAAATCATAGCTTTTTCTGCAATAGTTACCATCGGTCTGGAGGTGTCCCTGCAGTGATTCTTTTCTGCCACAAGGTGTCCTCGGTCTTCCAGGTTAAGCAACGACCAACTTCATTTAACCCCTTCAATACCGGGCACTTTCACCCCCTTCCAGCCAATTCTTCATCTTTCAGCGCTGTCGCACTTTGAATGACATTTAATCAGTCATGCAACACTGTAACCATATAACATTTTAATACTTTTTTTTTTTCCTCACAAATAGAGTTTTCTTTTGGTGGTATTCAATCAACACTGAGTTTTTCTTTATTTTTGCTAAATAAAGGAAAAAAGACAGGAAAACTATTTATTTATATTATTTCTGTTATAAAAGTTTGCAAATAAATAATCTTTTTTTTTATATATATATTTAGACCAAAATGTATTCTGCTACATTTCTTTAGTGAAAATAACCCAAATTAGTGTATATTATTTAGTCCATAGCACAGTGCTGTATTTAGGCATAGGCCGACAAGGCCCAGGCCTAGGGCGGCACTTTGCGGGGGGGGGAGAGGAAAAAAAAAGCCACCCGCCTTCCCGAGTCCCGGATCCCGCACAAATGCAGGTTCCGGCGGCCGGCTTGCTGTGGAGTGACGGTGCGCTTGGTGGGGAGAGGGAGGGACTCGCGCCCCCATAAGCGGCCGGTGACTGGCTGCATGTAATTTGGACAGGCGGAGGCGGACCCTAAAGCCCCGTCCTTTACCCTCCTCCATTCGGCTTTCCTGCATCACTCGTCTCCCCGGCCCGGGGCGGGGGCTGTCTGATGACAGGAGGAGGAGAGAGAGAGAGAGAGATGGAGAGAGAGAAGCACGAGGGGAACCCCCTAGCCAGGACAGCAGGTAAAATCGAGTAAATTACTATTACTCTTGTAATGTGCACATGTATGGGATCACTTTATTGCAATATCATGATCATGAACACAGATTGGGTGCATGTGCCAAGCAGCCAATCTGTGCTCAATATGGAAATGAATATACAGATCATGATATTGCAAAAAAGTGATCCATGCTACAAACTCATTAACTAGCCGAATGATGGCCACAGCGCGGACCTGAATTTCCGGGAGGCCGTCATAGGACGGCCTCCCCCGTGCACGCGCCACGCTGTGATCACTGAGTCACTGAGACTCGGGTGATCACCGATCCGAGTAAGGGGCCGGTCCCAGCCCCTTACCATGTGATCAGCTGTCAGCCAATGACAGCTGATCACATGATCATAACAAAAACTCTGTGATCGTTTTTTTTTTGTTCCTCCTCAAGCCGGCTCATCTGCAAGGGACATCGGTCCCGAAGAGGAAGAGGCAATTATGCCTCATCTGTGCCACCTGCCATTGCCATCTGACAGTGCCCACCAGTGCCACCTATCAATGCCCATGAGTGCCACCTATCAATGCCCACAAAGTACCACCTATCAATGCCCACAAGTGCCACCTATCAATGCCCACCAGTGGTGCCAATCAGTGCCACCAAGCAGTGCTGCCTATCAGTGTAACCGATCAGTGCCCATAATTGCCACCCATCAGTGCCCATCACTGCCACCCATCAGTGCCCATCACTGCCACCCTATCGGTGGCCATCAGTGCCGCCTCATTAGCGTACATCAATAAAGGAGAAATGTGTTTTTTTTTAAAATTCGGTCTTTTTATATATTTTTTTAAACAAAAAATAAAAACCGCAAAGGTGATCAAATACCACCAAAAGAAAGCTCAATTTGTGGGAAAAAATGATAAAAATCTCATTTGGGTACAGTGTTGTATGATCGCGCAATTTTCTTTCAAAATGCGTCAGCGCTGAAAGCAAGTAAGCAAGTGGTTAAACGGTCCACCTTCAGTGAAAGTTCGTGTACTGCCAAGTTTGCAGTACATGAACTTTCACTAAGACCCCTTTCACACTGGGGCGTCGGCGGTAAAGCGACGCTTTTTTTAGCGGCGCTTTACCAATGTTTTTGCAGCGGTTTTCGGCCGCTAGCGGGGCGCTTTAAACTCCCGCTAGCGGGGCGCTTTTAACCCCCGCTAGCGGGGCACTTTTAACCCCCGCTAGCGGCCAAAAAAAGGTTAAAACGACCCGCCAAGCTTTGCCGGCGGTGCTGCCCATTCATTTCAATGGGAAGGAGCGGTTTAGGAGCAGTGCCCCTTCACCGCTCCAAAGATGCTGCTTGCAGGAGTCTTTTTTAACGTCCTGCCAGCGCATCGCCTCAGTGTGAAAGCACTCTGGCTTTCACACTGAGACTGCAGAGGAGCCATTTTTCGGGTGCTGTTTTTAGCCCAAAAGCGCCTGAAAAACACCTCCAGTATGAAAGGGGTGTAAAGGTGGACTGTTTAATGAGTTTGTAACATGGATCACTTTATTGCAATATCATGATCTGTATATTAATGACTTTCACTGAATGTGGACTGTTTAATAAGTTTGTATTGATTTCAGCATGTGCAAAGTGCTCCATGCATGCTGAAATCAATGCAAACTCATTAAGACCCCTATCACACTGGAGGCGTTTTTCAGGCGCTACAGCGCTAAAAATAGCACCTGTAAAGTGCCTGAAAAAAGCCTCAGCTGCAAACCTAGTGTGAAAGCAGAGTGCTTTCACACTTGGGGTGCTGCGCTGGCAGGGCGTCACAAAAAGTCCTGCCAGCAGCTTCTTTGCAGCGGTGGAGGAGCAGTGAATACACCACTCCTGCCCATTGTCCATTGCAGCGGTGTTTTGCGGGCAGATTTAACCCTTTTTCGGCTGCTAGTGGGGGATAAAACCACCCCGCTAGCGGGCGAATAGCGCAGCTAAAACAACGGTAAAGCGGTGCTAAAAATAGCGGCGCTTTACTGCCGACGCCCGGGTGCTTTCAGTGTGAAAGGGCTCTAAAGAGGTTAAGGCTGCACTGTTTGCCACTGATTAGGCGGCACTGATATGCTACAGTGATGGGCACTGATGAGGGCGCACTGATGGCCACTGATAACCTGCATTAATGAGGCTGCATTGATGGGCACTGATGAGGAGGCATTGACGTGCACTGGTGAAGCTGCGCTGATGGGCACTGGTGAGGCTGTGCTGATGGGTACTGGTGAGGCTGCATTGATGGGCACCGGTGAGGCTGCATTGATGGGCACTGGTGAGGCTGCATTGATGGGCACTGGTGAGGCTGCATTGATGGTCACCGGTGAGCCTACATTGATGGACACCAATGAGACTGCATTGATGGGCACTGTTGAGGCTGCATTGATGGGCACCGGTGAGGCTGCATTGATGGGCACTGGTGAGGCTGCACTGATGGGCACTGGTGAGGCTGCATTGATGGGCACCGGTGAGGCTGCATTGATGGGCACCGGTAAGGCTGCACTGATGGGCACTGGTGAGGCTACATTGATGAGCACCGGTGAGGCTACATTGATGGGCACCGGTGAGGCTGCATTGATGGGCACTGGTGAGGCTGCAATGATGGGCACCGGTGAGGCTACATTGATGGGCACCGGTGAGACTGCATTGATGGGCACTGGTGAGGCTGCATTAATGGGCACTGGTGAGGCTGCATTGATGGGTACTGATGAGGCTGCATTCAAGGGCAGTGATGAGGCTACATTTGGTACACAATTTTAATGTAGAGAGAGGAAGAGGTGGAGCTCTAAGATGAAAAGGTGGAGCCTAAAAGGGAAGGGGTGTGGTTTACAGGTGACAGGGCGGGACTTAAACTGAAAAGGGTGTGGCCTTGACAAGAAGGGGTGGGTCATATTTAAATTAGGGGTGCATGGTTTTAGTCAGGCCTAGGGCAGCACAAAACCTAAATACACCACTGTCGTAGCAAAGCTATAGAGTCCACTATCGATGGGATATATATCTGAAAATTGATCAGTCCTGATGTACTGACGGACGATCTCATTTCTTGAGGCCTGAAAATGCCAGCACAGCTAGCAACACAATTGTACACAATGACTGGCAGGAACCCAAAGCAATCCAATGTTTACAATTGTCATGTGATCTGCTGTGATTGGTCACAGCGATCACATGATACCAGCAGTGGCCTGGTACAGTGATCTGTGATTGGCATTGTTTATAATTGTCATGTGATCTGCTGTGATTGGTCACAGTGATCACATGATACTTGCAGTGGGCCGGAGCAGTGATCTTCCATCCGGTGGAAACAGCCTGTCACAAATCACGCTGCAGCTATGCCCGTTCTGAGAGGACTTCATATAACGTCCACCTGGATAGACGTATGTCCTGCCCGGCCGTCACTTGTCTATAGGCCGGGCAGAGACTGGTTAAAGTGGAACTTGAGCCTGCCTATCAGATGGCAACCATTCTGCACCCTAGTTCCTATGTTTTTGTGATAGGAAACAAGGCTAAGCAACTCAACAATGCATGAAACCATAGGAACTGGCATGCAGAACAAGTACGGCAGGTGCTTTGGGCTGATGAGCCCCAATGTGAAATATTTGGCTGTAGCAGGAGGCAGTTTATTTGGGGAAGGCTGGAGAACTCTACAATAATGAGTGTCTGCAGCCAACTGTGAAGCATGATGAAGGTTGCTTGCATGTTTGGGGCTGCATTTCTCTAAATGGAGTTGGAGATGTGGTCAGGATCAATGGTGTCCTCAATGCTGAGAAATACAGGCTGATACTTCTCCATCATGCCATACCATCAGGGAGGTGTGTGATTGGCCCCAAATTTATTCCTGTCAGGGCTGGCTCAGCCCTTCCTTCTCTGAGCTGGCCGCTCAGCTGTCGGCTAATTGCCAGCTCCCATCTCTCTCCACAGTTAACCAGCTGTTGTGGATCTGCTCGTCAGTCCAGCCTACTTAAAGATCTCCAGCTCACTTCGTTTCTGCCTTCGCCTTGGTCACATCACAAGAAACCATCTCTTGCGTTCCTGTTTAAAGACTGGCTTTGCTGACATCCCTTCTGGCACCTTATCCTGCTTGCTGCTCCTCTAATTGGATCCCTGACTTCTGGTCTGGCTGATTACCCGATCTGGTTACTGAACTCTGGCTTGGCAGACTACCCAATCCGGTTACTGAACTCTGGCTTGGCTGACTACCTGATCCGGTTAATGGACTCTGGCTATGCTTTGACTACGCTTACTCTATTTACCTTTTTATTTTTATTAATAAACAAGTGTGATTTTGCTGTACTTCTGTCTCGGTCTGGTTCATGGTTTCTGACAATTCCGCAGCAGGACAACATCCCCAAACATACAGCTAATGTCATTAAGATCTATCTTCAGTGTAAAGAAGAACAAGGAGTCCTGCAAGTCATGGTTTGACTGCCACAGAGCCCTGATCTCACCATCATGGAGTCTGCCTGGGATGACCTGAAGAGACAGAAGGATTGGAGGCAGCCAACATCCACAGAAGATCTGTGCTTAGTTCTCCAAGACGTACATAGAACAACCTACCTGCCGAGTTCCTTCAACGTCTGCGTGCAAGTCTACCTAGAAGAAGGCAAGGGGCGGTCACCCCAAATATTGATTGGATTTGGAATTCTCTTCTCTTCATTTACTTTCCATTTTGTTAATTGATAAAAATAAACTACTAACACTTCTATTTCTGGAGGCATTGTTCATTTACAGCATTAGAAACACACCTGCCTAAGACTTTTGCACAGTACTATTTATCTGCACCGGAGTTCAGCTTCAAGCTCCCCCCCCCCCCATTTTTTTTTTAAATAACAGGTTTTGGCCGGAGTTGGGCTTCGAAACCCTGCAGCGATCTGCTGAGTAATATATTCGTACTCCTGTCACTTGTACTTCGTGAGAACCTCACAAGTGACAGCCTAAAACGATCGATTATGTGCTGTACACTCCATTAGCTCTGCTCGATTTTCTGCAGGGATACAGCGATATCCCCCCCCCCGTTATCCCAATTTCTTGGAAAGTCCCCCGGCCATCTCCTGGAATACCACCGCAGAGCAACGCGCAAACTAACTGGCAAGCAGAACTGGCACCACTCAGCTGAATTCTGATTGGCTATGGATTTTTGGAAATGACCAATATTAGTGACACAGATTGATTTTATGATGGTGAGAAATACAGTTCCTTGAAAAAGTATTCATACCCCATGAAATTTTCCACATTTTGTCATGTTACAACCAAAAATGTAAATGTATTTTATTGGGATTTTATGTGATAGACCAACACAAAGTGGCACATAATTGTGAAGTGGAAAGAAAATTATAAATGGTTTTCAAAATGTTTTACAAATAAATATGTGAAAAGTGTGTGGGGGGCATTTGTATAGTGCCCCCCTAAGGAGGGTGCTTGTAGAACAGCCTTTCTCTGCAATTACAGCTGCAAGTCTTTTTGGGGATGTCTCTACCAGCTTTGCACATCTAGAGAGGGACATTTTTGCCCATTCTTCTTTGCAAAATATCTCAAGCTCTATCAGATTGGATGGAGAGCGTCTGTGAACAGCAATTTTCAAGTCTTGCCACAGATTCTCAATTGGATTTAGGTCTGGACTTTGACTGGGCCATTCTAACACATGAACATGCTTTTGTCTAAACCAGTTTTCTCGAAACTGCACCCCAGTGGCCAGATGCAGCCCTTTGCTTTCTTTTATCCGACCCTTGCGGTGCTATTTTATTCATTGGCACCATCGAAGGGCAGAATTCCTCCCAATAACACCAATGATGGGGCCCAATGATACCAATGATGGGGCAGAATTCCTCCCAGTGATGGGGCACAATTCCTCCCAATAACACCAATGATGGGGCCCAATGATACCAATGATGGGGCAGAATTCCTCCCAGTGATGGGGCACAATTCCTCCCAATAACACCAATGATGGGGCCCAATGATACCAATGATGGGGCAGAATTCCTCCCAGTGATGGGGCACAATTCCTCCCACTGACACCAGTGATGTGGGATTTTGTGCTCCTGATGGACACAGTCCGGCCCCCTTAAAGTCTGCAGGACAGTAAACCGGCCCTTTGTTTAGAAAGTTTGGGGACTCCTGATCTAAACCATGCCATTGTAGCTCTGGCTGTATGTTTAGGGTCCTCTCCCTGACACCTGTCCTGGCACCATGATGGTGTGTCACCGGAACATATAATAAAAACTCTATGTGAGAGTCACTGATGTGTTTTCAAGAATTGACAGTAAAACTTTGAAGTGACAAAAAAATGTAAAAAATAAAAATAAAAAAAAGAATAAAGAGATTAGAAGTAGAAATGTTTAAGCTCGTGGCTAAAATGGGACTTAATTATCCTTCATCCTCTACAACTAGAAAATACCTGGAAGAGATTCTATTAACATTCATCATATTTGCTGAGTTAATGCAAAGTGATCTGCAAATTTCTGATTTAATGAGTTCCAGTAATCGGTGTAACATTTGTGGCAGAAACATTTCATACATTTGCCGATTGGCAACAATGGATGGCGGAGAAGACAAAATCAAAATGTTTTATTTAATTTGACTAAAGTGGTGAAACAAAGTCTAAGTGTATTTTACCTTATTCTCTGCATTACGGTAAAAACCTCCCCAATAAGAGGACCTAAGAACTGAAATACCTGGTGGAGACTGGATTAAATGGACAGGCAGGATTCAAAAAAGTATCCTTCACAACACCTTGATTGAGTTCTGTCCCGATGGTACCTAGTCCCTTCCAGGCTTGTTAAGACCTTTCCCAAAGCATCCCCCCTTTTTGTTTCCAGGGATGCAGACAAGAAGGCACTATGTTCCAGATATGGTGGACTTGCCCCAAGGTTCAGCGGTTCTGGACCAGAATGTTCAATACACTCCATAACACAGGTTAATATACCTGTCAGGACCTGGGTCTGAACGAGCGACCTCCTCTGTGTCTGGCGATATCTCTTCGTGCTGAGCCACCTGGGATACTGGGCAGTTCTTGGGACAATTGCTTGGATGATTTTGCCTTGAACCCTGATTCTCTTGAACCTTGAACCCTTTACTCCTCCCATGAACTTCCTATTTTAGCCACACCTTTGCACTTCCTGTTTGCCAGATAATTATGCTGTCTCCAGCCAATATCTCGCTCTGTCATTCCTGCTGCTGTCTGTATCTCTGCTACCCCTTCTTACTGACCTTTGGCTTGTTTACTGACTACGCTTACGCTTGATCCTTACCTGTTATATCTGCTACCGCACCCTGGCTTGCTCACCTCCTGGTGGTGTGATCCTGAGGACCATAACCTGGGGCTAACACATAGCAAAATCTCCACCATCAGGAGCTCTGGTGAACATGGGTTAGTGCCTAGACTCCTCACCTCGGGTGAGCCCGCATCATCTACCAGGGTGACCTGCTGCTGCCCTTATTCAACTGGTCCATGGGAGTCTCTCTACTGCTGTAGCTACTGATCTCTGAGCCTGACCCCTGACAGTGACAATACCCAAAAATGCCAGGACAGCACTCCTGAACGAACTGATGGTAGATATCCCTAGACATACCCAGACCCAAATATTTTTTTATTTTTCTGGCAACAAAAATAATGATTGCTAAAGTTTGGAAATCACCCAAATAGCCACCACCAAAATCAAACTTTCTTGGATTATTCTCCATGAGAAACTGGGCAGCATTCTACAGGATAAGCAAACCAAATTTGATAGGACCTGGAATCCTTGGCTATGATATCTGCAACCATAAAGACTAATAAAGGGAAAGCGGTGGGGCACTGGGACCTGACACAGGAGGAGTAATTCTCTATCTATATTTTTTTCCTTGTATCATTCTCTATTTCATTCCTTGTATCATTCTCTTTTCCATTCCTTTTATCGTTTTCTATTCCGTTCCTTGTATCGTTCTCTATTACCTTTCTTGTATAATTTTTTATTCTGTTCTTTGTATCATTCTCTTATCACTTTCTTGCATTGTTTTCTATTCTGTTCCTCATGTTGTTCTCTATTTCGTTCCTCATATATAGTATCTCACAAAAGTGAGTACACCCCTCCCATTTTTGTAAATATTTTATTATATCTTTTCATGTGACAACACTGAAGAAATGACACTTTGCTACAATGTAAAGTAGTGAGTTTACAGCTTGTATAACATTGTAAATTTGCTGTCACCTCAAAATAACTCAACACACAGCAACTAATGTCTAAACCGCTGGCAACAAAAGTGAGTACACCCTAAGTGAAAATGTCCAAATTGGGCCCAATTAGCGATTTTCCCTCCCCGGTGTCATGTGATTCATTGTTACAAGGTCTCAGGTGTGAATGGGGAGCAGGTGTGTTATATTTGGTGTTATCGCTCTCACTCTCTCTTACTGGTCACTGGAAGTTCAACATGGCACCTCATGGCAAAGAACTCTCTGAGGATCTGAAAAAAAGAATTGTTGCTCTACATAAAGATGGCCTAGGCTATAAGAAGATTGCCAAGACCCTGAAATTGAGCTGCAGCACGGTGGCCAAGACCATACAGCGCTTTAACAGGACAGGTTCCACTCAGAACAGGCCTCACCATGGTTGACTAAAGCAGTTGAGTGCACGTGCTCAGCGTCATATCCAGAGGTTGTCTTTAGGAAATAGCTGTCTTAGTGCATTGCTGCAGAGGTTGAAGGGGTGGGGGGTCAGCCTGTCAGTGCTCAGACCATATGCCACACACTGCTTCAAATTGGTCTGCATGGCTGTCATCCCAGAAGGAAGTCTCTTCTAAAGATAATGCACAAGAAAGCCTGCAAACAGTTTGCTGAAGACAAGCAGACTAAGGACATGGATGGATTAGTGGAACCATGTCCTGTGGTCTGATGAAACCAAGATAAACTTTTTTGGTTCAGATGGTGACAAGCGCGTGTGGCGGCAACCAGGTGAGGAGTACAATGACAAGTGTGTCTTGTCTACAGTCAAGCATGGTGGTGATAGTGTCATGGTCTGGGGCTGCATGAGTGCTGCCGGCACTGGGGAGCTATAGTTCATTGAGGGAACTATGAATGCCAACATGTACTGTGACATACTGAAGCAGAGCATGATCCCCTTCTTTCAGGAACTGGGCTGCAGGACAGTATTCCAACTTGATAATGACCCCAAACACACCTCCAACATGACCACTGCCTTGCTAAAGAAGCTGAGGTTAAAGGTAATGGACTGGTCAAGCATGTCTCCAGACCTAAACCCTATTGAGTATCTGTGGGGCATCCTCAAACGGAAGGTGGAGGAGCACAAGGTCTCTAACATCTACCAGCTCCGTGATGTCATCATGGAGGAGTGGAAGAGGACTCCAGTGGCAACCTGTGAAGCTCTGGCGAACTCAATGCCCAAGTGGGTTAAGGCAGTGCTGGAAAATAATGGTGGCTCCCCAAATAATGACACTTTGGGGCCAATTTGGACATTTTCACTTAGGGGTGTACTTACTTTTGTTGCCAGAGGTTTAGACTTTAATGGCTGTGTGGTGAGTTATTTTGAGTGGACATCAAATTTACACTGTTAAACAAGCTGCACACTCACTACTTTACATTGTAGCAAAGTGTCATTTCTTCAGTGTTGTCACATGAAAAGATATAAAATTATTTAAAAAAATGTGAGGGGTGTACTCACTTTTGTGAGATACTGTAGTTCTGTATTCCTTTTATTATATCATTCTCTATTCCGTTCCTCGTATAGTTCTATGTTGACTTCCTTGTATTATTCTCTATTCCCTTCCTTGTGTTGTTCTCTATTCCAGTCCTTTTATACTTCTGTATTCTGTTCCTCATATTGTTCTCTATTAGCTTCCTTGTGTCATTCTCTATTCCCTTCCTCGTATCGTTCTCTATTCCCTTCCTTGTACCATTCTTTATTCCCTTCCATGTATCGTTCTCTATTCCCTTCCTCGTGTAATTTTTTTGTTCCCTTCCTGGTATTGTTCTCTATTCCCTTCATTGTATCATTCTCTATTCTGTTCCTCATATCGTTCTATGTTGCCTTCCTTGTATTGTTCTCTGTTTTCTTCCTGGTATCATTCCCTATTCCCTTCCTTGTATCATTCTTTATTCCCTTCCTTGTATCTTTCTCTATTCCCTTTCTCATATTGTTCTCTATTCCGTTCCTTGTATCTAGGGATGAGCTTCGGTCACTCGCCGAATTACGAACGCTATGGGCCGTTCGCGCCAAATTTGAGTGGCGCGTCACGACCCATAATTCACTGCGGCATCGCAGTGCATTGCTGGCTGATGATTGGCCAAGCATGCACTATGACCAATCACAGCGCCCTGTGTACAGAGAGCTGTAATTGGCCAAAGCCAGGGAGGCTTTGTCCAATTATGGCTCACGGGGTTTAGTACACGCCGAACACTATATAAGGCCACCTGCGTGGCGGCCTTGTGTAGTGTGTTGCGGTGGAGAGAGATAGATAGACAGAGAGACAGTGTCATTTGATTTAAGTTAGATTAGATTAGAGTAGGCAGGTCGAGTCAGTTAGCTGCACTTACAGTGTATTGTGTGTATATATATACATCCCAGGTGTTGTGTATATATATATATATATATATATATATATATATATATATATATATATATATATATATATATATATATACAGTATATATATATACACTGTATTCAGTTTAGCTAGATCTGTTCCTGTTATTCTCTTCCTAATATACTGACAGGCAGGCAGGTGTTTTTACAGTATTTCCAGTTAGTGTACTGTGTAACCCTGCACAGTTGCACCTACAGTATAGCTACCTGAAGCCAGGTGCTTGTGTGCTTCTTCTGATCCTATTAATAGCACAGGCAGGCTCTTGAAGTATTTACAGTTAGTGTACTGTGTAACCCTGCACAGTTGCACCTACAGTATAGCTACCTGAAGCCAGGTGCTTGTGTGCTTCTTCTGATCCTATTAATAGCACAGGCAGGCTCTTGAAGTATTTACAGTTAGTGTACTGTGTAACCCTGCACAGTTGCACCTTCAGTATAGCTACCTGAAGCCAAGTGTTTGTGTGCTTCTTCTGATCCTATTAATAGCACAGGCAGGCTCTTGAAGTATTTCCAGTTAGTGTACTGTGTACCCTGCACAGTTGTACCTAAAGTATAGCTACCTGAAGACAATTGCAGGTGTTCTCATACTAATAATACTACAGGCAGGCAGTTGATTCTGCTAGCTGCAGTATAATTGGTATATATATACATCCCAGTTTTGTGCAGCTACATCTCACTGCAGGCCATTAGTATGTCTGGAAGGCCAACAAGGAGAGGCAGACAGTCACAAGCCAATAAAAGAGGGCAAGCAGGCTCTGTGTCTAGAGGCAACAGTGCTGGTCGTGGACACGGTGCATCCTCATCAGCACAAGGCCGTGGGACACGCTTGGCCTTTTTTTCGGCAGCTGGCTATGTTGAGCCGCAACATGCGTAAGACTTGTTTGAGTGGATGACCAAGCCATCCTCATCCTCCTCATCCTCTCTCACCCAGGCTCAGGGTACTTTGTCTGGCAAAGCAGCTGCCAACGCGGCCACTTCCCTCAGCTCAATGGCATCAGTCACTCCTTCCCTAGCCCCACCATGTCCTCCTGAGGAGTCCCCCGAACTGTTTGACTACAGTGTTGGGTACATGCTCCAGGAGGATGCCCAGCGTTTTGAAGGCTCCGATGATGGTACTCAGCTAGAGGAAGGCAGTAACGTGAGCCCAGACAGAGGCGGTGCCCAAGAAGGACAGCAATCTGGCAGTCATGTTCCCCCTGCTGCAGCATACTGCCAGGTTTGCTCCAGTGATGAGGAGGGAGGAGATGATGAGGTCACTGACTCCACCTGGGTGCCTGATAGGAGAGGGGAGGAGGAGGCACATCACCAACGAGGCAGGATGCCCTCCAGGGGCCAGCTTAACGGCAGCACACTGACTGCATCACACCACAGAGCTCCGCATGTGCAGGGCGCTGCTGTCTCCGCGCGTTATTCCAAAAGTTCTTTGGTGTGGGCCTTTTTTGAGACGAGTGCATCAGATCGCACCGCTGCTATTTGCAACATATGTTTCAAGCGTATCTCGCGTGGCCAAAACATCTCCTGCTTGGGCACCACATGCTTGACCAGACATATGTTGACCTGCCATGCAGTTCGTTGGCAAATGTACCTAAAAGACCCACACCAAAGAACAAAGAGGACCTCTCCTTGCTCCTCATCAGCTGGGATCTCCAACCCCACTATACCTTCAGTCCTCTCTGAGACCTGCACTGAGAGGAATGAAGGTGTAGAATTAGGTGTGTCACAGCCAAGTACTTGCTATCGGTACACCGACGTCAGATTGTACCAGGCAAATTTCCCTGCCCCAGCTGCTGCACCGCAGAAAGAAGTTCGCTCCCAGCCATCCACATGCCCAGCGGTTGAATGCTAGCTTGGCAAAATTGCTAGCACTTCAACTGCTACCTTTTCAGTTGGTAGACTCTGCCCCCTTACGTGAGTTTGTGGAATGTGCGGTTCCTCAGTGGCAGTTTCCCAAACGCCACTTTTTCTCAAGGAAGGCGATTCCGGCTCTCTACTGGCATGTGGAAGGCAATGTCTTGGCCTCGCTGGACAGGGCGGTTAGCGGTAAGGTGCATATTACCGTTGACTCATGGTCCAGCAGGCATGGACAAGGACGTTACCTAAGTTTCACGGCGCATTGGGTGACTCTGCTGGCAGCTGGGAAGGATGCAGGACAAGGTGCAGTATTGTTGGAGGTTGTTCCGCCACCACGCCTCCAAAATACTACTACTGGTGATTCTGGCACACCTCTCTCCTCCACCCCCTCCTCTTCTTCTTCCTCCATGGCCTCTACCTCTGCTTTGTCCTCTGAATCAGCGGTGCTCCGTAGGCGTTCAAGGGGCTAGGCAAGTACGCAGGCCAAAAGATGCCATGCGGTGCTTGAACTGGTGTGCTGGGGCCACATTGGGGCAGAGATTCTGTCAGCTCTGCAGGGGCAGGTTCAGAGGTGGTTGACGTCATGCCAGCTTAAGCCAGGAATGGTGGTTTGCGACAATGGCACCAACCTCCTCTTCGCCCTCTGACAGGGACAACTGACCCATGTGCCCTGTTTGGCTCACGTCCTTAACTTGGTGGTGCAGCGGTTCTTGGGCAGGTACCCAGTTTTACAGGATGTCCTGAGGCGGGCCAGGAAAGTCTGTGTGCATTTCTGCTGGTCGTATAATGCCAGTGCTCGGCTGGCTGACCTCCAAAAGGAATTTAACCTGCCCAAGAACCGCCTAATCTGTGACATGCCCACCAGGAGGAACTCAATGTTGGCCATGCTGCAGCGGCTGCACACGCAGCAGAGGGGCATCAATGAGTACCTGTGCGACTATGGCACCAGGACAGGGTCAGGGGAGCTTGTTTTTTTTCCCCACGCCAGTGGGCCATGATCAGGGATGCATGCACTGTCCTGTCACCATTTGAGGAGGCCACAAGGTTGGTGAGCAGTGAAAGTGCATGCATCAGTGACACTGTCCCCCTTGTCCACCTGTTAGAGCACACGCTGCGTGGAATAATGGACAGGGCACTTGAGGCAGAACAGAGGCAGGAAGAGGAGGACTTCCTTAGCTCTCAAGGCCCCCTTTATGCAGACAGTGTTCCTGCGTGAACGCCGATCACACATGAAAAGGAAGAAGAGGAAGTGAAGGATTGTGTCAGCATGGAGGTGGAGCCGGGCACTCAGCATCAGCAACAGTCTTTAAGAGATCATTTACAGTCCCAAGAAACCCATGGACTTGTACGTGGCTGGGAGGAAGTGGCTGCGGATCATGTCGTCCTTAGTGACCCAGAGGACTCCGGACCGAATGCCTCAGCAAACCTACGCTGCATGGCCTCCCTGATCCTGCAAAGCCTGCGGAAGGATCCTCGTATTCGTGGTATCAAGGAGAGGGATTGTTACTGGCTGGCAACCCTCCTTGATCCACGTTACAAGGGTAAGGTTGCGGACCTTATCTTGCCGTCGCAGAGGGAGCAGAGGATGAAACATCTGTGCAATGCGTTCCCAGAGACTGGGAGGTTACAAACTCCTGTTCCTGGACAACGTGTTGCTGAGGCTTCAGTCAGTCAAAGAAGGAGCGGTGGAGAAGGTGGCTGTCTGACTGATGCGTTCAGACAATTTTCTAGTTCACAGCCCCAAGGTATGATCGGTTCCAGCAACCATCGCCAGCATCTGTTTTACATGGTGCAGGAATACCTAGGGGCAAGATCTGACTTGGACACCTTTCCCACCGAAAATCCTCTGGGTTACTGGGTCTTGAGGATGGATCACTGGCAGAGGTTGCCCAGTATGCAATTGAGCTACTGGCCTGTCCTGCATCCAGCGTTCTTTTGGAATGCACATTCAGTGCTGCTGGAGGCTTTGTAATCGATCACAGGTCAGTCGATCGACTGACCTTCATAAAAATGAATCAGTCTTGGATCACCACCAGATACCAACCACCTGATGCTGATGTAACATAACAATTTTTTTTGAAATGCCAGATTCCTTCAAGACTCCCTATGCTGATGCTGAGTGACTATACTGTTATGCTGAGTGACTATCCTCTTCCTCTTCAATGATCATGCTGATAGCTTGTAAGAATATTTTTGGTTCTGGGCACCGGCACCAGTGGCTAAGGCCCAATTTTTGTGCCCCTGTTTAACAGGGGTGTGTAATTACAATTTTTGATGCAATACTTTGCAGCAGGGCTCGTTCCTGTGCTCCAACTAGAGTATCTGTGAGGGGTTGCAGTGTTATGGCACCAGCACCAGTGCCTAAGGCCCAATTTTTCAGCCCCTGTTTAACCGGGGTGTGTAATTACAATTTTTGATGCAATACTTTGCAGCAGGGCTCGTTCCTGCGCTCCAACTAGAGTATTTGTGAGGGGTTGCAGTGTTGTGGCACCATTGCCTAAGGCCCAAGTTTTCTGCCCCTGTTCAACAGGGACATGTAATTACAATTCTTGATCTAATATTTCACAGCAGGGCCCTGTGAGGGCTTACAGTGTTGTGGCAACACCAACACCTAAGGCCCCAATTTCTGCAGAGTATATAGGGCAGGCCCCTACTTTCAAACATCCAACTTACAAACGACTCCTACTTGCAAACGGAAGGAGACAACAGGAAGTGAGATGAAATCTACCCCTAGGAAGGGAAATTCTCTCCTGTAAGAGTTAATATGGGAAAAACGTGTCTCCTCTCCACTGATGCTTTATCACCAATCCTTGTTTCACTAAAAACCCCAAATTGTCAAAAAACATTTGTCATTGGGACAGAAAGTGAGGTGAAATCTTCTGAAGAGGAGCACAGACAGCAAAACAAATGTCACAGGGGTGATAATCCTTCCCTATGTTCCAAAAAGCTTAAAATAGGTTTTTTGGCTGGAGCTACACTTTAAAAATGTACCAGTTCAAAATTACAAACAGATTCTACTTAACAACAAAACTACAGTCCCTGTCTTGTTTGCACCACCTGTATACTGCCTTTCCTTATTTTAATTTGGGTGGGGGGTTCCCCTTAATATCCATACAAAACCCAAAGGGCCTGGTAATGGACTGGGGGGGGGGGGTACCCATGCCGTTTGTCTCACTGATTTTCATCCATATTACCGGGACCCGACATTACATTAAAGCTGTAAGCAGTTTTAAATGTCTTTTATTCCTTTAAAATGTCATTTTGGGACTGCTCTAAGTACAGGAAACACGCGCCACTTTATAGGCATACTATAGACACTCCCCAGGGACGATATTTAAAGGAATATTTCGCTTTTTTTTCACTTTAAGCATCATTAAAATCACTGCTCCCGAAAAAACTGACGGTTTTTTTTTTTTCATTGATACATGTCCCCTGTGGCAGGACCTGGGTCCCCAAACCCTTTTTAGGACAATACCATGCAAATTAGCCTTTAAAATTAGCACTTTTGAACGTTCAAGTCCCATAGACTTCAATGGGGTTCTAATGTTCGTGCGAAGTTTCGGTCCGTTCGCAGGTTCTGGTGCGAACCGAATCGGGGGGTGTTCGGCTTATTCCTACTTGTATCCTTCTGTATTCCGTTTCTTATATTGTTTTCTATTCGGTTCCTCGTATCATCCTCTGTTCCCCTAATTGTATCATTCTCTATTGCCTTCCTTGTACCTTTCTTTATTCCCTTCCTTGTATTATTCTTTATTCCCTTCAACGTATCGTTCCTGATTTCCTTCCTTGTATTGTTCTCTATTCCATTCCTCGTATCGTTCTCTTTTGCCTTCCTCATATTGTTCTCCATTCCATTATTTGTATCATCCTCCATTCCCTTAATTGTATTGTTCCCTATTTCATTCCTTGTATCTTTCTCTATTCCCTTCCTCGTATTGTTCTCTATTCCCTTCCTCGTATCGTTCTCTAATCCCTTCCTTGTATCGTTCTCCATTCCCTTCCTCGTATCGCTCTCGATTCCCTTCCTCGTATCGTTCTCTATTCCCTTCCTCGCATCGTTCTCTATTCCCTTCCTCGTATCATTCTCTATTCCCTTCCTCGTATCGTTCTCTATTCCATTCCTTGTATCGTTCTCTATTCTATTCCTTGTTTCGTTCTCTATTCCATTCCTTGTATCTTTCTCTATTCCCTTCCTTGTATCGTTCTCTATTCCCTTCCTCGTATCGTTCTCTATTCTATTATTTGTATCGTTCTCTATTCCCTTCCTTGTATCATTCTCTATTCCCTTCCTCGTATCGTTCTCTATTCCCTTCCTCGTATCGTTCTCTATTCCCTTCCTCGTATCGTTCTCTATTCCCTTCCTCGCATCGCTCTCTATTCCCTTTCTCATATTGTTCCTTATTCCATTCTTTGTATCGTTCTCTATTCCCTTCCTTGTATCGTTCTCTATTCCCTTCCTCATATCGTTCTCTATTCCATTCCTCGTATCGTTCTCTATTCCCTTCCTTGTATTGTTCTCTATTCCCTTCCTTGTTATTGTTCTCTATTCCCTTCCTCGCATCGCTCTCTATTCCCTTCCATGTATCGTTCTCTATTCCATTCTTTGTATCATTCTCTATTCCATTCCTTGTATCATTCTCTATTCCATTCCTTGTATCGTTCTCTATTCCATACCTTGTATCGTTCTCTATTCCATTTCTTGTATCGTTCTCTATTCCATTCCTTGTATCGTTCTCTATTCCCTTCCTCATATCGTTCTCTATTCCATTCCTCGTATCGTTCTCTATTCCATTCCTTGTATCGTTCTGTATTCCATTCCTCGTATTATTCTCTATTACTGATGCGGAGTAACAATCTCATTGTTCTCTATTACAGTGGCCTGTAACCCGTCTGATACGGGAATCTGGTTTGATACATTATTACCTGCAGACATACATCTCCTCCTCCCTCTATTATCAGCATTACTGTAAAATCAAACATGATACATGGCCTTTTGTATGGTTCATGGGGCGCGGTTAACCCGCGCTGTACCAGAACAGCCATGGCGGAGCTCTTCCAAGGGAAGCCTGTGGTCTATTAAAGGGACGTCTAACTAAATAAGAAAACTTAGAATTTAAAGGGAGCCTCTTGAGACAGAAAATGGGAAATTTCCTGTCCTGGACATAGTATGGGACACTTGGATGACTTTCACTAGCTGCATACTTGTTCCAGATCATGTAATCACTGTGTACAGGATATAGACTTCTAGCTTTATACTTCATCCTAGCACACATCTAATGTACTTATCTGCCCTTCTAGACAAATCCCTATGGATGCCAGAATCCCTATTTTCTGGAATGTGGTTAGATCTGAACAGCATCCATACATGGTGCAGCATGAGGGGGAGGTTGCAAAGTATTTCATTATATAACAAAAGGCAAGAACAATGTAGAAAGAGTCTGTCTGATTTACAGATACAATGGTGGTGATCTTGTGCAGAAAAAAATGGCTGCTTTAAACCATTTACCCCCTCCCCAAATGTCTGACACAGTTCAGCCCCGGCTGCAACCTCTAGTTGGCATGCATGTACTTAACATGAAAAAATAGGTTTCTGATGACAGGCCCACTTCAAGGAAAAAGCATGCAAGCAGCAGGTGGAGTTTCTGTTTAAATAGATCCAAATCGGAAAGTCGGGCACGGGCACGGCGGTCGGCGCGGCGAGGGTTAACGGTCGGCATCTGCCTCTCTGTCTTATTGATTTATTCGGTTAGAGTCTTAATTATACAATCCAGCTCCCCTTAAAGATGAAAAACTGCTCATCTCCCCGTGCAGTTAAAAGCCAGTGAAGTATGACAGAGGATCTGAGCAAATTAAGCAATTAAATTCCTGAAAGCAAAATAAAACAGCGGCGAGATTTCAAAGGAATGCCACTGCTAAAGGCGGGGGTACGGGGGGTGGTGGGGGTGGCGGGAATGGGGTGTAACGGGGATAAATCATGGCAACAGAGATATCAAATATACAATTATTTGTTTGGAATGTTTATGACAAGGGGAGGGATGGTGGGACAGAGGAGACTGGGGGCCAACGTGTATCAAAATGGGCTCCATGTCCCGGGGCCACCAATAGGCTGTCATAGACACTATGACACACCCCCATCCAATAGACTGTTCTTTTTCTTAAAGCAAACCCCTTCAGAAAGAGACATGGAGGCAGCCTTTGCTAATGCCAGTCATGCTCATTCGCTTGCATCATTACTTTGGGGCCTATTCTTGCATACTTACAACTATCATAAATAATCCCCGTACTGTGTCTAATACGTGTATTCCTATGGTCATCAGCTCCATCTAGTGGCCATAATGCTGGATCTTTCATAAACGCCTTAATCAGGAAAATACAGAATTATAGCCACTAGATGGTGCTGAGGATCAAACCCTTCCAAAAAGAGACATGGAGGCATCCATTGCCATTGTCTGTCATGCTGATTCTCTTGCATCATTACTTTGCGGTCTGTTCTTGCAATTGCACAGCCGTTGTGAATAAACCCTGTAATGTGTCTAATATAATCATCAGCTCCATCTAGTGGCCATAATACTGGGTTTTTCCTGAAAAGCTTAAATCAGGAAAGTACAGCATTATAGCCACTAGATGGTACTGAGGGTCAAACCCTTCCAGAAAGAGACATGGAGGCATCTATTGCCATTGTCTGTCATGCTGATTCTCTTGCATCATTACTTTCATTCTCTTGCATCATTCTTGCAATCGCATAGCCATTGTGAATAAACCCTGTAATGTGTCTAATATAATCATCAGCTCCACCTAGTGGCCATAAAACTGGATTTTTCTAAAATACCTCAATAAGGTAAAAACTGCATTATAAGCCACTAGATGGCGCTGAGGATCAAACCCTTTCAGAACAAGACATGAAGGTAGCCATTGCAAATGCCTTTCGGGCTGATCTTCTTGCACCATTACTTTGGAGTCCTTTGGTACAATCGCACAGCCGTTGTGAATAATCCTCATAATGTGTCTAATATGATCATCAGCTCCATCTAGTGGCCATAATACTGGATTTTTCCTGAAAAGCTTAAATCAGGAAAATACAGCATTAAAGCCACTAGATGGTGCTGAGGATCAAACCCTTCCAAAAAGAGACATGGAGGCATCAATTGCCATTGTCTGTCAGGCTGATTCTCTTGGATCATTACTTTGCGATCTATTCTTGCAATTGCACAGCCATTGTGAATAATCCTCATAATGTGTCTAATATGATCATCAGCTCCATCTAGTGGCCATAATACTGGATACAGGCGGTGCAAACAAGACAGGGACTGTAGGTTTGTTGTTAAGTAGAATCTGTTTGTAATTTTGAACATTTTTAACGTGTTTAGCTCCAGCCAAAAAATCTTTTCTAAGCTTTTTGGAAAACATAGGGAAGGGTTATCACCCCTGTGACATTTGTTTTGCGTCTTTCCTCCTCTTCAGAAGATTTCACCTCACTTTTTTGTCCCAATGAAAAATGTTTTTTGAAAATTTGGGTTTTTTTGTGGAACAAGGATTGGAAAGCATCAGTGGAAAGGAGAAATTGTTTTCCCATATTAACTCTTACATGAGAGAATTTCCCTTCCTAGGGGTAGATTTCATCTCACTTCCTGTTGTCTCCTTCCGTTTGCAAGTAGGAGTCGTTTGTAAGTTAGATGTTTGAAAGTAGGGTCCTGCCCTATATACTCAGCAGAAATTTGGGCCTTAGGTGTTGCTGTGGCCAAAACACTGTAAGCCCTCACAGGGCCCTGCTGTGAAATATTAGATCAAGAATTGTAATTACATGCCCCTGTTGAACAGGAGCTGAAAAATTAGGCCTTAGGCACTGGACCCCCTCACAGACACTCTAGTTGGAACGCAGGAACGAGCCCTGCTGCAAAGTATTGCATCAAAAATTGTAATTACACGCCCCTGTTAGACAGGGGCAGAAAAATTGGGCCTTAGGCACTGGTGCTGGTGCCACAACACTGCAACCCCTCACAGACACTCTAGTTGGAATGCAGGAACGAGCCCTGCTGCAAAGTATTACATCAAAAATTGTAATTACACGCCCCTGTTAAACAGGGGCTGAAAAATTGTGCCTTAGGCACTGGTGGTGGCGCCCAGAACCAAAAATGTTCTTACAAGCTATCAGCGTGATGATTGAGGAGGAAGAGGATAATTACTCAGGGATAGTCACTCAGCATCAGCATAGGCAGTCTTTGAAGGGATCTGAAAAAAATTATTCAGTTGCATCAGCATCAGGTGCTTGGTAGCTGGTGGTGATCCAAGACTGATTCATTTTTATGAAGGTCAGCCGATCGACCGAGTCAGTGGACAGACGCACCTGTGATCGGTTACCACGCCTCCAGCAGCACTGAATGTGCGTTCCGAAAGAACGCTGGATGCAGGACAGGCCAGTAGCTCAATTGCATACTGTGCAAGCTCTGGCCAGTGATCTATCCTCAAGACCCAGTAACCCAGAGGATTTTCGGTGGGAAAGGTGTCCAAGTCTGATCTTGCCCCTAGGTATTCCTGCACCATGTAAAACAGACGCTGGCGATGGTTGCTGGAACCGATCATACCTTGGGGCTGCGGACCAAAAAATTGTCTGAACGCATCGGTCAGACGGCCACCTTCTCCACCGCTCCTTCTTTGACTGACCGAAGCCTCAGCAACACGTTGTCCAGAAACAGGAGTTTGTAACCTCCCAGTCTCTGGGAACGCGTTGCACAGACCTTTCTGCAAGGCCTCCCGAAGATGTTTCATCCTCTGCTCCCTCTGCGATGGCAAGATAAGGTCCGCAACCTTACCCTTGTAACGTGGATCAAGGAGGGTTGCCAGCCAGTATTGGTCCTTCTCCTTGATACCACGAATACGAGGATCCTTACGCAGGCTTTGCAGGATCAGGGAGGCCATGCAGCGTAGGTTTGCTGAGGCATTCGGTCCGGAGTCCTCTGGGTCACTAAGGACAACAACGTCCGCAGCCACCTCCTCCCAGCCACGTACAAGTCCATGTGTTCCTTGGGACTGATCCCTTAAAGACTGCTGATGCTGAGTGCCAGGCTCCACCTCCATACTGACACAATCTTCCTCCTCCTCCTCCTCCTCGTCCTCTTCCTGTGTGATCGGCGGGCACGCAGGAACACTGTCTGGATAAAGGGGGCCTTGAGAGCTAAGGAAGTCCTCCTCTTCCTGCCTCTGTTCTGCCTCAAGTGCCCTGTCCATTATTCCACGCAGCGTGTGCTCCAACAGGTGGACAAGGGGGACAGTGTCACTGATGCATGCACTGTCAGTGCTCACCATCCTCGTGGCCTCCTCGAATGGTGACAGGACAGTGCATGCATCCCTGATCATGGCCCACTGGCGTGGGGAAAAAAAACCAAGGTCCCCTGACCCTGTCCTGGTGCCATAGTCGCACAGGTACTCATTGATGGCCCTCTGCTGCGTGTGCAGCCGCTGCAGCATGGCCAATGTCGAGTTCCACCTGGTGGGCATGTCACAGATTAGGCGGTTCTTGGGCAGGTTAAACTCCTTTTGGAGGTCCGTCAGCCGAGCACTGGCATTATATGACCGGCGGAAATGCACACAGACTTTCCTGGCCTGCCTCAGGACATCCTGTAAGCCCGGGTACCTGCCCAAGAACCGCTGCACCACCAAGTTAAGGACGTGAGCCAAACAGGGCACATGGGTCAGTTGTCCCTGTCGGAGGGCAGAGAGGAGGTTGGTGCCATTGTCGCAAACCACCATTCCTGCCTTAAGTTGGCGTGGCGTCAACCACCTCTGAACCTGCCCCTGCAGAGCTGACAGAACCTCTGCCCCAGTGTGGCTCCTGTCCCCCAAGCACACCAGCTCAAGCACCGCATGGCATCTTTTGGCCTGCGTACTTGCGTAGCCCCTTGAACGCCTACGGAGCACCGCTGGTTCCGAGGAAGAGGCCATGGAGGAAGAAGAAGAGGAGGGGGTGGAGGAGAGAGGTGTGTCACAATCAGCATTTTGGAGGCGTGGTGGCGGAACAACCTCCAACACTACTGCACCTTGTCCTGCATCCTTCCCAGCTGCCAGCAGAGTCACCCAATGCGCCGTGAAACTTAAGTAACGTCCCTGTCCATGCCTGCTGGACCATGAGTCAGCGGTAATATGCACCTTACCGCTGACCGCCCTGTCCAGCGAGGCATGGACATTGCCTTCCACATGCCGGTAGAGAGCCGGAATCGCCTTCCGTGAGAAAAAGTGGCGTTTGGGTACCTGCCACTGAGGAACCGCACATTCCACAAACTCACGGAAGGGGGCAGAGTCTACCAACTGAAAAGGCAGCAGTTGAAGTGCTAGCAATTTTGCCAAGCTAGCATTCAACCGCTGGGCATGTGGATGGCTGGGAGCAAACTTCTTTCGGCGGTGCAGCAGCTGGGGCAGGGAAATTTGCCTGGTACAATCTGACGTCGGTGTACCAAAAGCAGATTGCCCACAAGTACTTGGCTGTGACACACCTAATTCTACACCTTCATTCCTCTCACTGCAGGTCTCAGAGAGGACTGAAGGTCTAGTGGGGTTGGAAATCTCAGCTGATGAGGAGCAAGGAGAGATCCTCTTTGTTCTTTGGTGTGGGTCTTTTAGATATGCTTGCCAACGAACTGCATGGCAGGTCAACATATGTCTGGTCAAGCATGTGGTACCCAAGCGGGAGATGTTTTGGCCACGCGAGATACGCTTGAGACATATGTTGCAAATAGCAGCGGTGCGATCTGATGCACTCGTCTCAAAAAAGGCCCACACCAAAGAACTTTTTGAATAACGCGCAGAGACTGCAGCGCCCTGCACATGTGGAGCTTTGGGGTGTGATGCAGTCAATGTGCTGCCCTTAGGCTGGCCCCTGGAGGGCATCCTGCCTCGTTGGTGATGTGCCGCCTCCTCCTCCTCCTCCTCTCAGGCACCCACGTTGAGTCAGTGACCTCATCATCCCCTCCCTCCTCATCACTGGAGCAAACCTGGCAGTATGCTGCAGCAGGGGGAGCATGACTGCCAGATTGCTGTCCTTCTTGGGCACCCCCTCTGTCCGTGCTCATGTTACTGCCTTCATTGAGCTCAGTATCATCATCAGAGCCTTCCAAACGCTGGGCATCCTCCTGGAGCATGTACCCAACACTGTGGTCAAACAGTTCGAGGGAATCCTCATGAGGACATGGTGGAGCTAGGGAAGGAGTCACTGATGACATTGAGCCGAGGGAAGAGGCCGCTGCTTTGCCAGACAAAGCACCCTGGGCATGGGTGAGAGAGGATGAGGAGGATGAGGACGGCTTGGTCATCCACTCGACCAAGTTTTCTGCATGTTGCGGCTCAACACGGCCAGCTGCCGAAAAAAAGGCCAAGCGTGTCCCATGGCCACGGGCTGATGAGGATGCACCGTCTCCACGACCAGCACTAGACACAGAGCCTGCTTGCCCTCTCTTATTGGCTTGTGACTGTCTGCCTCTCCTTCTTGGCCTTCCAGACATACTAATGGCCTGTAGCTGCACTAAGCTGGGATAGAACACCTGTAATTTTCTTCAGGTAGCTTTATATACTGTAACCAGACAAGCCTGCCTGTCAGTAGGAAGATAACAGGAACGGATCTAGCTGAACACTGTGAGCAGGACGCACTGCACTAAATGTAAATAGCAGGAACGGATCTAGCTGAACACTGTGAGCAGGACGCACTGACTGCACTAAATGTAAATAGCAGGAACGGATCTAGCTGAACACTGTGAGCAGGACGCACTGACTGCACTAAATGTAAATAGCAGGAACGGATCTAGCTGAACACTGTGAGCAGGACGCACTGCACTAAATGTAAATAGCAGGAACAGATCTAGCTGAACACTGTGAGCAGGACGCACTGCACTAAATGTAAATAGCAGGAACGGATCTAGCTGAACACTGTGAGCAGGACGCACTGACTGCACTAAATGTAAATAGCAGGAACAGATCTAGCTGAACACTGTGAGCAGGACGCACTGCACTAAATGTAAATAGCAGGAACGGATCTAGCTGAACACTGTGAGCGGGACGCACTGCACTAAATGTAAATAGCAGGAACAGATCTAGCTGAACACTGTGAGCAGGACGCACTGCACTAAATGTAAATAGCAGGAACGGATCTAGCTGAACACTGTGAGCAGGACGCACTGCACTAAATGTAAATAGCAGGAACGGATCTAGCTGAACACTGTGAGCAGGACGCACTGCACTAAATGTAAATAGCAGGAACGGATCTAGCTGAACACTGTGAGCAGGACGCACTGCACTAAATGTAAATAGCAGGAACGGATCTAGCTGAACACTGTGAGCAGGACGCACTGCACTAAATGTAAATAGCAGGAACAGATCTAGCTGAACACTGTGAGCAGGACGCACTGCACTAAATGTAAATAGCAGGAACAGATCTAGCTGAACACTGTGAGCAGGACGCACTGACTGCACTAAATGTAAATAGCAGGAACAGATCTAGCTGAACACTGTGAGCAGGACGCACTGACTGCACTAAATGTAAATAGCAGGAACAGATCTAGCTGAACACTGTGAGCAGGACGCACTGACTGCACTAAATGTAAATAGCAGGAACGGATCTAGCTGAACACTGTGAGCAGGACGCACTGACTGCACTAAATGTAAATAGCAGGAACGGATCTAGCTGAACACTGTGAGCAGGACGCACTGCACTAAATGTAAATAGCAGGAACAGATCTAGCTGAACACTGTGAGCAGGACGCACTGCACTAAATGTAAATAGCAGGAACAGATCTAGCTGAACACTGTGAGCAGGACGCACTGCACTAAATGTAAATAGCAGGAACGGATCTAGCTGAACACTGTGAGCAGGACGCACTGACTGCACTAAATGTAAATAGCAGGAACGGATCTAGCTGAACACTGTGAGCAGGACGCACTGCACTAAATGTAAATAGCAGGAACGGATCTAGCTGAACACTGTGAGCGGGACGCACTGCACTAAATGTAAATAGCAGGAACAGATCTAGCTGAACACTGTGAGCAGGACGCACTGCACTAAATGTAAATAGCAGGAACGGATCTAGCTGAACACTGTGAGCAGGACGCACTGCACTAAATGTAAATAGCAGGAACAGATCTAGCTGAACACTGTGAGCAGGACGCACTGCACTAAATGTAAATAGCAGGAACAGATCTAGCTGAACACTGTGAGCAGGACGCACTGACTGCACTAAATGTAAATAGCAGGAACGGATCTAGCTGAACACTGTGAGCAGGACGCACTGCACTAAATGTAAATAGCAGGAACGGATCTAGCTGAACACTGTGAGCAGGACGCACTGCACTAAATGTAAATAGCAGGAACGGATCTAGCTGAACACTGTGAGCAGGACGCACTGCACTAAATGTAAATAGCAGGAACGGATCTAGCTGAACACTGTGAGCAGGACGCACTGCACTAAATGTAAATAGCAGGAACGGATCTAGCTGAACACTGTGAGCAGGACGCACTGCACTAAATGTAAATAGCAGGAACGGATCTAGCTGAACACTGTGAGCAGGACGCACTGCACTAAATGTAAATAGCAGGAACGGATCTAGCTGAACACTGTGAGCAGGACGCACTGACTGCACTAAATGTAAATAGCAGGAACGGATCTAGCTGAACACTGTGAGCAGGACGCACTGCACTAAATGTAAATAGCAGGAACGGATCTAGCTGAACACTGTGAGCAGGACGCACTGCACTAAATGTAAATAGCAGGAACGGATCTAGCTGAACACTGTGAGCAGGACGCACTGCACTAAATGTAAATAGCAGGAACGGATCTAGCTGAACACTGTGAGCAGGACGCACTGCACTAAATGTAAATAGCAGGAACGGATCTAGCTGAACACTGTGAGCAGGACGCACTGCACTAAATGTAAATAGCAGGAACAGATCTAGCCTAATCTAGCTAACTCAAATCAAATGACACTGTCTGTCTCTCTCTCTATCAGCACACCGGAACACACACTACACAGGGCCGCCGTGCAGGCGGCCTTATATAGTGTGGGGCGTGTACTAAATCCCCTGAGCCATAATTGGCCAAAGCCACCCTGGCTTTGGCCAATTACAGCTCTCTCTACTGACGGCGCTGTGATTGGCCAAGCATGCGGGTCATAGTGCATGCTTGGCCAATCATCAGCCAGCAATGCACTGCGATGCCGCAGTGAATTATGGGCCGTGACGCGCCACACGAATTTGGCGCGAACGGCCCATAACGTTCGCAATTCGACGGACGGTCGAACAGCCGATGTTCGAGTCGAACATGGGTTCGACTCGAACACGAAGCTCATCCCTAGTGGTGGAGATGAAGCTGCAGAGTCTGGTCTAGCTGCAGGAAGGGGCAGAAGATCGGGTAAGCAATTTTTTTTTCTTTATTTGTTCCCCCAGATCTTGGCGAGCAATTACCTCTTGCAATGCAGGCAAGAGATATTTTTTTAGTTGCCCAAAGTCGGGTCAGACACCAAAACAAAACAAAAACATTGTAATATTATATGGATAACAGTTGTTGTTTTAGATAGTAAAGTTGCCTGGCGCCCCCCCTGGACGTTAGATGCACCAGGTGATGCCGTTTCTCCAGCATATAAAGACCATGGATTCCCTTTAATAACAGCCCGTTCTTCTGTCCTCGGACTCCTGAACCTCTACAGGAAGTCCCCGAGTTACAAACATCTGACATACCACTCATACTTACAAACGGAGGGAGACGACAGGAAGCGAGAGGAAATCTACCCCTAACCCTAACCCTTCCATGTGCTATCCAAAAAAAAACATAAAAATTGTTTTTTTTTTGGCTGGAGTTACACTTAAAAAATTTACCTGATCCAACTTACAAACAAATTCGACTTAAGAACAAACCTACAGAACCAGATCTTGTTTGTAACCCGGGGACTGTCTGTATATGAACTTCGTCTTCTGACCTTTCGGCTTGTAGACTTCTCGTCTCTTTGGTCACCTGACGTATCTCCAGCTTGTCTGACTATGTTATTTTCTTGATGAAGTTACCGTGATTTGCAAATGTCAGGACCCTTCAGAACCTGTTTCTGCATCAGTGACCATCTCCTCCCGTAACAAAGGTCTACCGGATATCCCCGGGGATGGGGGCCTTTGCAGATCTTAAAGTCTTTCTGAACAGTCACTTTTTTGAATACCACTGAGGACGAGGCAGGGTTGGTAAGGTTGGTTATGAATGTTACACCCCCCCCCCCCCCCCCATTCTCATGTCTATAAGGTGAAGATGAGGAAATGTATGGGATGACTTCTTGTTCTTGACCAACATATAGGGTTCCAAAGGAACTATTTTTGTTCACTGAAAGAGTTTTCCCAACTAGCTTAGATCTCTGAGCAACCTACCTGATCCTTAGATCATATCTTTGAGAGAACAAGAGACCAAGGTTGGATAATAGATGCTTTTTCCTTCTTCTACAAAGTTACAATGTACAGTCTGATCACTGGTGGAGGGGGGGACTGAAGAAATGCTCCCTCCTCCTTCTACAAAGTTACAATGTACAGTCTGATCACTGGTGGAGGTGGGGACTGAAGAACTGCTCCCTCCTCCTTCTACAAAGTTACAATGTACAGTCGGATCACTTGGGGAGGGAAGACTTAAGAAATGCTTCCTCCTCCTTCTACAAAGTTACAATGTACAGTCTGATCACTCGGGGGAGGGGAGACTGATGAAATGTCTTCTCCTCCTTTTACAAAGTTACAATGTACAGTCTGATCACTGGGGGAGGGGAGACTTAGGAAATGCTTCCTCCTCCTTCTACATGTAGCACCCTGGTGTTTAGGCGGGGTTGTTCCTGAATTTACCTGCCAGGTGTAGCTACCTTGGCTAATTGTTGAGAATCAGTTGATTTCACTCTAATGCTGGCCATACACTATACAGAAAATCGGCCGAACCCCTTTTCGAAAAACGAACGTTCGACCGTGACCGCAAACGATCGTGCCATCATATAATGACCGATAATCTGTTCAGTGGACATGAATAAATAATTTTGTGTTCGTTTTTTTACATATACCTAGTGCAGGCAGTTCGGACGGGAAACACATTAACCTTGCAATTTATCGTACGTTCGGCAGAAATTTTCCAAACATGCCATTCGTTTTTTTTCCACAAAAACGTCACAAACGATTATCGATTTGTACCCACTAACTTGCCGAAAAACGAACGAAGTGTCCATACGAACGATTTTTCGGCCGATTTTTCGTATAGTGTATGGCCAGCATAAGTCTGTGATTGCTGCACTTTTCTCTTTTGTCACTAGGTGGCCGGGCACTTGGTGGCATTAGAAAAGACAAGGGCACTGCAAGGTCAGATTATAGGTATATGGGGTGTCTCAGCCAATGGGCAGGGGTTTTCTTAAATCCCTTGGCCTGCTGGGAGAACCTATATATTTGGGTGGAGTCAGGTGATCTGTGGTCTGTGCCCCCTGGACAGCTGTCTGTGTCGTATTGACCGGACTGCTAAGCCGGAGTTTGGGCCTAACCCAGGCACATCTGGCTGCTAGACTGTCTGAGGCCCTATCCAGAAGCAAGAGAGCAGCGCAGGGTTGGGGTTACGCTTTGCAGTCCAACCAGAAGTGACGGTTCTGCTGGCCGGAGAACCTGTCGTGGTCTGAGGTCACTAAGGGACCAATCACCTTATTACCAGGGACCGCAGTGAGTAGCTGAAGCAAGTACCGGAGCAACATTCTCACCAGCCAGGGACGGTGAAGTATCGGAAAACTTCAGTGGGAATCAAGCCAAGGACCCAGCCAGCCGAGGTGATCCTTGCAGAGCAGCCTTGTGTGTCAAGCCAGGGACCGAGAAGGCCAGTGGGGTGGACGCTTTAGAAGTATCTTGAGTGCCAAGCTAGGGACCCAGCAGAGAAGTGGGGGTGACGCTTGAGGAAGATACCACCATGAAGATTGGAGGAGCTCAAGGGATTCGGTGGCAGTGAATCATCTAGTCTAATGAGAGAGACCGGGAGCTCAGTGGGCTGAAGAACTACAAGAGGTGATTCTAGTGGAAGAGAAGGAACTGTTACACTTTGTGTTAGGAACTGTTAAAGACTGTTGCCATAGGAGACAGCATTCCTACACATGCAGATGTGGTGTCTTGCTGGATGCCTTTCCCGGCAAGGCTGTCCTCCTGTCGAAGTCTCTGAGTCTGCCAATTAACATTGCAACTACCTAATGGTGTCCTGGCCCTAAAACTCTCTCCCAAAGTTCTGTTAAGAGAAATAAAATCTCTTTGCATTCAAGAAGTGTCTGGCGCCCATGAATCTACCTTGCATTACACCCACTATACCTTGCAACCCACCATGGACTGAAGGAAGCCAGGGACCTTTCTACATACAAAGTAACAATATACAGTCTGATTGCTGGGGAGGGGCTGAGGAAATGCTTCCCCCTCATTCTACAGAGTTACAATATACAGTCTGATCACCGGCACTAACCAGACGTAGATCTCCGCAAACAACGCTAACCCTTCGATGCGTCCTCCACACATTGTCCATTTTGCACACACAATCCTTAGCTGAGGCCTACAAAGCGGAAAACATCTCTAAACAAATGTGATGATTTGTGGCGTAGTCCTGAGATGCCGCTAAGCCTCCTCATTTCCCAGGCATATGGCCATATTCCAATGATGGCGCAGTAATTATGCTAATTAGTATTTACTTGGAGAGGCTGAAATGAAGAGCCATGTTGAGCCAAAGCAGATGTCAGGAATATGGACTGTTTCAGGACCAACACTCAAGAGATTTAAAGGGGGATTCCTGCTAATCCCATGCTAATGTCAATCAATAAAAAAAAAGGCAGCGCTACATTGTATTGCATTGTATATTTTTTTCATTGATTGGAGATAAATTTTAAAGTCCAATCCAGCAGGTATTCAAAATAAAGAAAAAAGCCCAGGCTGCAAGCCTTTAATTCAGAGTTGTCCCCTTACATCATTTCTTTTTTCACCAGAAGATGTCCTCGGTGTTCACCTAGTGTCATTCGATGTGTAAGGCTGGTGAGTACAGAGTGTTATGGCCCAATCCTCTCATCATGGCACCCCTCTTTCACACTATAATAATTCAGGGGTGCTCTCTGCTTCATCCAGGAACGCCCACAGCCAGGAGAGGATCATAAGAAAAAGAGGATCCTGCTCATCACATGACTGGTCTGAAGCCTTTGGAAATATGGTAGGTAAGTGTGGTGCTAACCCCCTAAGGAGCTGCTGGAATTTATGGGTCCTCCTAGTCTTTTTTGCCGATTTCACCAATCCATGAATGGCAACCAACAGGCAGGCTTCCACTCCATTAATCTTCTTTCTGCTTTTTTGGTTGGTTTAAATGTCTAGAACAGCCATTCTCAACCAGGGTTCCATGGAACTCTAGGGTTCCTCCAGAGGTTGCTAGGGGTTCCTTGAGCTGTGGCTGACTGACCTCCCATCTGATGGTGCCTGCAGAGTTCCTGGGTCAACACCACTTGACAAAGCCAACAGCATGACAACAATTTATCTTTTTAGCTGTCTGTAATGGTGGCATTCTGACCACCACTGTAAGGGTTGCATTCTTCCTACTGACCACCAATGTAAGGGGCGTTTTTCCCATAGACTCCCCAAATAATTTAATTTAGTAGCAGTTCCACTAGACCTGAACATTATTTTAGGGGTTCATTTTGGGTAAAAAGGTTGAGAAAGGCTAGTCTAGAAGATAGATGGTTGGGGGCACAGGATACCCAAAAACAGCAGCAAAAAAATACCTCTGCTCAGTATTGTCTTCTAAGTGGACTCTTAGTGGTCGGTATATAAACATTTGCATAGCCATTCCTGCAGAGAATTTGCATGTACATTTGTTCCGTGTGAATTGGGCAAAAACAAATGTTCTTTAGGCTATTATATTTGCTTCAGAAGTCAGAACAAATGTTGATTTATTATGGGCTAGGGATGAGCCGAACACCCCCCGGTTCGGTTCGCACCAGAACCTGCGAACGGACTGAAAGTTCGCACGAACGTTAGAACCCCATTGACGTCTATGGGACTCGAACGTTCGAAATCAAAAGTGCTCATTTTAAAGGCTAATTTGCATGGTATTGTCCTAAAAAGGGTTTGGGGACCCGGGTCCTGCCCCAGGGGACATGTATCAATGCAAAAAAAACTTTTAAAAACGGCCGTTTTTTCGGGAGCAGTGATTTTAATGATGCTTAAAGTAAAAAAAAAAGTGAAATATTCCTTTAAATATCGTACCTGGGAGGTGTCTATAGTATGCCTGTAAAGTGACGCGTGTTTCCCGTGTTTAGAACAGTCCCTGCACCAAATGTCATTTTTAAAGGAAAAAATCTCATTTAAAACTGCTTGCGGGTTTAATGTAATGTCGGGTCCTGGCAATATGGATGAAAATCAGTGAGACAAACGGCATGGGTACCCCCCAGTCCATTACCAGGCCCTTTGGGTCTTGTATGGATATTAAGGGGAACCCCGCACCCAAATTAAAATAAGGAAAGGTGTGGGGCCACCAGGCCCTATATACTCTGAACAGCAGTATACAGGCGGTTCAAACAAGACGGGGACTGTAGGTTTGTTGTTAAGTAGAATCTGTTTGTAATTTTGAACATTTTTAACGTCGGTTTAAGAGCGGTAAGGATGTGGAATTCCCTTCCACAGGCGGTGGTCTCAGCGGGGAGCATTGATAGCTTCAAGAAACTATTAGATAAGCACCTGAACGACCGCAACATACAGGGATATGTAAGGTAATACTGACACATAATCACACACATAGGTTGGACTTGATGGACTTGTGTCTTTTTTCAACCTCACCTACTATGTAACTATGTAACGTGTTTAGCTCCAGCCAAAAAATCTTTTTTAAGCTTTTTGGAAAACATAGGGAAGGGTTATCACCCCTGTGACATTTTTTTTGCTGTCTTTCCTCCTCTTCAGAAGATTTCACCTCACTTTTTGTCCCAATGAAAAATGTTTTTTGAAAATTTGGGTTTTTTGTGGAACAAGGATTGGAAAGCATCAGTGGAAAGGAGAAATGTTTTTCCCATATTAACTCTTACAGGAGATAATTTCCCTTCCTAGGGGTAGATTTCATCTCACTTCCTGTTGTCTCCTTCCGTTTGCAAGTAGGAGTCGTTTGTAAGTTAGATGTTTGAAAGTAGGGTCCTGCCCTATATACTCAGCAGAAATTTGGGCCTTAGGTGTTGCTGTGGCCACAACACTGTAAGCCCTCACAGGGCCCTGCTGTGAAATATTAGATCAAGAATTGTAATTACATGCCCCTGTTGAACAGGAGCTGAAAAATTAGGCCTTAGGCACTGGTGCTGGTGCCACAACACTACAACCCCTCACAGACACTCTAGTTGGAACGCAGGAACGAGCCCTGCTGCAAAGTATTGCATCAAAAATTGTAATTACACACCCCTGTTAAACAAGGGCTGAAAAATTGGGCCTTAGGCACTGGTGCTGGTGCCACAACACTGCAACCCCTCACAGACACTCTAGTTGGAACGCAGGAACGAGCCCTGCTGCAAAGTATTGCATCAAAAATTGTAATTACACGCCCCTGTTAGACAGGGGCAGAAAAATTGGGCCTTAGGCACTGGTGCTGGTGCCACAACACTGCAACCCCTCACGGACACTCTAGTTGGAACGCAGGAACGAGCCCTGCTGCAAAGTATTGCATCAAAAATTGTAATTACACGCCCCTGTTAGACAGGGGCAGAAAAATTGGGCCTTGGGCACTGGTGCTGGTGCCACAACACTGCAACCCCTCACAGACACTCTAGTTGGAACGCAGGAATGAGCCCCGCTGCAAAGTATTGCATCAAAAATTGTAATTACACGCCCCTGTTAAACAGGGGCAGAAAAAATGGGCCTTAGGCACTGGTGCTGGTGCCACAACACTGCAACCCCTCACAGACACTCTAGTTGGAATGCAGGAACGAGCCCTGCTGCAAAGTATTACATCAAAAATTGTAATTACACGCCCCTGTTAAACAGGGGCTGAAAAATTGTGCCTTAGGCACTGGTGGTGGCGCCCAGAACCAAAAATGTTCTTACAAGCTATCAGCGTGATGATTGAGGAGGAAGAGGATAATTACTCAGGGATAGTCACTCAGCATCAGCATAGGCAGTCTTTGAAGGGATCTGAGATTTCAAAAAAAATTATTCGGTTACATCAGCATCAGGTGCTTGGTAGCTGGTGGTGATCCAAGACTGATTCATTTTTATGAAGGTCAGTCGATCGACCGAGTCGGTGGACAGACGCACCCTGTGATCGGTTACCACGCCTCCAGCAGCACTGAATGTGCGTTCCGAAAGAACGCTGGATGCAGGACAGGCCAGTAGCTCAATTGCATACTGTGCAAGCTCTGGCCAGTGATCCATCCTCAAGACCCAGTAACCCAGAGGATTTTCGGTGGGAAAGGTGTCCAAGTCTGATCTTGCCCCTAGGTATTCCTGCACCATGTAAAACAGACGCTGGCGATGGTTGCTGGAACCGATCATACCTTGGGGCTGCGGACCAAAAAATTGTCTGAACGCATCGGTCAGACGGCCACCTTCTCCACCGCTCTTTCTTTGACTGACCGAAGCCTCAGCAACACGTTGTCCAGAAACAGGAGTTTGTAACCTCCCAGTCTCTGGGAACGCGTTGCACAGACCTTTCTGCAAGACCTCCCGAAGATGTTTCATCCTCTGCTCCCTCTGCGATGGCAAGATAAGGTCCGCAACCTTACCCTTGTAACGTGGATCAAGGAGGGTTGCCAGCCAGTATTGGTCCTTCTCCTTGATACCACGAATACGAGGATCCTTACGCAGGCTTTGCAGGATCAGGGAGGCCATGCAGCGTTGGTTTGCTGAGGCATTCGGTCCGGAGTCCTCTGGGTCACTAAGGACGACATGGTCCGCAGCCACCTCCTCCCAGCCACGTACAAGTCCATGTGTTTCTTGGGACTGATCCCTTAAAGACTGCTGCTGATGCTGAGTTCCAGGCTCCACCTCCATACTGACACAATCTTCCTCCTCCTCCTCCTCGTCCTCTTCCTGTGTGATCGGCGGGCACGCAGGAACACTGTCTGGATAAAGGGGGCCTTGAGAGCTAAGGAAGTCCTCCTCTTCCTGCCTCTGTTCTGCCTCAAGTGCCCTGTCCATTATTCCACGCAGCGTGTGCTCCAACAGGTGGACAAGGGGGACAGTGTCACTGATGCATGCACTGTCACTGCTCACCATCCTCGTGGCCTCCTCAAATGGTGACAGGACAGTGCATGCATCCCTGATCATGGCCCACTGGCGTGGGGAAAAAAAACCAAGCTCCCCTGACCCTGTCCTGGTGCCATAGTCGCACAGGTACTCATTGATGGCCCTCTGCTGCGTGTGCAGCCGCTGCAGCATGGCCAACGTTGAGTTCCACCTGGTGGGCATGTCACAGATTAGGCGGTTCTTGGGCAGGTTAAACTCCTTTTGGAGGTCCGTCAGCCGAGCACTGGCATTATATGACCGGTGGAAATGCACACAGACTTTCCTGGCCTGCCTCAGGACATCCTGTAAGCCCGGGTACCTGCCCAAGAACCGCTGCACCACCAAGTTAAGGACGTGAGCCAAACAGGGCACATGGGTCATTTGTCCCTGTCGGAGGGCAGAGAGGAGGTTGGTGCCATTGTCGCAAACCACCATTCCTGCCTTAAGTTGGCGTGGCGTCAACCACCTCTGAAGCTGCCCCTGCAGAGCTGATAGAACCTCTGCCCCAGTGTGGCTCCTGTCCCCCAAGCACACCAGCTCAAGCACCGCATGGCATCTTTTGGTCTGCGTACTTGCGTAGCCCCTTGAACGACTACGGAGCACCGCTGGTTCCAAGGAAGAGGCCATGGAGGAAGAAGAAGAGGAGGGGGTGGAGGAGAGAAGTGTGTCACAATCACTAGCATTTTGGAGGCGTGGTGGTGGAACAACCTCCAACACTACTGCACCTTGTCCTGCATCCTTCCCAGCTGCCAGCAGAGTCACCCAATGCGCCGTGAAACTTAGGTAACGTCCCTGTCCATGCCTGCTGGACCATGAGTCAGCGGTAATATGCACCTTACCGCTGACCGCCCTGTCCAGCGAGGCATGGACATTGCCTTCCACATGCCGGTAGAGAGCCGGAATCGCCTTCCGTGAGAAAAAGTGGCGTTTGGGTACCTGCCACTGAGGAACCGCACATTCCACAAACTCACGGAAGGGGGCAGAGTCTACCAACTGAAAAGGTAGCAGTTGAAGTGCTAGCAATTTTGCCAAGCTAGCATTCAACCGCTGGGCATGTGGATGGCTGGGAGCAAACTTCTTTCGGCGGTGCAGCAGCTGGGGCAGGGAAATTTGCCTGGTACAATCTGACATCGCTGTACCAAAAGCAGATTGCCCACAAGTACTTGGCTGTGACACACCTAATTCTACACCTTCATTCCTCTCAGTGCAGGTCTCAGAGAGGACTGAAGGTCTAGTGGGGTTGGAAATCTCAGCTGATGAGGAGCAAGGAGAGGTCCTCTTTGTTCTTTGGTGTGGGTCTTTTAGATACGCTTGCCAACGAACTGCATGGCAGGTCAACATATGTCTGGTCAAGCATGTGGTACCCAAGCGGGAGATGTTTTGGCCACGTGAGATACGCTTGAGACATATGTTGCAAATAGCAGCGGTGCGATCTGATGCACTCGTCTCAAAAAAGGCCCACACCAAAGAACTTTTTGAATAACGCGCAGAGACTGCAGCGCCCTGCACATGTGGAGATTTGGGATGTGATGCAGTCAATGTGCTGCCCTTAGGCTGGCCCCTGGAGGGCATCCTGCCTCGTTGGTGATGTGCCGCCTCCTCCTCCTCCTCCTCCTCTCTCCTATCAGGCACCCACGTTGAGTCAGTGACCTCATCATCCCCTCCCTCCTCATCACTGGAGCAAACCTGGCAGTATGCTGCAGCAGGGGGAGCATGACTGCCAGATTGCTGTCCTTCTTGGGCACCCCCTCTGTCCGTGCTCATGTTACTGCCTTCATCGAGCTCAGTATCATCATCAGAGCCTTCCAAACGCTGGGCATCCTCCTGGAGCATGTACCCAACACTGTGGTCAAACAGTTCGAGGGAATCCTCAGGAGGACATGGTGGGGCTAGGGAAGGAGTCACTGATGACATTGAGCCAAGGGAAGAGGCCGCTGCTTTGCCAGACAAAGTACCCTGGGCATGGGTGAGAGAGGATGAGGAGGATGAGGACGGCTTGGTCATCCACTCGACCAAGTCTTCCGCATGTTGCGGCTCAACGTGGCCAGCTGCCGAAAAAAAGGCCAAGCGTGTCCCATGGCCACGTGCTGATGAGGATGCACCGTCTCCACGACCAGCACTAGACACAGAGCCTGCTTGCCCTCTCTTATTGGCTTGTGACTGTCTGCCTCTCCTTCTTGGCCTTCCAGACATACTAATGGCCTGTAGCTGCACTAAGCTGGGATATATATATATATATATATATATATATGTACTGATACTGCAGCTAGCAAAATCAACTGCCTGCCTGTAGTATGAGAACACCACCAACCTTCTACAGGTAGCTTTAGCTGAACACTGTGAGGTGGACGCACCCCACTAACCTGTAGGTTTAGCTGAACACTGTGAGCAGGACTCACTGCACTAACTGCCTGACTGTGTTACTAATAGGATCAAAAGAACACCAGCAATTTTCTTCAGGTAGCTGTATTTACTGTAACAAGACAAGCCTGCCTGTCAGTAAGAAGATAACAGAAACGGATCTAGCTGAACACTGTGAGCAGGACGCACCCCACTAGCTTGTAGTTTTAGCTGAACACTGTGAGGTGGACGCACCCCACTAACTTGTAGGTTTAGCTGAACACTGTGAGCAGGACTCACTGCACTAACTGCCTGACTGTGGTACTAATAGGATCAAAAGAACACCAGCAATTTTCTCCAGGTAGCTGTATTTACTGTAACAAGACAAGCCTGCCTGTCAGTAAGAAGATAACAGAAACGGATCTAGCTGAACACTGTGAGCAGGACGCACCCCACTAGCTTGTAGGTTTAGCTGAACACTGTGAGGTGGACGCACCCCACTAACTTGTAGGTTTAGCTGAACACTGTGAGCAGGACGCACCCCACTAACTTGTAGGTTTAGCAGAACACTGTGAGCAGGACGCACTGCACTAACTGTAAATAGTCTAGCTGCCTGACTGTGGTACTAATAGGATCAAAAGAACACCAGTAATTTTCTTCAAAATACTGTAACAAGACAAGCCTGCCTGTCAGTAAGAAGACAACAGGAACGGATCTAGCTGAACACTGTGAGCAGGACGCACTGCACTAAATATAAATAGTCTAGCTGCCTGACTGTGGTACTAATAGGATCAAAAGAACACCAGTAATTTTCTTCAGGTAGCTTTATATACTGTAACAAGACAAGCCTGCCTGTCAGTAGGAAGACAACAGGAACGGATCTAGCTGAACACTGTGAGCAGGACGCACTGTACTAATTGTAAATAGTCTAGCTGCCTGACTGTGGTACTAATAGGATCAAAAGAACACCAGTAATTTTCTTCAGGTAGCTGTAAATACTGTAACAAGACAAGCCTGCCTGTCAGTAGGAAGATAACAGGAACGGATCTAGCTGAACACTGTGAGCAGGACGCACTGCACTAAATGTAAATAGTCTAGAAGATAACAGGAACGGATCTAGCTAAACTGAATACAGTGTATATATATATATATATGCAACACCTGGGATGCATATATATACACAATACACTTTAAGTGCAGCTAACTGACTGACTGTCCTGCCTAATCTAGCTAACTCAAATGAAATGACACTGTCTCTCTCTCTCTCTAAGCACACCGGAACACACTGCGCAGGGCCGCCGTGCAGGCGGCCTTATATAGTGTGGGGCGTGTACTAAATCCCCTGAGCCATAATTGGCCAAAGCCTCCTTGGCTTTGGCCAATTACGGCTCTCTGTTCAGGCGGCGCTGTGATTGGCCAAGCATGCGGGTCATAGTGCATGCTTGGCCAATCATCAGCAAGCAATGCACTGCGATGCCGCAGTGAATTATGGGCCGTGACGCGCCACACGAATTTGACGCGAACGGCCCATATCGTTCGCAATTTTGCGAACGACCGAACAGCCGATGTTCGAATACAAATAATACATTTTTGGCTTTGAATATATTTCTAGACATATAGGACACCAGAGCCATGTTTGCTATTGTTATAAGCAGCATTGGGGTCAGGTATTGTCATCCTTGCCCAGGTGCTCTGTTCTGTGAAAGAGATCATCAACTGCACCCATAATGGGAACTTGCAGCATCAACCACAGATGGAACGTCTCCATGATAGCGTTAGTCGTTCCCTGCTTTGAGTCTCAACGTTTTGTTTTCTCCACATATAGAAACAATTTAGGTAATTAGCGTGAATTAGATTCACCGCATTAAATGTTTTGCCTTGTTTAATTAAACGAGACATCTGGCAGAATCCGAGGTACTTTACATGGAAAGAGACGCGCAATCATCAAAGCCTGGATGTAAAGAATCGCAGATGCGTTGAAGACGGCACGTTTCGCATACCTCGGCTGGCATTAAAGAGCTTTATGAAGGTGACAATAACCTTATGTACATACTTTGAACAGAATTGGCAGATCTGATTTCTGGGCTTTCCAGATTTGGCATTAAATGGACGCCCTTGCAATATCCTTACGATGCATGCAAAACCTGGCATTTACCTTTCTGGCATTAATAATGTTAGATGTTTGGAATTCAGCTACCTCGGGCCCCTGACCGTCTCTCGAATAGCGCTTTGATATTATCAATCTGGATTAACCCGCTGCTGTCCTGTCTTCAATCCATCATAGCTTATCCCTCTTCAAAGCCTTTCCCAGTTCAGATGAATAATATGAGCAGATGGAAAGGGATTGGCAATGGAATGAGGCTCCGGCTCCTCCGGTGGCTGGTCACATGGTCTCTGCCGATGGGGTAGATAGTTTTTCGGTCAGAGCCACCGATTGGCCAGCTCCTGCTAAGTATTGGGTGCCAAACCCAAAGACAGTGTAACATACAGTGGGGAAAATTAATATTTGACCCCCAGCAGATTTTGTAAGTTTTCGCACTTACAAAGAAATGAAGGGTCTATATATTTTGTCATTGGTGTATTTTAAATAATAGAGACAAAATATGTGTGCTTAGGGTCATAGTCAGCATTTTTCTTCCTCCAAACACAGCGAGTCCCCCTCATCAAGAAGGAACATGTACATGAACATCTAAATGATTCAGAGAAGGATTGGGAGGAAGTGCTGTGGTCAGATGAGACCAAAATTGAGCTCTTTGGCATTAACTCGACTCGCCGCGTGACCCTAAGAACACCATCTCTACAATCAAGCACGGAGGTGGGAACATGATGCTTTGGGGTTGTTTCTCTGCTAAAGGTACAGGCCAACTTTGCCGCATTGAGGGGCCAATGGACGGGGCCATGTGTTGTAAAATTTTGGATGAGAACCTTCTTCCCTCAGCCAGAACACTAGATGGGTTGTAGATGGGTCTTTCAGCATGACAATGACCCAAAACATACCACCAAGGCAATGTGGCTCAAGAAGAAGAACATTAAGATCATGGAGTGGCCTAGCCAGTCTCCAGACCTTCATCCTATAGAAAATGTATGAAGGGAGTAGAAACTTTGAGTTGCCAAGCGACAGCCAAGAAACTTTTAGGATTTAGAGAAGATCTGTGAAGAAGAGTGGACCAAAATCCCTCCTGAGTAGGGATGGGCTTTATGTTCGGCAAATTATGTTCGGCCAATTCGAAAGCCGTGGAACACCCTTTAAAAGTCTATGGGAGAAATCAAAAGTGCTAATTTTAAAGGCTTACATGCATGGTATTGTCATAAAAAGTGTTTGGGGACCTGGGTCCTGCCCCAGGGGACATGTATCAATGCAAAAAAAAGTTTTAAAAACTGACGTTATTTTGGGAGCAATGATTTTAATAATGCTTAAAGTGAAACAATAAAAGTGTAATATTCCTTTAAATTTCGTACCTGGGGGGTGTCTATAGTATGCTTGTAAAGGGGCGCATGTTTCACGTGTTTAGAACAGTCTGACAGCAAAATGACATTTCTAAAGGAAAAAAAGTCATGTAAAACTACTATCGCTACTATCACTACTAACTACTGTAAAACTACTATCGCTAGCGCCGGCTATAATGAATTGTTGGTCCGGCAACACACATAAAAGTTAATTGATAAAAATGGCATGGGATTCCCCCACAGGGGAACCCCGAACCAAAATTTTAAAAAAATGCATGGGGGTCCCCCTCAAAATCCATACCAGACCCTTCAGGTCTGGTATGGATTTTAAGGGGAACCCCGCACCAAAATTTTTAAAAAAAATGGTGTGGGGTCCCCCCAAAAATCCATACCAGACCCTCATCCAAGCACGCAACCTGGCAGGCCGCAGGAAAAGAGGGGGGGGTGAGAGAGTGCCCCCCCTCCTGAACCGTACCAGGCCACATACCCTCAACATTGGGAGGGTGCTTTGGGGTAGCTCCCCAAAGGACCTTGTCCCCATGTTGATGGGGAGAAGGGCCTCCTCACCACAACCCTTGCCCGGTCTTTGTGGCAGTCTGCGGGCGGGGGGGCTTATCGGAATCTGGAAGCCCCCTTTAATAAGGGGACCCCCAGATCCCGCCCCCCCTGTGTGAATTGGTAATGGGGTAAAAATGTACCCCTACCATTTCACAAAAAAATGTCAAAAAGGTTAAAAAACACAAGAGACGATTTTTGACAAGTCCTTTATTAATTTCTTCTTCTTTCCGCTTCTTCTTCCATCTTCTGGTCTTCCTTCGATGTTCTTCTTCTTCCTCCATCTTCTTCTTCTCCATCTTTTTCTTCCTCTGCTCTTCTCGTCCCACATCTTCCTCTGGCTTCTTCTGCGCTCCGTCCGGACGATCCGCCTCAGTGGGAGTCTTCACGGGACTTCACGGGACTTCCCTGTGGCTTTCCCCGTGTTGTCAGAGGGGGGGTGGGTGACAGAGCGCCCCCCCTCCTGAACTGTACCAGGCCACATGCCCTCAACATAGGGAGGGTGCTTTGGGGTAGCCCCCCAAAGCACCTTGCCCCCATGTTGATGGGGAGAAGGGCCTTATCCCCACAACCCTTGCCCGGTGGTTGTGGGAGTCTGCGGGCGGGGGGCTTATCGGAATCTGGAAGCCCCCTTTAACAAGCGTGACCCCGCCCCCTCTGACAACATGGGGAAAGCCACAGGGAAGTCCCCGTGAAGTCCCTGTACGTCAGAGGAGAGCAGGGTCACTGGGTGGCCCCGCCCTCCATTATATAAGACGTGTCAGGAGAACTGAAGCGTCACTCGGAGGAAGCCTCCCACTGAGGCGGATCGTGCGGACGGACCGGAGAAGAAGCCGGAGGAAGATGCGGGACAAGAAGAGCGGAGGAAGAAGAAGATGGAGAAGAAGAAGATGGAGAAGAAGATGGAGGAAGAAGAAGAACACCGAAGGAAGACCAAAAGAAAGAAGATGGAAGAAGAAGAAATTAATAAAGGACTTGTCAAAAACTGTCTGTTGTGTTTTTTAACCTTTTTGATGCTTTTTTCGTGAAATGGTAGGGGTACATTTGTACCCCATTACCAATTCACACGGGGGGGCTGGATCTGGGGGTCCCCTTGTTAAAGGGGGCGTCCAGATTCCGATAACCCCCCGCCTGCAGACCCCGACAACCACCGGGCAAGGGTTGTGATCATGAGGCCCTTCTCCCCATCAACATGGGGACAAGGTGCTTTGGGGGGCTACCCCAAAGCACCCTCCCAATGTTGAGGGCATGTGGCCTGGTATTTTTCAGGAGGGGGCGCGCTCTCTCACCAACCCTCTTTTCCTGCGGCCTGCCAGGTTGCGTGCTTGGATAAGGGTCTGGTAAAGATTTTTGGGGGGACCCCACGCCATTTTTTTTTTACATTTTGGTTCGGGGTTCCCCTGTGGGGGAATCCCATGCTGTTTTTATCAATGAACTTTTATGTGTATTGCTGGACCGACAATTCATTATAGCCGGCGCTAGCGATAGTAGTTTTATAGTAGTTAGTAGTGATAGTAGCGATAGTAGTTTTACATGACTTTTTTTCCTTTAGAAATGTCATTTTGCTGTCAGACTGTTCTAAACACGGGAAACATGCGCCCCTTTACAGGCATACTATAGACACCCCCCAGGTACGAAATTTAAAGAAATATTACACTTTTATTGTTTCACTTTAAGCATTATTAAAATCACTGCTCCCAAAAAAACGTCAGTTTTTAAAACTTCTTTTTGCATTGATCCTTGTCCCCTGGGGCAGGACCCAGGTCTCCAAACACTTTTTATAACAATATCTTTCATGTAAGCCTTTAAAATGAGCACTTTTGCATGTTTGTGTCCCATAGACTTTAACGGTGTTCGTGTTTTCGAACAAATTTTTTGCCTGTTCGCATGTTCCGGATGCGAACCGAACCGGGGGGGTGTTCGGCTCATCCCTACTCCTGAGATGTGTGCAAACTTGGTCACCAACTACAAGAAACATCTTACCTCTGTGCCTGCCAACAAGGGTTTCTCCACCAAGTACTAAGTTATGTTTTTGGGGATCAAATACTTATTTTGCTCACTCAACTGCAACTCAATTTATAGACCCTTCATTTCTTTGTAAGTGGGCAAACTTACACAGTCTGCAGGGGATCAAATAATGATTTTTATTTTTTCAGGCTCTCTTTCTTTTATGTTTACCTTCGCCATCCCTTGCACTTTCCGTTCCTTTATTTTCATTTCCCTTCTCCTTTCCTTAACCTTCCCCCTCATCTTCCCTTTATCTTCCCCTTCCTTTCCTTCCCTTTACCCTTCCCTCTCTCCTTTCCTTTCCCTTTTCTTCCTTTCGCTTTCCCTTTCCTTAACTTTCCTTTTCTTAACTTTCCTTTCGCTTCCCTTCATCTTCCCTGTTCCTTTCTCTTCCCCTTCATCTTCCCTTCCCTTCGTCTTCACTTTGTCTTCCTTTCGTCTTCCCTTCCCTTTGTCTTCCCTTTCTCTTTTCCTTTCCCTTCCCTTCCATTCCCTTCCCTTTCTCTTTTCCTTTCCCTTCCCTTCCCTTCACTTTCTCTTTTCCTTTCCCTTCCCTTAGCTTTAATTTTCTTAACTTTCCTTTTCCTTCTCTTCGTCTTCCCTTTCATTTTCCCATTCCCTTCCCTTTCCTTAGCTTTCCTTTTCTTAACTTTCCTTTCCCTTCTCTTCATCTTCCCTTCCCTTCGTCTTCCCATCCCCTTTCCTTTGATTTACCTTTGCCTTTCCTTTTCTTAACATTCTATTCCCTTCTCTACATCTACTAAGTAATATCAGTACAGCGCAGGCAGGGAGCACAGGCAGGGAGCACAGGCAGGGAGCACAGGCAGAGAGCACAGGTAGGGAGCACAGGCAGAGAGCACAGGTAGGGAGCACAGGCAGAGAGCACAGGTAGGGAGCACAGGCAGAGAGCACAGGTAGGGAGCACAGGCAGAAAGCACAGGTAGGGAGCGCAGGCAAAGAGCGCAGGCAGGGAGTGCAAGCAGGGAGCACAGGTAAGGAGCGCAGGCAGAGAGCGCAGGCAGGCAGTGCAGGCAGGGAGCACAGGCAGGGAGCACAGGCAGAGAGCACAGGTAGGGAGTACAGGCAGAGAGCACAGGTAGGGAGCACAGGCAGAAAGCACAGGTAGGGAGTGCAGGCAGAGAGCGCAGGCAGGGAGTGCAGGCAGGGAGCACAGGCAGGGAGCACAGGCAGGGAGCACAGGCAGAGAGCACAGGTAGGGAGCACAGGCAGAGAGCACAGGTAGGGAGCACAGGCAGAGAGCACAGGTAGGGAGCACAGGCAGAGAGCACAGGCAGAGAGCACAGGCAGGGAGTGCAGGCAGGGAGCACAGGCAGGGAGCACAGGCAGGGAGCACAGGTAGGGAGCACAGGCAGAGAGCACAGTCAGGGAGCACAGGCAGAGAGCACAGGTAGGGAGCACAGGCAGAGAGCACAGGTAGGGAGCACAGGCAGAAAGCACAGGTAGGGAGCACAGGCAGAGAGCACAGGCAGGGAGCACAGGCAGGGAGCACAGGCAGGGAGCACAGGCAGAGAGCACAGGTAGGGAGCACAGGCAGAGAGCACAGGCAGAGAGCACAGGCAGGGAGCAAAGGCAGAGAGCACAGGCAGGGAGCATAGGCAGAGAGTACAGGCCGGGAGCACAGGCAGAGAGCACAGGCAGGGAGCATAGGCAGAGAGTACAGGCCGGGAGCACAGGCAGAGAGCACAGGCAGGGAGCACAGGCAGAGAGTACAGGCCGGGAGCACAGGCAGAGAGCACAGGTAGGGAGCACAGGCAGAGAGCACACGTAGGGAGCACAGGTAGAGAGCACAGGCAGAGAGCACAGGCAGGGAGCACAGGCAGAGAGCACAGGCAGGGAGCACAGACAAGGAGCACAGGCAGGGAGCAAAGGCAGTTTTAGCTCACTGGATTTTCAGCAGGATGAACGGGTATTTTTTGTATTTATTGGACAAATATAACAAAACCCTTTTACCCCATCGCTATCATGGATGTACAGTATACAAAGGAAGCCCACGGTGATAAAATCGAAACATTTTGGCATTCAGGATTGATATATATAAATCCACCAAACATAAGCAATAAATAAAAATGCAGCACTTCCACAAATTTTATCAACACCATAAAAGCTAATTGTGCAAAACTAATAAAAGTGACTCTAACTTGTCTAGTGAAGTCCAAGTATACCACCCATGTGCTTCAACACCATGCAGCAAAATCTTCCGGTGCAAGCCCATCACTGACAACTAGAAAGCTGACCAGAGTAAACAGGTCACATACAGAAGTATATTACACGCCGCATGTATTCGCCTGGGGCCATATCATGGTACTTCTCTCCCTTTGCCAACCAGGACACAGATGGAGGAATAGCATCTAATGAGTGGATCTCACAAGCACCAGCAGATCTTTATCTACGACTTCCCGGTCCTCTCATTTACAAACTGCTGCTCCCTAGGTGACAGCAGCCATAGACATCAATGTGCACAACAGACTCCACCCAACATGTTTAGTCCAATCACCGAAGACGTCCTATAATAGAATATATATTTGATGATATGTGCACTTTAAGGAAGGCAAAAAAGAAAAGCAAAACATATGAAATAAAATTTCCCTTTAAGCTTTCTTTTTTAAAGGTTGCGGGTTAGCGAGAGGAATGGGGGGGGGGGGGGGGGGGCAGAGGGTTGTAGATGGGCTTTAATGTAAAATAAACATATTTGATGGTGGGTCTATTTTAAGGTATGCAAAAAAACAAAAGAAAAACAGTAAAACATCTCAAACATATCAAATGAAAAAAAAATTCCCTTTTAAGTTTGTTTTTTAAGGTTGTGGGCTAATGAAAGGAATTAGGAGTTGTAAAACGGACTTTAATGTGAAAAAAATATTAAGGAATGCAATAAAAAAAAAAAAAGAACAGCAACAAACTCCAAACATACCAAGTTTCAAAAAAGGGCCCTTAAAGTTTTTTATTTTTTTTAAAGTTGTGGGTTGGTGAAAGGGATAGGGGGAAAAGGGGGGGGGGGGGGGGGGAGAAGGGGGTTGTAATGACTTTAATGTGAAAAAATATATTGGATGATATGTCCACATTAAGGAATGCAAAAAAAAAGGTCAAACTTTCCAAACATGCCAAATTAAAAAAAAAACATTTGATTTTTTTTTTTTTTTTTAAGGTTGTGGGTTGGTGGAAGGAATATTTAGGAGGGGGAGAGAGAATGGAGTTGTAGATGGAAATTAATGTAAAAAAATATATTTGACGATATGTCCACTTGAATGAATGCAAAGAAAACACAGCAAAACATCCCAAACATGTCAAAAAAAAAAAAAAGCCGCTTTAATTGAAAAAAAACCTTTTTTTTCTAACTTCGTTTGTGGGTTGTTGAAAGGGGTGTGGGAGAAGGTGGTTGTAGATGGACTTTAATGTGAAAAAATATATTTGATGATATGTCCACTAAGGAATGCAAAAAAAAAAGAAGCCAAACATCCCAAACATGTCAAATGAAAAAAAAAAGCCATTTGAAATTTGTTTGTTTCTTTTAAGGTTGTGGGTTGGTGAATGGGATGGGGGGTGGGGGTGGGGGGGGGGCTTAGTGGTTGTAGATGGAAATTAATGTGAAAAAATATTTTATTATATGTTCACTTTAAGGAATGCAAAAAAAAAAAAAAAAAGTTAAACATTCCAAAGGAAAAAAAGCCATTTTAATTTTTTTTTTAAGGTTGTGGGTTGGTGAATGGGATGGGGGTGGAGGAGGGAGTGGTCGTTGATGGAAATTAATAAATATATTTGCTGATATGTCCAAAAAAAAAAGAATTAACATGTCAAATGAAAAAAAAAAATTTGATTTTTTTTTTTTTCTTTTTTTTTATTGGATAGGGCGGAAGGAGTTGTAGATGGACTTTAATGTGAAAAATATATATTTGATGATACTGTATATGCAAAAAACAAAACAAAACAGTAAAACATCCCAAACAAATCAAATAAAAAAAATAAAGCTTGAGATTTTTTTTTTAAGGTTGTTGGTTGCCAAAAGGGATGGGAGTGGTTGTAGATGGACTTTAATGTGAAAAGTATATATGTGATGATATGTCCACTTTAAGTAATGCAAAAAAAAAAACAAACAACATGCAAAAGCACCTCAAACATATCAAATTAAAAATGTCCCTTTAAATGTGTTTTTTGAATTTCTGCCCACCCTTTATATTTTCAGACAGTGGCAAATAAATGAAAACGTGAAAGAAGAGATAAGACTTCCGCTTCATTTCATTAACATGGATGCGTTCTGGAGTTCTTTGATGTGGTTAGTAATTTACTTGGAGTTAAACGAAGAAAATGTTGTTTTTAATGAGTCACAACTTTAATCATTAAAAGTACATTAAAAGAAAAAAAAAGAAAACTAGCCGAGACATTTGATCAATCTGGTCGTCAGAAAATTATGAGCCCAGAGGAAATGTCCACTTTGAACGCGTTTTTCCGCTGTAATATTTAACAAACCAGGAAAACATTTGAATAGATCAAGTGCATAGTAAATTATCTGTCTGTAAAAGTATCAACTCAAATTCAGTACGGGAAATCGAAGCCCATTTAGAGAGGAGAAACAATCTCTTTTAAAGTGTGTGGCCGTAAAAAAAAAAAAACTTTCTTCTTAGTTTTGGTAGAAAAAGAGCAGGTTAAAATGTAATTCCTGTTGGGTTTTTACTGCTTTACTTGGCTTTGCTAGAGAGTTTTCCCCTCACTTCCTGTGCTGGCGACGCGTTTTATCAAAACAGGAAGTGATGGGAAGAGACAAAAGTGCTTTTCTTTAAGGCCTCGTTTACACTTGTTTCAAAATGTAGCATTGAGGCGGAATTGCTCCAGACGATCGCATTTTCGGATAGGAACTTTTTCCGACCGAAAAATTGAGAACCTGCTCTCAATCTTTTGCTGGCTGGAATTCGGCCAGCAAAAGTCCGATGGAGCCTATGCACGGTCGCATTTTCCGACCAAAAGCTCTCATCGGTCTTTTGCTGGCCGAATTTCCGATCGTGTGTACGCGGCATTAAGAAAAGTCAGTGTATTCAAGGCTGGTAATTTTTCAGATGATTTTTTTAAATTTTTTTATTCTGTGATTAATTGAAAATTTAGCTAATGTGAACACAGTGAGAGTGCCGTCTTCCACAAGATGGTGCCCTTTGTACCTGCCCAGTAAGATTGGCTATTACAGCGCACCATCCTGTGGTAGGCAGTGCATTCGCCCCTTTTTTTTAATCTGTAAAAGTTAAAGTCGGTGAGTGCTCTGTCTGACACAACATGGCGCACTTTGCACCATAATAGCCAACCTTACTGAGGAGGTGCAAAGGGCACCATATCCTTGTAGGTGGGCAGCACACTCACTTTGCACCTATTCAGTTTGGACACTAATACTGGACAATAGCCAACAGCATTAATAAAAACTGAAAGAAGGAAAAAAATGAAATCAGCCACGCCCCCCCACAGTTAGTAACATTCCTCAGGACATATTTAACCCCTCCCCGCCCCCTAGTGGTTTACCCCTTTACTGCCAGTGTCATTTACACAGGAATCAGTGCATTTGTATAGCTCTGATTGCTGTATAAATGACAATGGTCACAAAAATGTGTCAAAAATGTCCGATGTGTCCGCCATAATGTCACAGTCATGATAAAAATCGCTAATCGCCGCCATTACTAGTAAAAAAAAAATTAATAATAAAAATGCCATAAAACTATCCCCTATTTTGTAAACGATATAAGTTTTGCGCAAACCAATCAATAAACGCTTATTGCGACTTTTTTTTTTCCAAAAATATGTAGAAGAATACATATCGGCCTAAACTGAGGAAAAAAATGTTTTTTTTAATATTTTTTGGGGATATTTATTATAGCAAAAAGTAAAAAATAATGCGTTTTTTTTCAAAATTGTCGCTATTTTTTTGTTTATACCGCAAAAAATAAAAACCACAGAGGTGATCAAATACTACCAAAAGAAAGCTCTATTTGTGGGAAAAAAAGGACGTCAATTTTGTTTGGGAGCCACGTCGCACGACAGCGCAATTGTCAGTTAAAGCGTCACAGTGCCGAATCGCAAAAAACGCACTGGTCAGGAATGGGGTAAATTCTTCCAGGGCTGAAGCGGTAAAAAGACTTTTACTTAGTACCTGCTACTGAACCACCTCCCAGAACAAAAAATTATCTACGGCCCTGGTTCCTGCATTGCTGCTCTTATTGTCTGATCTCTCGTTGATGACCTGGCCAGCTTCTGACCTTGCTTTGTGGATTCTGGACTCTGTCCTTGACTTAACTCTGACCAAACTCTGCTATCTTCCTGGTATCAAGCTCTGCTTGGCTATGCTTACTTCTGCTCCTGGTGTATGACTCTGGCTTGGTTACTGACTACGTCCTTGGTGTCCACCCGTGCTAACCCTGGCTTGGCTACCGACTACGTCCTTGGTGTCCACCTATGCTAACCCTAGCTTGCCTACTGACTACATCCTTGGTGTCCATCCATGCTGACCCTGGCTTGGCTACCGACTACATCGTTGATCTCAATGGATACCTGCATCTACCTCTGAATGTGTGTCCTCGCAGTCTCTGTACCTAGCTTCCAAGGTCCAGTTCTCGGGTGCCTTCCTGCGGGCCGCCATCCTTGGTCCTCCTCTGGATTGCCTGCGATGCCACTGACTGCAGTCAAGAGACTACCGCTACCTGCTACCTGAATACCAGCATACATGCTTCTTTGTGCCCTCTTGTCACTACGGCCCCCAACAAGTTACGTGACTGATAGAGGTCGGTATTTCTCCCATCAATCCTGGTTTGCTGCTACTGTCCCACATTTTGAAGGAAATCTTGGGGTCACAAGGATAATCCCACTATGACACATGACTTCTCCTGGGTCCTTGGTCTGTCATTCTGCCATTTTCCTATGAGCCCAGCCTTTCATTTATACTTCCAGGGGGCACATCATCATGCTGATTGGGCTTACAGTACTCCAAGAGGTTGGCATCATTCGTTAGGGGTTTCAGTCAAGTTGAAGAGCTTTCCAATGAGCTTAGTCCAGCCAGGAAATACTGATTTTGGGCTTGTTGGCCCACTTTTATTGAAAGAAGAAGTAAAAGTTCCAAGGAAAACAAAGGTTACCCTCATAGGTATTTCCACCATCACTTCAAACACCAAAGTAAAACAGCAATAAGCCGCCTGCCTTCCTCTCGCAGTGACAGCAGTCCTGGGTCTGGAGTCTGCGGACTATTCCCTGCAGCTGATCATTGGCAGGTAGAGGCACATCAGCCGGGTCCGTGGCCTGAGCAAACTGTCAGGTCACCTGAGTCCAGGTGACAGATGCACACCGCTGGGGTTAGGAGCGCACCGCTACGGTTGTGAACCCTACGGCTGATTGCTGCAGATGGAGCTCTGGGTAGTTCAGGAAAGACACGGACCAAGCAGGGAGCTAGAGCGTAAGATTCCCCAGGGTGCGGAGTCTAAGAGCCAGCAGGTATTCACCAGAGCCTCTAGTGGTGAGGATGGATTTGGCTGCAGCTGACTCCAGATCGTGGCCTCCAGGGTCTCTCACCCCCTTCTCACGAACTGGCTCTGCTGGACAGAGCGGAAGCAGAAGTTTAGGGTTAAACACAGGATAGTCAGGAGAACAAGCCAAGGTCAGGGTTACTAGCAGACAGAAACGGCCACGCCAAGGTCGGTACACGGAAGTCAGGGATAACATACAGCAGGACGCTAAACCAGAAGCCTAAACACAACTTTTGCTCGGGCAAATCTGGCTTGCAGTGCACTGAGTTAAATAGTGTTTCCTGTTAGCAGCTAGTGTGGAGCCATGCTGAGAGAAGATTACTTAAAGCAGAGTTCCACCCAAAAGTGGAACTTTTGCTCATTGTACTCCTCCCCCCCTCCGGTGCCACATTTGGCACCTTTCGGGGGGAAGGGGGGAAGGGCGGACAGCATACCTGTCTTTTACAGGTATGCTTTCCCCACTTCCGGGAGCCTCAGCCGCGGGTATTGAAGTCACAGCTGGGGCTCCCTCCTCCTCCCTCCTCCTGCTGGGAACCATACTCCTCCTGCTGGGAACCCTACTGCGCATGCGCAGAAGGGTTCCCAGCGTGAAGCCTAAAGGCTACACTGCCGGGTTCCCTTACTCGCAATGGAGGCGGCATGTACCCGACAGCTGATGAAAACATCAGCTGCGGTGCCGACATTGCTGGACTCCTGGACAGGTAAGTGTTCGATTATTAAAAGTCATGGCTTTTAATTTTTGCAGCGGTGGGCGGACCTCCGCTTTAACACGCAGGTGCTAGAGCGCGGTCCCTAAGCTGATACACAGACCAGAGAGGTAAGCAGACAGACAGGGCATGAAACATTACTGCAGATTCATGACAGCCTTTTTATCTATTACTGGCACAGCAGAACAGTGGTATTCTGAGGCCGGCATGATGACGCAAGTTTCAGGGGGCGGGTCCATGACCACCTTGGTTCAGAGGAAATTTCTTCAATGATGCTGGCTGTCATCTAACCCATAAGACTGGTGACATCTAGTGGCAGAAAGATATTATTGGACAGCTCTGGATTAAAGGTTTTTTTTTTTTTTTTACTAATGCCAATCTCTGGTTTTTAGTCATTTAAAGAAAATCTGTGCCTGAAGCTGCCATTCTTCACCTACAGAACTGCACAGTAGCTCTGAGCCGGTGACATCATTGAATCTGAACAGCTTAAGCTTCACGGCCTGGGAACCAGTCTAAGCGCCAGACAATGGAAGCCATTCAGCAGGCGAGCTGTTCTGGTTCAATGATTTAAAATGGAACAAAAAAAATCCTCATGTTTGACTGATATGCCCTGTTATGTTCAAAGCTCCACTCTGAAGAGCGATTGCAGCTACAAGGCTCCATGTTATTTTCAAAGTGCGTCAGCAGGGACGCTCCCCCGTCAGTGCCTGGCTGCTGTTCACGATTCCAAAGGGGTTAACCCGTCCCCTCCCTTCCTCTGCGTTTTAAAGTGCAAAGTCGTAAGCGGCATTCCATGTGGAAGCACATTTGGACTGATTAACTCTGGGCTAATTCAATTAACAACATGTCAAGTTAATTAAATAGATGCGTTTTTGAACTACCGAGAGAAAAGCGCATCCGTTCAGGGGCAGATTCCGTTTAATCTTCTCTGGATTAGAGCAGCGTGGCAAATAACCCAGCCTGTGTTGACTGCCACAAACTGTCATTCGAGGGCCAATAAAACCAGAGAACTGTCGTGCTAAAGTGAAATTTCATTATCGCACTCTGGAAATTAAAAAGGAAAGGGAATGGATACATTGTATCAGACTCTCTCAACTTTTGTACACTTGAGGAACTCTTGAAAAAAATGTTCAGGTCTCGGGGAACCCTTGAAAAAATGTTCACATCTTGGAGAAGCCCTGTATAAATGTTAAGGTCTTGGGGAAACCTCTGAAAAAAAATGTTCACGTCTCGGGGGGAACCCCTGAAAAAATGTTCACATCTTGGGGAAGCCCTGTAAAAATGTTCAGGTCTTGGGGAACCTCTGAAAAAAAATGTTTAGGTCTTGGAGAACCCCTGAAAAAATGTCCAGGCCTTGTGGAACCCCTGAAAAATGTTTAGGATTCAGGGAACCCCTGAAAAATATTCAGGTCTGGGGGATCACTGAAAAAAATGTTCAGGTCTTGGGGAACCACTGAGAAAATGTTCAGGTCTCAAGGAACCCCTGAAAAAATGTTCAGATTTTGGGGAACCCCTAAAAAAAGTTCAGGTCTCAGGGAGCCCATGGAAAAAAAAGTTCAGGCCTTGGGGAACCCCTGAAAAAATGTTTAGGCTTTGGGGATCCACTTAAGAAAAGTTTAGGTCTTTGGGAATCCCTAAAAAAAATGTCCAGGTCTCTGGGGACCCCTGAAAAAAATGCTCAGGTCTTGGGAACCTCTTAAAAAGTTAATGTCTTGGGGAACCCTTAAAAAAAATTCAGGCCTTGGGGAATCCTTAAAAAAAATTCAGGGCTTGGGAAACACCTGAAAAAAATGTTCAGGTCTTGGGGGAGTCTAAAAAAAATGTTCAGGTCTCAGGGAACCCTAAAAAAAATCTCCAAAATATTCTCAGTGGACCGTGCCTGATTTCTTTTAAGGCACCATCCCTTAAATAGAGAACATGCATTGTACTTTCTTCTAACCCCCACAAACACATGGGGAAGAAAAGGAGACCTTTAAGGAGAACCCGCCAAGGAGGATGCTAGCTGGTGGTGTGCACAGCCTCTCTCTCTGTACTTGACTTAGCTGTCATAAGGGAAAGGAGGCACCATGTTTCAAGGGCTCCATCCCCTTTATCAAGCCTGTAAAGATGGTTCAAGAAGTTTGAGGTGTTGACTTGGCCTCTAAATTCTCCAGAACTCAATACAAACGAGCATCTGTGGGATGTCCTGGAAAAATTAAGCCCCCACCTTGCAACTTACAGGACTTAAGGATCTGCTACTAACGGCTTGGTGCCAGATACCACAGCATATTTTCAGAGGTCTTGTGGAGGCCATGCCACAACGGTGGGTGGTCATAAAGTTATGGCTAATCAGTGTATATCCCCAAACATCAAATGTTTGTTCAGTATCTTTTTTTTTTTTCTTCTGAATGGTTTTTACAAGGCTGGTTTGCTGTCCCAGCACCCAACCCTCCTCCTTTCGCAGCACGGGCTTGGGACCGGCCATGGCGGAGTTGCTTTTTCAGTATCTAATGCTAACATCAGTGTTGGGATCTGTTTGTTTTCCAGAAAGTTAATATTATTAAATATCCTCACTGTACCATCTGTGACCTGCCTCCATTTAATAAATCCCACATCATCTGGACTAACAATTAATCAGTCATTTTTGATTTAATACTGGTGGTTCACATTTTCAATCAATACTTTCAGTTGACTGCGTGTATTGCAATGTTTGATATTTTATTTGATGAAGTATCGCTTGTTTCCGATCACTAGAACGTTCCCCAATCACTGTGGCCACCATAACTCGTGTAGCCGGATTTAGAGACACACCAGTTAACACAGAGAAGGAAGCAGACTGACGTTTTGTTATTAAGCGCCGATCAGACGTTTTGTCACTCGGCAGATAGATGACTCGTTGCTCTGGGTTCCTTTTCTGGAAAGCGATCTTGACGTCGTCATTAATCAAGCGTGTAAACATAAATACTTGATGTGGCAGAGGAGCAATCTGCTAAGCCGTACAGCAGCTGCTATGCTACGATTGCGGTAGGCGCGGTTTATGGCATTCTGATTTTTTTTTTTTAATGGGTTTTCCAGCTGTAAAATAGCAATTTAATGGATGGAACGAGCATGTTTTGTTAGAGTGTAAAGAGAACAATGCATGGTTACGGTTGCTGTAAACGTTATGGCTTGTTGGGGAATAGGCGTTGATGAAGTATACTAATGGTCTCCCTTCTGAATTGTGACAGAATCATCGCAGGATCTGTCAGGCCAATAGGATCAATTACATGTGAAAAAAAAAAAAAACAATCAGCACGCCGAAACTAATATTCAGATATGGGCAGAGTCTAGCAAGTTGAATTACAAAGCTCTTATGCTTCTTCGGGAATCCAAACTGAAGGTCACGCCTCTGTTCCCCACTGATCATAGCTGTTACAACATTAACCCGAGACTTTCCAGAGGGGGATGTTGGCCCAAGGGGCACATAGAGCATTCCATGGCAAATTCCGAGCATGGTCTGGCTTTTAGGGACATGGTCTGATCATGACATACCTACAGTTAATTAAATTATAGTAGTATGGTCCTCAAAGCACACAGCGCTGGTTCCACACTTGCACATAGCATCCCCCAGCTCTTATGCTTTTCTGGGACTCCAACTAGATGCCACCCCCCCTTCCCCATGATCATAGCTATAACCCCAGGTCCGTCTTTTAATATTGATTGGACCCTGGGCAAACATTTTATTGCCCACCCCATACAATTTGGCTCTACACCCCAACATCCGAAAAAACATTGGTTTTGGTTGATTGGTTGCTAGAGGTTACTGCACATTTTTACCGCTCACCGATACCTTCCTAGAGGTTACTGCACATCATTACTGCTAACTAATTATTTACTAGAGGTTACTGCACATCATTATTGCTTACTGATTGGTTGCTAGAGATTACAGCAGATCACTACTGTTCACTGATTGGTTGCTAGAGGTTACAACACATCATTACCGCTCACTGATTGGTTGCCAGAGGTTACTGCACATCATTAACGCAAACTGATTGGTTGCCAGAGGTTACTGCACATCATTAACGCCCACTGATTGGTTGCCAGAGGTTACTGTAGATTATTACCATTCACAAATTGGTTGCTATATGTTACTGTGCATCATTACCACAAATTTATTGATTGCTAGAGGTTAGAGCACATCATTACAGCTCAGTGATTGGTTGATAGAGGTTACAGCACATCATTATGGCTCACTGATTGGTTGCTGAAGGTTACAGCACATCTCGTCACTGCCTGCCCACCGGGTGCAGCTCATTGTTGGGTGTCTAGAGGCAGCCAGCACCTCTCTTTCTCCTCCGTTGCAACCTTCCTTCGGGCCCAGCCAGGTACAGCAGCACTCCGGAGCCCCACCCTATGCTCCACCAACACTCACTGCGGCCACCCTACTATCAGAGCCAGGCCACTGCTCTCATTGGCCCTTTGTGCTGTCCATCTACCATTGAGCTGCTGCTGCTGACTGGGCATGACGCTATAGACTTCCAGGGTGAATGCTACATGTGTTGTGTGTCCGATCATTGTGGAAAGTGCTCGCTGGAAAGCAAAAGCCAGGAAAACTATTTGTGGGCAGTGCGGGCTCAAAGGGACAGCTTCTTTGGGCCCCACAACAATGAATGGGCCCGAGGCAGCTTCCTCTTTTGCCGCGCGTTAAAGATGGCCCTGTATACCCCATTGCCTGGGACTTTGCAAGCCCAAATATTAGGTGGGTGGTTATAAAGTTATGGCTAATAAATGTACATCCCCAGTGGATCCTGTCAATTGTATTTTTTTGTTTTTACTTCAAAATGGTTTTTACAAGGCTGGTGTCAGGGCTGGGACCAGCCCTTCCTTCTCTGAGCTGGCCGCTCAACTGTCGGCTAATTGCCAGCCCCTATCTCTCCACAGTTACTCACCTGTTGATGATATCCTGCTCGTCAGTCTTGCCTACTTAAGCCGTCCAGCCCAGAGGATCTCTGCCTTCACCTTGGTCAACATCACAGAGACTATCTCCTGCGTTCCTGTTTAAAGACATGCTTGGCTGACATCCCTTCTGGCTCTAGATCCTGCTTGCTGTTCCACTACACTGATCCCTGACCTTCTGGCTTGGGTGACTATCCGTTACTGAACTTTGGCTATGTTTTGACTACATTTGTTCTATTTTACTTTTATTATTAAACAAGTGTGATTTAACTGTAATTCTGTCTTGGTCTGATTTCATGGTTTTTGACAGCTGGTTTGCTGTCTCAGCACCCAACCTTCCTCCTTTCGCAGCACGGGCTTGGGACTGGCCATGGCGGACTTGCTTTTTCAGTACCTAATACTAACATCAATGTTGAGATCTGCTTGGTTTCCAGAAAGTGAATATTATTTAATATCTTCACTGTACCATCTGGGATCTGCCTCCCTTTAATAAATCTCATCTGGACTAACAATTAATCAGTCCTTTTTGAAAGGTCATTTAGATTAAATACTGGTGGATCATATTTCCCATCAATACTTTTAGTTGACATGGTCTGATAAAGGCATACCTACAGTTAATTAAATTATAGTAGTATGGGCCTCAAAGCACTCAGCGCTGGTTCCACACTCACACATGCCATCACCAAGCTCTTATGCTTCACTGGGGCTTCCGACTAGAAGTCACCCCCCCCCCCCCATGATCATACCTATATCCTCATTAACCTGAGACTTTCCAGAGGTAGGTGCAGGCCAAGTGGCACAAGCGGCATGCCTTGGCAAACTTGGGGTACAGTCTGACTTTTAGGGGCATGGTCTGATGATGGCATACCTAGAGTTAATTAAATTACAGTATTGGGAGACCAATGTTGGTGCTCTGGTAGATGACCAATGAGAAGAACCTTTACAATTAGTTTACTCAAGCTCATGAAATGCCTCTCAAATACTTTTTCAGTTGCGGCACCCTTTAAAAGTATGCAAAATCTGGAGCCCCCCCCCCCCCCCCCCATGTACAAAACATAAATATTGCTTATCAATGGGAAACCTGAGTCTCCCTTTATGAAAATATCAACTTCCCATCAGAGGTCCCCCATCACATCAGAGTCCCCCGCCCCCCCAACATTATAGGGTTTCCATTGCATTGGAGGCCCCTCTTCACATCAGAACCCCCCATCACATCAGAGGCCCCCTTCACATCGGAGTCCCCCCTTCACTTTCTAAGACATCAGAGGTCCCTCCATCACATTAGAGTCCCTCCCTGCACATCAGCGACCCCCATCACATTAGAATCCACCCTTCACAATAGAGTCACAGCTTCGCATCAGAGGCCCCTCTATGCACAAGAGCCTCCCATCTCATCTGAGTCACTTACCCCTATACATCCAAGGTCCCCTATACATGAGTTCTCCCATCACATCAGAGTACCCCCATCAGAAAGCCCCCTAATCAACAAATTCCCCTATCACAAAGCCCACTAATCACCCATTTCCTCCATCCCAGAGCCTCCCAATCACACAGTCCCTTCTTCCAATCAGAGCCCTGCCTTTTGGCTCCAGCAGCGTAGTAGAGGGCGGGAGGTGGACTTACGTCTTTTCCTGAATGCTGGGGGTGGCCCTGGATGCCACCTGCCCTGAACAGGATCATGAATTGCCATAGTGTGGACAAGCAGGCTGCCATCCCCATGGCAATGAACAATGCCCTGTATCCTGGCTGTAGAATGTCATTGGATGTTATGGTGCAGCCAGCTTACCTACCCACACGATAGCAACTCAAAATGCTGATCCAGAGCAAACTGGGCCCCGTTGCTGCGGCACCCCGGGGTAACCCAGATGCCGTGGAAACCTGGTTGAGATACTTCCTGAAGATAGCGATACTAATAAGATGACCTTACAGGTCCAGCGCTATTTTTCCACTTTCCTTGCAATAAAACCAGACTGAGGTTTTAACTCCCCCCGCCAATCTAGCCAAATAATAAGTTTTGGCTTTAAGAAAAAGAAAAGAAAGGAGCACAGCAGCAGAAAAAAAAGTTTAGAGACTGTCCTAATAGAAGCAGAGGTTCATTAAGTTTCCAGTTTCGGATCCTCACTGAGAAGTGATCTGTGAGACATCGCAATCGATGACGGTATTAGGAGCTCATTTTCCTCCACGTCAGAGGCAGCGCTGGTAACATGAAAGCGATTCTCCGCAGATATAAAGTAACAGAAGAAGTGTCTCCATAATTCTCGGCCTTGTCCGGGAGGCCCTGGGGAACGCTACGTGATGGATTTCAGTACAGGAGCTGTGGAAGGTTGGATCACGGCAGCAGTCACAATCTTCCACAAATCAATAGGTCCGTGGCCTTTTACTAAGTGCAAATGGCTGCTGCAGAGATTGTGCCGTGTTAGAGGTTAGGCAAGTGGGGGATTCGCATTAGCGTCATGCAAAGAGTGCACCAAGAATCCGTGTAACCCTTCTGATCCCAGGTGGAAATTATTGAGCGTCTGCAGGTAACACATAAAGTCAGGAAACTGGTCGTGCTGTCAAGAAAATACTGCAAATGTGCTCAAGTCAACTAGTAGACTAAGTCTTTCTCTCCAATTCTTTTGCAAAAAATCCATGCAGTGTGTGATATATAGGGATCTATTAAAAAATAAAAAACCCATAATGTGTCCAATGTGTGTATTTCACCATGTCGAATCTGAGTTCCTTCTCCCCAGCAGGGTTCCAGAGACTGAGGGGCTGCTGTCCTCGGGCAGCCCATGGACTGTACAGCTTCTCTAGTGGCCTGCAGTGTCAGGGCTGAGAGTCTGAATGGACTTTGCTTGGAGCCGATTGTAGGCAGGTGCAGTCTATTTTCTTCACTGCAGGCGGCGCTCGACTGCAGCGGCATTGCAGATGGCGGGTGAAGACAAGAAGAACATGGTTCCTGTATGGTTTTCTGGGTCACTGACAGAGCTATCCGACTAGATGATGCTGCCCCGTGTGACTCTGGTGGTCATCTTGGATCAGGCAGAACCTCTTTAGGGCCCTGGCTCCCGGGCTTGTGCGTATTTAGCACGTGGATAGTGAAGAAACAGGTCACACGTCTGGCAGGGACAGTGAACAGAGGCAGGGAGACGAGTAAGGAAAGCATAGGGACGCACCAACCTTCCTGGAAGCTTCATCGTTTGGGCATGGACCAGTCAGGCCGCATTCTGCCCACCCTGTCAGCACCTCCGGGACCTGTTCTGCTACACATCACTGTTACATCCTACCAGTGTTCCCGGTCAGGTGTCCTCCCACGAGCCTTGTTGTGAATTGCGAACGCTAACTTTAAAACAAGTTCTGTTTTCTGCAATTGGACTCTGAGTGTTTACTGTCACACCACGCTGCACCTCCTCACACAATTGTAAAACCTCACCACAGGGCATCTGGTCTGGGGAGGTGACATCTCACTCAATGGACCCTACCCAAGGGAAGCAGGAAGGTGGCAGCTGTCTTTGGGACTCATAAGCAAAGACCCAAACTTACCTCTGTGAGTGAAGTGCTCTAGTAACTGCACTGGTTACTGGCAGTTGTGCATCAGCACAAGATAACCAGATCCCAAAGAGACCCAATGGTCTTCAGCTGTGAGGCCTTAGTCGGCCCCGAAACGTGCCTAATGGTCCCCAGCTGTGAGGGTCTAGACCAGGGGTGTCCAAACCTTTTTCAAAGAGGGCCAGATTTGATGAAGTGAACATGCGTGAGGGCCAAAGATTTTGCCTGACATTCCTTGAACCATTAAAATTCGGTCTAAGTGTGTTCGTCCGAGCACTTATACACTGACCAACAATAATTCTCTTGCATTTGTGGCTGTGTGTGGTGAAGAGATGAGCTCAAGCCTGTTATTTAGATATAAATATATATCTTTTGCGGCCCCAACAAATCCCAGAGTGCCGCTCAGGAGTAAGGTTGAGTTTGGGCGTGTTATTTGGATATACCGTATTTATTGGCGTATAACACGCACCTTCACTTTAAAAGGGAAGTTTCAGTAAAAAACTTAAATAAAGAAGCAAAATAAGGGTCAGTGCCCATCAATGCAACCTAATTAGTTCCCATCTGCAGCCTCACATGTGCCATGAATGCAGCCTCACCATTGCCATGAATGCAGCCTCACCATTGCCATAAATGCAGGATTACCATTGCCTTGAAAGCAGCCTCACATGTGCCATGAAAGCAGCCTCACATGTGCCATGAAAGCAGCCTCACATGTGCCATGAAAGCAGCCTCACCTGTGCCATGAAAGCAGCCTCACATGTGCCATGAATGCAGCCTCACATGTGCCATAAATGCAGCCTTACATGGGTCATGAACATATAGGAGAATCTCCTGTTTACTCGGCGGCCTCTTTAATACAAAGTCCTGCCTCCTATGATAGACAGAACAGTCATCCAATGGCAGCCCAGGAGACGGGAATTCCTATTACAAACGCCGCCGAGTAAATAGGAGATTCTCCTGTATGTAATCTGACGGCGCTCGTCCCGCCCCCACCCTGTCCCCTCTGAGGCAGCGTCGATAAATACAGTATATATCTTTTGTGGCCCTGGGGGGTGGCCCTATATTGGCCCGCGGGCCGGACTTTGGACATGTCAGGTCTAGACCACAGCCTTTACCATTTCAGCACAGAGGTACCCCTGAAATAATTTTCCGGTCTCAGGGAACCCCTGCTAAAAATCACTATATCTACAACTCATGAAACATTAGTGTGATAGTCAGTGGAAAGAATGTTCCTTACACGTGTGGTTATTGGGAAGAATTCCCCCTTACAGATAGCTAAAAAGATCAATGGTGTCAGTGTGAACATAGGCAGAAGTTGCTCAAGGAACTCCCAGCAACCTCTAGAGGAACTCTAGAATTCCATGAAACCCTGGTTGAGGAACCCTGCTCTGAAGGAACCCAAGATTCCACGGAACCGTGGTTGAGAAACCCTGCTTTGAAGGAACCTTGGGATTCTGTGGAACCCTGGTTATAAAAACCCTGCTCTTGAGAAACCCTAGGATTCAATGGAACCCTGGTTGAGAAACTCTGCTCTGGAGGAACCCTAGGATTGCATTGTTCCTGGTTGAAAAACATTGGTGTAGACTTCCAACACTCATGTTTACTGAAGGAGAAGATTGTCTTTTGAAAACACAACTCCTCACTTAAAAAAGATCTAAACCCAATCCATGTAAGCCTTACCAGGCCATTTCAAAAACTTGTTTCCATATTTTTAGTCCTAATGTAATGTCTGATAATTCTGCTACGAAGTTCCCTTCCAAGGGGAGACCTCTGGGGTGAGGCCTTATGGAGGGGCAAAGGGTCCTCTGGGGGTCGAGCACAGAGCCTGGAGTTGGGCTTTAAGTCATTCCTGTTTGCCACTAAGTCCATTAGGCTTTCTCTTAATGTGGATCCTGCTGCCACACCCAACGTGGAACCCCGAGGACAGCTGCGGTCATCTAAGGACTGATAAGTATTGCTCATCTCTATTCCCTTACCTGTCTCAGTAAACTGACATTAATAACTTTGCACCCTCACATTGGAAAAGCCTGGTGGTCCTGCAGAAGGGTCATGGTACCCGGTGGCCACACCACGCTTCCATTTCTCAGAACGATCAAAATACTGAAGCCGTATCTGCACCTTAATTATTTACTCGGTCGCGCCGCGTACGTGGCTTAAAGCCACAACCTTGTGCTGTGATTCTGTTTTATGCTGATCTCTTTATAATGAGATGCTATAAATAGTTTATGGAAGTAACCCTGCCGAGCCTTATCACACAGCATAACCTATTGCTTATTTATTAGTAATCTATATAATATGTATGTGGAAAACATTAATTTGTGAGAGATAAACAGGCACTGCCAGGTCTTCACGTTTCCTGACAGGCCTGGTCATAATTAATACAACAATGTGAGGAGCATCGTGCCGATACAACCATCAGTCAGAACTCAACTGCAAAGAGAACTCTTTTAGCTTGGTACGGGCTACGGGGCAGCAGAGTGGCTCAGCGGTTGGCACATATGCCTTGCAGCACTTGTTTGAGATCCAGGACACTACCTGCATGGAGTTTGCAAGTTCTCCCTGTGCATGTGTGGGTGTCCTTCTGCATCCCAAAGCTGTTCATTTAATTTGCTCCTGTCTAAATGTGTCCCAGTATGTGGGCAGGTCAAAAAATCCCAACTGCAGACCCTGGCAACACTTTGTCAAGTGTCTAATCTGGCTCTGGTACTCAATCAAACATGGAGCCACAGAAAGGGTAATTGCAACATGGAAGATTGCAACATGGCAATGGGATGGGCTGTTGGACTTTGCTCCGAGCACTGAGAATCCAGGTTTCTGCGCATCTGAGGTCTGTGCTTTATTACAGGGATGCAGTCAGGGTGTCTATACAATACTAAATAAACTGTTTTTTTTTTGTTTTTTTGTTGCTATGTGGCATAGCAAGGGGTTAAAATACCCTGTGCTGGCAGCATGTAGGAGAGTCAGACCACTGCACTCACACACAATGCAATAGCCTGGTTTTCCATCCACCTGACACGCCTTCCTGCACACTGCTCCAATGAACAGGGCTGCTTATGGAACTGGAGAACTCTTGATTGGAGATGTGTTCAGGAAGGTGTGGAGCTAAACTCCTGTGCTGTAAGAGCAGCAGTCTGACTCTCCAATGTGCGATCAGCACCGAGGATTTTAAGGGAAATCTAAATCCAGACTGCAGCATTGCAATGCCCTGTACACACGGTCGGACTTTGATCGGACATTCCGACGGATGTTGGCTCAAACTTGTCTTGCATACACACGGTCGCACAAAGTTGTCGGAAAATCCGATCGTTCTGAACGCGGTGACGTAAAACGCGTACGTCGGGACTATAAACGGGGCAGTAGTCAATAAGCTTTCGTCTCTTAATTTATTCTGAGCATGCGTGGCACTTTGCGCGTCGGAATTGCCCACACACGGTCGGAATTTACGCAAACAGATTTTGTTGTCGGAAAATTTTATAGCCTGCTCTCAAATTTCCCACAACAAGCTCCGATCGCACATATTCCGTTGGAAAGTCCGACCGTGTGTACAGGGCATAACTGTGTAGTAGACAGGAGGAAGCATTTCCTCAGTCTCCTTTCTCCCAGTAATCAGACTGTACATTGTAACGTTGTAGAAAGAGGAGGAAGCATTTCCTCAGTCTCCCCTCCCCCAGTGATCAGACTGTACATTGTAACTTTTGTAGATAGAGGAGGAAGCATTTCCTCAGTCTCCTTTCCCCCAGTGATCAGACTGTACATTGTAACTTTTGTAGCAGGAGGAGGAAGCATTTCCTCAGTCTCCCCTCCCCCAGTGATCAGACTGTACATTGTAACTTTTGTAGAAGGGGGAAGAAGCATTTCCGGCGGCTCTTATCTGCTTCCGGACCAGCCGCCGCAGTAACTGTGGCAGGTTGGCTCCCCTGCGCAAAATCACTTTACTGCACGTGATCTCGCGGGGTCCAGATAGCAGACGCCAGTGCGCGCCCGCTGCACAGCGGGGGCTGACGATGCTCGTTGCCGACGGTCGCGATGACCGCCGGCCAAGAGCGATCGTGACCAGAGAGACACAGAACAGGGACGAGTGTGTGTAAACACACACTTCCCTGTTCTGTTCTGACAGGAGTGACAGATCGTGTGTTCCTATTAGCTAGGAAAAGCCGATCTGTCACTTCCTGTAGTTAGTCCCCTCCCCTTCAGTTAGAATCACCTCCCAGGGAACACAGTTGACCCCTTCACCGCCCCCTAGTGTTAACCCCTTCACTGCCAGCAACATTTTTACAGTAATCAATGCATTTTTAATCGCACTGATTGCTGTATTAATGCTAATGGTTCAAAATGTGTCAAAATTGTCCGATGTGTCTGCCATAATGTCACAGTCATGATAAAAATGGCAGACTGCTGCCATTACTAGTAAAAAAAAAATAATATTAATAAAAATGCTATAAATCTATCCCGTATTTTGTAGATGCTATAACTTTTGTGCAAACCAATCAATATACGCTTATTGCGGTTTTTTTTTTTACCAAAAATATGTAGAAGAATACGTATCGGACTAAACCGAGGAAAAAATTAGTTTTCTTTATATATTTTTGGGGGATATTTATTATAGCAAAAAAAGTAAAAAATAATGCTTTTTTTTTTTTTTCAAAATTGTCGCTCTTTTTTTTGTTTATAGCGCCAAAAAAAAAAAAACGCAGAGGCGATCAAATACCACCAAAAGAAAGCTCTATTTGTGGGGGAAAAAAAAGGACGTCAATTTTTGTTTGGGTACAAAGTCGCATGACACGCGCAATTGTCAGTTAAAGCGACGCAGTGCCGAATCGTAAAAAAGTGCTGTGGTCAGGAAGGGGGGTAAATTCTTCCAGGGCTGATCGCTGTATTAATGCCAACGGTTTCAAAAATGTATCAAAATTGTCCGATGTGTCCGCCATAATGTCGTAGTCATGGGAAAAATGGCAGATTGTCGCCATTACTAGTAAAAAAAAAATAATAATAAAAATGCTATAAGTCTATCCCCTATTTTGTAGACGCTATAACTTTTGCGCAAACCAATCAATATACACTTATTGCGTTTTTTGTTTTTTTTTACCAAAAATATGTAGGATACATATCGGCCTAAACCGAGGCAAAAATTAGCTTTTTTATATATTTTTTGTGGGGGGGGGGGGGTATTTATTATAGCAAAAAAGTAAAAATTAAGGCGTTTTTTTCAAAATTGTCTCTCTTTTTTTTGTTTGTCGTGGGCCTAAATAAATGAAGAAAATAGTTTTTTTATTTTTTTACAAATGGTCTTTTTTTGTTTAAAGCGCAAAATATAAAAACCGCAGAGGCGATCAAATACCACCAAAAGAAAGCTCTATTTGAGGGGGGAAAAAAAGGACGTCAATTTTGTTTGGGTACAACGTCGCACGACGCACGCAATTGTCAGTTAAAGCGGCGCAGTGCCGAATCGCAAAAAAAGTGCTCTGGTCAGGAAAAGGGGTAAATTCTTCCGGGGCTGAAGTGGTTAAAGGGAACTAACGTACCCATACGTCGTTTTGCGCAGCCGTGCCATTCTGCCGACGTATATCGGCGTGAGCCGGTCGGCAAGTGGTTACGTAAAGGCCAATATTTGCAGCATCACAAATTAAGTGCGAGAATGTACGATGGATGAGTTTCGCTGCCGCTCTTGGCGGACGTCCTCCGTCGCTGGCACGCGTTGGTTGTGCCAGCTTAGAGGTCCATCAGGAGGGAGCACATGGCCCTCATAGGACGGAGCAATGAAGCCTAAATCTCCTCCCGGAAACTCCAGCAAACTCTTTCCTTTTGCCCTTCTTCACATCCAAAGCTGCTAATTGGTCTTCAGCCCTCAGGTAGATTTTGTCCTACGCATTAGTCACAAATTCCTGCTGTTTACAGAGAGCGCCGCGCGGCGTCCTCCCGGGGCCGACGTACATATTTATGTGCCATATACGGAACCGTAACGAGCGGCTGATCTCTGGGCGATCAAACCGTGTAATTTACTTTTTACAAGTTGTTTTCCCAATTAGAGAAGTTGCACGGATCCGGGTTAAAGCCGACGGATAATCGCCGGTTATATTTAAAGAGGAACTCCAAATATAAACAGGAAACAATATTCACCTTCCTAATGTGTGAATCACATACTTTGGTCGATGACTTTTGATTTTTTTTTTAACCCCTTTACACCATCCAGACCAGGGACAGGGCTTCCAATGTAGAAGGAGGAGGAGGCATTTCCTCAGTCTCCCCTCCCCCAGTGATCAGACTGTACATTGTAACTTTGTAGGAGGAGGAGGAAGCATTTCCTCAGACTCCCCTCCCCCAGTGATCAGACTGTACATTGTAACTTTGTAGAAGGAATGGGAAGCATTTCCTCAGTCTCCCCTCCCCCCAGTGATCAGACTGTACATTGTAACTTTGTAGAAGGAATGGGAAGCATTTCCTCAGTCTCTCCTCCCCCAGTGATCCAAGTGTGCATTGTAAATTTGTAGAAAGAGGAGGAAGCATTTCTTCAGTCTCCCCTCCCCCAGTGATCAGACTGTACATTGTAACTTTGTAGAAGGAGGAGGAAGCATTTCCTCAGTCTCCCCTCCCCCAGTGATCAGACTGTACATTGTAACTTTGAAGAAGGAGGAGGGATCATTTCCTCAGTCTCCCCTCCACCATTGATCAGACTGTACATTGTAACTTTGTAGAAGGAGGAGGAAGCATTTCCTCAGTCTCCCCTCCCCCAGTGACCAGACTGTACATTGTAACTTTGTAGAAGGAGGAGGAAGCATTTCCTCAGTCCCCCCTCCCCCCAGTGATCAGAGTGTACATTGTAATTTTGTAGGAGGAGGATGAAGCATTTCTTCAGTCTCCCCTCCCCCAGTGATCAGACTGTACATTGTAACTTTGTAGAAGGTTTCCTGATGGTGGCAACATTGGATTAGTGCAGAGGGGGGCATTTACTAAAGGAGATCCCCTGTAGTCCCCCCCCCTGCAACAAATAAAAAGCTGGTGGGAGGAAGAGGAGAAGAAGCCATCAGAGCTGCTGGAGGGGAACATAGGGCAGCAGGAATGAAGGAGGTTATCTACAGGATTGGTGAGGAGGGGAGCAGAACAGATCCCCTGTAGTTCCCCCCTGCAACAACTGAAAGCTGGTGGGAAGAAGAGGAGAAGAAGCCATCAGAGCTGCTGGAGGGGAACATAGGGCAGCGGGATGAAGAAGGTTATCTACAAGATTAGTGCAGAGGGGGGCATTTACTAGAACAGATCCCCTGTAGTTCCCCCCCTGCAGCAACTAAACACTGGTGGGAGTGAGAGGAGATGAAGCCGGCAGCGTTGCGAGGAAGAAGGGGGGGGTGCATACAGTAGGGCAAATGGGAAATCTGAAAATCTGATCATGGAAAGGAGGGATGATGGGTGCGGGGCCTGGGGGGGCAATAACCGGTATGCTTCACCCTGCAACAGCTGAAAGCCAGCGTGAGGAAGAGGAGGAGAAGATTTCAGTTTCTACAGAGATACCCATACAGGGGATCGGTTCCTGTAATTGTCCCACCGCACCGGTCACACCCTCCTTTCCATGATCTGATCCCTCCTGCTGTCCAGGTCCCCCTGCTGAACTGATGGGACCTGGGCCCCCCTGCTGAACTGATGGGGCCTGGGCCCCCCTGCTCAACTGATGGGACCTGGGCCCCCCCTGCTGAACTGATGGGGCCTGGGCCCCCCTGCTGAACTGATGGGGCCTGGGCTCCCCTGCTGAACTGATGGGGCCTGGGCCCCCCTGCTGAACTGATGGGACCTGGGCCCCCCTGCTGAACTGATGGGGCCTGGGCCCCCCTGCTGAACTGATGTGGCCTGGGCCCCCCCTGATGAACTGATGGGGCCTGTGCCCCCCTGCTGAACTGATGTGGCCAGGGCCCCCCTGCTGAACTGATGGGGCCTGGGCTCCCCTGCTGAACTGATGGGGCCTGGGCCCCCCTGCTGAACTGATGGGGCCTGGGCTCCCCTGCTGAACTGATGGGGCCTGGGCCCCCCTGCTGAACTGATGGTATCTGGGGCCCCCCCTGCTGAACTGATGGGATCTGGGCCCCCCTGCTGAACTGATGGGGCCTGGGCCCCCCTGCTGAACTGATGTGGCCTGGGCCCCCTCTGTTGAACTGATGGTGCCTGGGCCTCCCTGCTGAACTGATGGGGCCTGGGCTCCCCTGCAGAATTGATGGGGCCTGGGCCCCCCTGCTGAACTGATGGGACCTGGGCCCCCCTTCTGAACTGATGGGGCCTGGGCCTCCCTGCTGAACTGATGGGGCCTGGGCCCCCCTTCTGAACTGATGGGGCCTGGAGGACCGGTGGTATCCCCTTATCTGCGGCCCTGGATACACAGAATTTTAGCAAACGAAATCACATCTACTTCAAGGGGTTAACTAGAGGCTTTACCAACCCAAACCGTGCATCCAGAAAACACAACACCAACCCGCAGAGCAAATTGGAAACATTTAATCAGAAGAAAACAGCAGATTCATACAGATCTCCTCTTGCCTACATCGTAGTAATTGGATTTGTGTTCTAAAATATACAAATAATTCGTTTAACATTTGTCCCCCATTAGAAGGAAATAATTGCCGCGTTCATTTCCTGCGTGACACCTCGAGCCTTGGTTTGTAGAGCTCTCCTATTTTCCCTGATTATATTTTCATATTTTATTTTTTTTGTTTTCTTGCCGTATTTGTTTTTCAAAATCATTGATAGCGTTGCACTGAGGACTTTCATCATTACTGCGGCGATACTCCCCCGGGAAGAGCTTTTTCATATTATCGGTGGGAGGCGGCTTCTCCGCGCTCTTCAGAACTTCTTTTTTTTTTCCCCTTTACAATTTTCATTTGTTATGAGGTGACCTTCTGACTTCCGCGGCCGCTTGTACAAACTGGAAGTGACACTTAATGAAGCAGTTACGTCTTTGAAGTCTCTTCTCCGTAAACAAATGGACTTCCTGTGGACTCCGCCGCGTATACGGGCAGGAAACGGAGAGAGTGCGGGATGTCACCCAACCATGAGACTAGTGGCAGATGCCTCCTCTTGGTATAAAGCTAGCCATACACTAGTAAATTTTTTTAACCACTTACCAATTGCAATACTTATATATCAGAGCTGCATGATTCTGGATAAAATGAGAATCACGTTTTTTTTTTTTTTTGCTTAAATTAACCGCTTAAGGACTGCCCCGCGTACAAATACTGTAGCAGGGCGGCCCTTTAGCGCAAAATCACGCACCTGTACGTGATTCTCAAGATCTACTCTAGTGCGCGCAGGCTCGCTGCCAGAGCCCCGCTCCTGCTGTGATTGGACACAGCGGGAGCCAATTAACAGCATGATCCTGGATAAAATGGTGGTTTTCCTGCAGGTTAGCTGCACTTTGCCATAGACTTCTATAATATCCTACAGGTGTGGTTCACCAAACCCGCAGGTAATAACAAAAAAGTCTATGGCTCAGTGCAGGTAGGCTGCAGGTGCACTGCACCTGCGGATCAGTTTGAAAGCAGCCCAGAGTAACCAATGCAGAGAACAGATATGCCCATTGCTATTTATAGTCCATCAAGTCCAACCTATGTGTGTGTTTATATGTCAGTATTACATTGTTTATCCCTGTATGTTGCGGTCGTTCAGGTGCTTATCTAATAGTTTCTTGAAATTATCGATGCCCCCCGCTGAGACCACCGCCTGTGGAAGGGAATTCCACATCCTTGCCGCTCTTACAGTAAAGAACCCTCTACGTAGTTTAAGGTTAAACCTCTTTTCTTCTAATTTCAATGAGCGGCCACGAGTCTTGTTAAACTCCCTTCTGCGAAAAAGTTTTTATCCCTATTATGGGGTCACCAGTATAGCTGTATTTGTATATTGAAATCATATCCCCTCTCAAACATCTATTCTCCAGAGAGGATAGTGCTCACAACCTTTCCTCATAACTAGGATCCTCCAGACCCTTTATTAGCTTTGTTGCCCTTCTTTGTACTCGCTCCATTTCCAGTACATCCTTCCTGAGGACTAGGGATGAGCTTCGTGTTCGAGTCGAACCCATGTTCGACTCGAACATCGGCTGTTTGGTCGTTCGCCGAATTGCGAACGATATGGGCCGTTCGCGCCAAATTCGTGTGGCGCGTCATGGCCCATAATTCACTGCGGCATCGCAGTGCATTGCTTGCTGATGATTGGCCAAGCATGCACTATGACCCGCATGCTTGGCCAATCACAGCGCCGTCTGAACAGAGAGCCGTAATTGGCCAAAGCCAAGGAGGCTTTGGCCAATTATGGCTCAGGGGATTTAGTACACGCCCCACACTATATAAGGCCGCCTGCACGGCGGCCCTGTGCAGTGTGTTCCGGTGTGCTTAGAGAGAGAGAGAGACAGTGTCATTTTATTTGAGTTAGCTAGATTAGGTAGGACAGTCAGTCAGTTAGCTGCACTTAAAGTGTATTGTGTATATATATGCATCCCAGGTGTTGCATATATATATATACACTGTATTCAGTTTAGCTAGATCCGTTCCTGTTATCTTCTAGACTATTTACATTTAGTACAGTGCGTCCTGCTCACAGTGTTCAGCTAGATCCGTTCCTGTTATCTTCCTACTGACAGGCAGGCTTGTCTTGTTACAGTATATAAAGCTACCTGAAGAAAATTACTGGTGTTCTTTTGATCCTATTAGTACCACGGTCAGGCAGCTAGACTATTTACATTTAGTGCAGTGCGTCCTGCTCACAGTGTTCAGCTAGATCCATTCCTGTTATCTTCCTACTGACAGGCAGGCTTGTCTTGTTACAGTATTTACAGCTACCTAAAGAAAATTACTGGTGTTCTTTTGATCCTATTAGTACCACGGTCAGGCAGCTAGACTATTTACATTTAGTGCAGTGCGTCCTGCTCACAGTGTTCAGCTAGATCCGTTCCTGTTATCTTCCTACTGATAGGCAGGCTTGTCTTGTTACAGTATATAAAGCTACCTGAAGAAAATTACTGGTGTTCTTTGGTCCTATTAGTACCACGGTCAGGCAGCTAGACTATTTACAGTTAGTGCAGTGCGTCCTGCTCACAGTGTTCAGCTAAACCTACAAGTTAGTGGGGTGCGTCCACCTCACAGTGTTCAGCTAAAGCTACCTGTAGAAGGTTGGTGGTGTTCTCATACTACAGGCAGGCAGTTGATTTTGCTAGCTGCAGTATCAGTATATATACACTACCGTTCAAAAGTTTGGGGTCACCCAAACAATTTTGTGTTTTCCATGAAAAGTCACACTTATTCACCACCATACGTTGTGAAATGAATAGAAAATAGAGTCAAGACATTGACAAGGTTAGAAATAATGATTTGTATTTGAAATAACATTGTTTTTACATCAAACTTTGCTTTCATCAAAGAATCCTCCTTTTGCAGCAATTACAGCATTGCACACCTTTGGCATTCTAGCTGTTAATTTATTAAGGTAAGCTGGAGAAATTGCACCCCACGCTTCTAGAAGCAGCTCCCACAAGTTGGATTGGTTGGATGGGCACTTCTGGCGTACCATACGGTCAAGCTGCTCCCACAACAGCTCAATGGGGTTCAGATCTGGTGACTGTGCTGGCCACTCCATTACCGATAGAATACCAGCTGCCTGCTTCTGCTGTAAATAGTTCTTGCACAATTTGGAGGTGTGTTTAGGGTCATTGTCCTGTTGTAGGATGAAATTGGCTCCAATCAAGCGCTGTCCACTGGGTATGGCATGGCGTTGCAAAATGGAGTGATAGCCTTCCTTATTCAGAATCCCTTTTACCCTGTACAAAGCTCCCACCTTACCAGCACCAAAGCAACCCCAGACCATCACATTACCTCCACCATGCTTAACAGATGGCGTCAGGCATTCTTCCAGCATCTTTTCATTTGTTCTGCGTCTCACTAACGTTCTTCTTTGTGATCCAAACACCTCAAACTTGGATTCATCCGTCCACAACACTTTTTTCCAGTCTTCCTCTGTCCAATGTCTGTGTTCTTTTGCCCATCTTAATCTTTTTCTTTTATTGGCCAGTCTCAGATATGGCTTTTTCTTTGCCACTCTGCCCTGAAGCCCAAAATCCCGCAGCCGCCTCTTCACTGTAGATGTTGACACTGGTGTTTTGCGGGTACTATTTAATGAAGATGCCAGTTGGGGACCTGTGAGGCGTCTGTTTCTCAAACTAGAGACTCTAATGTGCTTATCTTCTTGCTTAGTTGTGCAACGCGGCCTCCCACTTCTTTTTCTACTCTGGTTAGAGCCTGTTTGTGCTGTCCTCTGAAGGGAGTAGTACACACCGTTGTAGGAAATCTTCAATTTCTTTGCAATTTCTCGCATGGAATAGCCTTCATTTCTAAGAACAAGAATAGACTGTCGAGTTTCAGATGAAAGTTCTCTTTTTCTGGCCATTTTGAGCGTTTAATTGACCCCACAAATGTGATGCTCCAGAAACTCAATCTGCTCACAGGAAGGTCAGTTTTGTAGCTTCTGGAAGGAGCTAGACTGTTTTTAGATGTGTGAACATGATTGCACAAGGGTTTGCTAATCATCAATTAGCCTTCTGAGCCAATGAGCAAACACATTGTACCATTAGAACACTGGAGTGATAGTTGCTGGAAATGGGCCTCTATACACCTATCTAGATATTGCACCAAAAACTAGACATTTGCAGTTAGAATAGTCATTTACCACATTAGCAATGTATAGAGTATATTTGTTTAAAGTTAGGACTAGTTTAAAGTTAGCTTCATTTAAAAGTACAGTGCTTTTCCTTCAAAAATAAGGACATTTCAATGTGACCCCAAACTTTTGAACGGTAGTGTATATATATATATATATATATATATATATATATCCCAGCTTAGTGCAGCTACAGGCCATTAGTATGTCTGGAAGGCCAAGAAGGAGAGGCAGACAGTCACAAGCCAATAAGAGAGGGCAAGCAGGCTCTGTGTCTAGTGCTGGTCGTGGAGACGGTGCATCCTCATCAGCACGTGGCCATGGGACACGCTTGGCCTTTTTTTTCGGCAGCTGGCCGTGTTGAGCCGCAACATGCGGAAGACTTGGTCGAGTGGATGACCAAGCCGTCCTCATCCTCCTCATCCTCTCTCACCCATGCCCAGGGTGCTTTGTCTGGCAAAGCAGCGGCCTCTTCCCTCAGCTCAATGTCATCAGTGACTCCTTCCCTAGCTCCACCATGTCCTCCTGAGGAGTCCCTCGAACTGTTTGACCACAGTGTTGGGTACATGCTCCAGGAGGATCCCCAGCGTTTGGAAGGCTCTGATGATGATACTGAGCTCGATGAAGGCAGTAACATGAGCACGGACAGAGGGGGTGCCCAAGAAGGACAGCAATCTGGCAGTCATGCTCCCCCTGCTGCAGCATACTGCCAGGTTTGCTCCAGTGATGAGGAGGGAGGGGATGATGAGGTCACTGACTCAACGTGGGTGCCTGATAGGAGAGAGGAGGAGGAGGAGGAGGCGGCACATCACCAACGAGGCAGGATGCCCTCCAGGGGCCAGCCTAAGGGCAGCACATTGACTGCATCACACCCCAAATCTCCACATGTGCAGGGCGCTGCAGTCTCTGCGTGTTATTCAAAAAGTTCTTTGGTGTGGGCCTTTTTTGAGACGAGTGCATCAGATCGCATCGCTGCTATTTGCAACATATGTCTCAAGCGTATCTCACGTGGCCAAAACATCTCCCGCTTGGGTACCACATGCTTGAACAGACATATGTTGACCTGCCATGCAGTTCGTTGGCAAGCGTATCTAAAAGACCCACACCAAAGAACAAAGAGGACCTCTCCTTGCTCCTCATCAGCTGAGATTTCCAACCCCACTAGACCTTCAGTCCTCTCTGAGACCTGCACTGAGAGGAATGAAGGTGTAGAATTAGGTGTGTCACAGCCAAGTACTTGTGGGCAATCTGCTTTTGGTACACCAACGTCAGATTGTACCAGGCAAATTTCCCTGCCCCAGCTGCTGCACCGCCGAAAGAAGTTTGCTCCCAGCCATCCACATGCCCAGCGGTTGAATGCTAGCTTGGCAAAATTGCTAGCACTTCAACTGCTGCCTTTTCAGTTGGTAGACTCTGCCCCCTTCCGTGAGTTTGTGGAATGTGCGGTTCCTCAGTGGCAGGTACCCAAACGCCACTTTTTCTCACGGAAGGCGATTCCGGCTCTCTACCGGCATGTGGAAGGCAATGTCCATGCCTCGCTGGACAGGGCGGTCAGCGGTAAGGTGCATATTACCGCTGACTCATGGTCCAGCAGGCATGGACAGGGACGTTATCTAAGTTTCACGGCGCATTGGGTGACTCTGCTGGCAGCTGGGAAGGATGCAGGACGAGGTGCAGTAGTGTTGGAGGTTGTTCCGCCACCACGCCTCCAAAATGCTAATGATTGTGACACACCTCTCTCCTCCACCCCCTCCTCTTCTTCTTCCTCCATGGCCTCTTCCTCGGAACCAGCGGTGCTCCGTAGCCATTCAAGGGGCTACGCAAGTACGCAGGCCAAAAGATGCCATGCGGTGCTTGAGCTGGTGTGCTTGGGGGACAGGAGCCACACTGGGGCAGAGGTTCTGTCAGCTCTGCAGGGGCAGGTTCAGAGGTGGTTGACGCCACGCCAACTTAAGGCAGAAATGGTGGTTTGCGACAATGGCACCAACCTCCTCTCTGCCCTCCGACAGGGACAAATGACCCATGTGCCCTGTTTGGCTCACGTCCTTAACTTGGTGGTGCAGCGGTTCTTGGGCAGGTACCCGGGCTTACAGGATGTCCTGAGGCAGGCCAGGAAAGTCTGTGTGCATTTCTGCCGGTCATATAATGCCAGTGCTCGGCTGACGGACCTCCAAAAGGAGTTTAACCTGCCCAAGAACCGCCTAATCTGTGACATGCCCACCAGGTGGAACTCAACGTTGGCCATGCTGCAGCGGCTGCACACGCAGCAGAGGGCCATCAATGAGTACCTGTGCGACTATGGCACCAGGACAGGGTCAGGGGAGCTTGGTTTTTTTTCCCCACGCCAGTGGGCCATGATCAGGGATGCATGCACTGTCCTGTCAACATTTGAGGAGGCCACGAGGATGGTGAGCAGTGACAGTGCATGCATCAGTGAAACTGTCCCCCTTGTCCACCTGTTGGAGCACACCCTGCGTGGAATAATGGACAGGGCACTTGAGGCAGAACAGAGGCAGGAAGAGGAGGACTTCCTTAGCTCTCAAGGCCCCCTTTATCCAGACAGTGTTCCTGCATGCCCGCTGATCACACAGGAAGAGGACAAGGAGGAGGAGGAGGAGGAGGAGGAAGATTGTGTCAGTATGGAGGTGGAGCCTGGCACTCAGCATCAGCAGCAGTCTTTAAGGGATCAGTCCCAAGAAACACATGGACTTGTACGTGGCTGGGAGGAGGTGGCTGCGGACCATGTCGTCCTTAGTGACCCAGAGGACTCCGGACCGAATGCCTCAGCAAACCTACGCTGCATGGCCTCCCTGATCCTGCAAAGCCTGCGTAAGGATCCTCGTATTCGTGGTATCAAGGAGAAGGACCAATACTGGCTGGCAACCCTCCTTGATCCACGTTAAAAGGGTAAGGTTGCGGACCTTATCTTGCCATCGCAGAGGGAGCAGAGGATGAAACATCTTTGGGAGGCCTTGCAGAAAGGTCTGTGCAACGCGTTCCCAGAGACTGGGAGGTTACAAACTCCTGTTTCTGGACAACGTGTTGCTGAGGCTTCGGTCAGTCAAAGAAGGAGCGGTGGAGAAGGTGGCCGTCTGACCGATGCGTTCAGACAATTTTTTGGTCCACAGCCCCAAGGTATGATCGGTTCCAGCAACCATCGCCAGCGTCTGTTTTACATGGTGCAGGAATACCTAGGGGCAAGATCAGACTTGGACACCTTTCCCACCGAAAATCCTCTGGGTTACTGGGTCTTGAGGATGGATCACTGGCCAGAGCTTGCACAGTATGCAATTGAGCTACTGGCCTGTCCTGCATCCAGCGTTCTTTCGGAATGCACATTCAGTGCTGCTGGAGGCGTGGTAACCGATCACAGGGTGCGTCTGTCCACCGACTCGGTCGATCGACTGACCTTCATAAAAATGAATCAGTCTTGGATCACCACCAGCTACCAAGCACCTGATGCTGATGTAACCGAATAATTTTTTTTGAAATCTCAGATCCCTTCAAAGACTGCCTATGCTGATGCTGAGTGACTATCCCTGAGTAATTATCCTCTTCCTCCTCAATCATCACGCTGATAGCTTGTAAGAACATTTTTGGTTCTGGGCGCCACCACCAGTGCCTAAGGCACAATTTTTCAGCCCCTGTTTAACAGGGGCGTGTAATTACAATTTTTGATGTAATACTTTGCAGCAGGGCTCGTTCCTGCATTCCAACTAGAGTGTCTGTGAGGGGTTGCAGTGTTGTGGCACCAGCACCAGTGCCTAAGGCCCAATTTTTCTGCCCCTTTCTAACAGGGGCATGTAATTACAATTTTTGATGCAATACTTTGCAGCAGGGCTCGTTCCTGCATTCCAACTAGAGTGTCTGGGAGGGGTTGCAGTGTTGTGGCACCAGCACCAGTGCCTAAGTCCCAATTTTTCTGCCCCTGTCTAACAGGGGCGTGTAATTACAATTTTTGATGCAATACTTTGCAGCAGGGCTCGTTCCTGCGTTCCAACTAGAGTGTCTGTGAGGGGTTGCAGTGTTGTGGCACCAGCACCAGTGCCTAAGGCCCAATTTTTCAGCCCTTGTTTAACAGGGGCGTGTAATTACAATTTTTGATGCAATACTTTGCAGCAGGGCTCGTTCCTGCGTTCCAACTAGAGTGTCTGTGAGGGGTTGCAGTGTTGTGGCACCAGCACCAGTGTCTAAGGCCTAATTTTTCAGCTCCTGTTCAACAGGGGCATGTAATTACAATTCTTGATCTAATATTTCACAGCAGGGCCCTGTGAGGGCTTACAGTGTTGTGGCCACAGCAACACCTAAGGCCCAAATTTCTGCTGAGTATATAGGGCAGGACCCTACTTTCAAACATCTAACTTACAAACGACTCCTACTTGCAAACGGAAGGAGACAACAGGAAGTGAGATGAAATCTACCCCTAGGAAGGGAAATTCTCTCCTGTAAGAGTTAAAATGGGAAAAACATTTCTCCTTTCCACTGATGCTTTCCAATCCTTGTTACACAAAAAAACACAAATTTTCAAAAAACATTTTTTCATTGTGACAAATAGTGAGGTGAAATCTTCTGAAGAGGAGGAAAGACAGCAAAACAAATGTCACAGGGGTGATAACCCTTCCCTATGTTTTCCAAAAAGATTTTTTGGCTGGAGCTAAACACGTTAAAAATGTACCCGTTCAAAATTACAAAGAGATTCTACTTAACAACAAACCTACGGTCCCTGTCTTGTTTGCACCGCCTGTATACTGCTGTTCAGAGTATATAGGGCCTGGTGGCCCCACACCTTTCCTTATTTTAATTTGGGTGCGGGGTTCCCCTTAATATCCATACAAGACCCAAAGGGCCTGGTAATGGACTGGGGGGTACCCATGCCGTTTGTCTCACTGATTTTCATCCATATTGCCATGACCTGACATTACATTAAACCCGCAAGCAGTTTTAAATGAGATTTTTTCCTTTAAAAATGACATTTGGTGCAGGGACTGTTCTAAACACGGGAAACACGCGTCACTTTACAGGCATACTATAGACACCCCCCAGGTACAATATTTAAAGGAATATTTCACTTTTTTTTTTTTTACTTTAAGCATCATTAAAATCACTGCTCCCGAAAAAACGGCCGTTTTTAAAAGTTTTTTTTGCATTGATACATGTCCCCTGGGGTAGGACCCGGGTCCCCAAACCCTTTTTAGGGGACAATACCATGAAAATTAGCCTTTAAAATGAGCACTTTTGATTTCGAACGTTCGAGTCCCATAGACGTCAATGGGGTTCTAACGTTCATGCGAACTTTCGGTCCGTTCGCAGGTTCTGGTGCAAACCGAACCGGGGGGTGTTTGGCTCATCCCTACTGAGGACTGGTGCCCAGAACTGGACAGCATACTCCAGGTGCGGCTGGACCAGAGTCCTGTAGAGCGGGAGAATTATCGTTTTATCTCTGGAGTTGATGCCCTTTTTTAATGCCAATATTCTGTTTGCTTTGTTAGCAGCAGCTTGGCATTGCATGCCATTGCTGAGCCTATCATCTACTAGGACCCCCAGGTCCTTTTCCATCCTAGATGCCCCCAGAGGTTCTCCCCCCAGTCTATAGATTGCATTCATATTTTTGCCACCCAAATGCATTATTTTACATTTTTTACATTGAACCTCATTTGCCATGTAGTTGCCCACCCCATTAATTGGTTCAGATCTTTTTGCAAGGTTTCCACATCCTGCGGAGAAGTTATTGCCCTGCTTAGCTTAGTATCGTCTGCAAATACAGAGATTGAACTGTTTATCCCATCCTCCAGGTCGTTTATAAACAAATTAAATAGGCTTGGTCCCAGCACAGAACCCTGGGGGACCCCACTACCCACCCCTGACCATTTTGAGTACTCCCCATTTATCATCACCCTCTGAACTCGCCCTTGTAGCCAGTTTTCAATCCATGTACTCACCCTATGGTCCATGCCAACTGACCTTATTTTGTACAGTAAACGTTTATGGGGAACTGTGTCAAATGCTTTTGCAAAATCCAGATACACAACGTCTACGGGCCTTCCTTTATCTAGATGGCAACTCACCTCCTCATAGAAGGTTAATAGATTGGTTTGACAAGAACGATTCTTCATGAATCCATGCTGATTACTGCTAATGATACCGTTCTCATTACTAAAATCTTGTATATAGTCCCTTATCATCCCCTCCAAGAGTTTACATACTATTGATGTTAGGCTAACTGGTCTGTAATTCTCAGAGATGTATTTTGGGCCCTTTTTAAATATTGGTGCTACATTGGCTTTTCTCCAATCAGCTGGTACCATTCCAGTCAGTAGACTGTCAGTAAAAATTAGGAACAATAGTCTGGCAATTACTTGACTGAGTTCCCTAAGTACCCTCGTGTGCAAGCCACCCGGTCCCGGTGATTTATTAATGTTAAGTTTCTCAAGTCTAATTTTAACTCTGTCCTCTGTTAACCATGGAGGTGCTTCCTGTGTTGTGTCATGAGGATAAACACTGCAGTTTTGGTTACTGAAGCCCCCCGATTCCCTCGTGAAGACTAAAAAGAAGAATAAATTCAATACCTTCGCCATCTCCCCATCCATTGTAACCAGATGTCCTTCCTCATTCTTTATGGGGCCAATATGGTCTGTCCTCCCTTTTTTACTGTTTACATACTTAAAGAATTTCTTGGGATTTTTTTTGCTCTCCTCCGCTATGTGTCTTTCATGTTCTATCTTAGCTGTCCTTATTGAGCCCTTACATTGCATCATTGTTGCATCCTTTATAAAGTCTGAATGCTGATGATGATCCCTCAACCTTATATTTTTTGAAGGCTTTCTCCTTTGCTTTTATATGCATTTTTACATTGGAGTTAAACCATCCAGGACTTTTGTTCGCTCTTTTAAATTTATTACCCAATGGGATACACTGGCTAATGCCCTTATTTAATATGCTCTTAAAGCAAACCCTTTCTCCTCCGTGTTCTTTGTTCCTAAGATTTTATCCCAATTGATGCCTTCTAGCAAGGCTCGTAGTTTAGGGAAGTTGGCTATTTTGAAATTCAGTGTCTTTGTATTTATGTTTCCTATTTGTGTGATTTATACTGAAACCAATTGACCTGTGATCGCTGTTACCTAAATTGCCCCGTAATTCCACATCCGTGATCAGGTCTGTATTGTTGGTAATCAGTAGATTCAGTAACACTTTATTTCTAGTTGGTGCATCTACCATCTGACCCATAAAATTTTCCTGCAAGACATTTAGGAACTGGCGAGCCTTAGATCAATGCGTGGTTCCCTCCGCCCAGTCTATGTCTGGATAGTTAAAATCCCTCATTATGATAACACTTCCCATCCTTGCTGCTAATCCAAATTGTGATAGGAGATCCGTCTCCACTTCCTCCCTCAGGTTAGGGGGCCTATAGCATACTCCCAGTATTATTTTCCCCTTAGCTTCATCCCTTTGGAGCTCCACCCATAAAGATTCCACCTCCTCTCTAGCTCCCTCAGTGATGTCATCTCTCACATTCACTTGTACATTATTCTTGATATATAGGCATACCCCTCCCCCTTTTTTACCCTCTCTATCCCTGCGATAAAGGGTATACCCTTGAATGTTTGCCAGCCAATCATGAGAGCTGTTGAACCAAGTCTCTGAAATTCCCACAAAATCCAAATCCTCCTCGTACAACAGTATCTCTAGTTCACCCATCTTGTACGCCAGGCTCCTGGCATTAGTGAACATGCCACGTAGTTTAGACCAGTTGCATATTATCCTCTTATTGGGTGTTCCGAGATTGCAACTAGGACTTGCTACTATACTTACCTTGGGTTTATGTGATTTGGTCAACCTACCATTAATGCCCCCAATACTACCCTCTGGAATATCTTCCGCGCTGACAATCTCTACCTCTGGACCCCCCCCCCCATCGCCTAGTTTAAAAAGCCCTCTAACTTTTTGGCCATCTTCATTCCCAGCTGATCTGCACCCTCCTCATTTAGGTGCAGTCCGTCCCTTCTATAGTACCGGTTATCGACTGAGAAGTCGGCCCAGTCCTCCATGAACGCAAACCCCTTCTTACTACACCAGCTCTTCAGCCACTTGTTTACCTTAGCCTTGTAACAGAAGGAAGATGCCCCCATTCATACAGTAAACCATTGCGCCCAGGGCGGCTGTCCCTCCTGCCCACCCCTCGTCTCCCCCTCGTCTCAGCGCATATCCCCCTGCAGCACAGCCGGAGGGAGCAAAAGGAAGAGAATCCGGCAGCACTACATGGTGAGCCACAAGAGTCAGCAATAAGGCAGTACAGCTGGTCCTCCTGCTTGGCAGATGCCAAGCCCCCCTTTTAAACTGATGGGGCCCCGGGCCCACTGCAGGAGGGCTCGCTGCACTGCCTTATCAGCGGTCCTGACCCAATAGGAAATAAAACCTGGGAAAAACAGCGAGGCCGGCTTGGGGTCTGAGCTACACAATAAAACATGGCAGCCAATTAAAATGTTGCACCTTTGCGGGAAGGATATCAGACGTTAACCTTTAACTGGTTGCTCTGAATTTCTCCAAGCCAATGCACCAATTTCCTACAAATGCTTTTATTAAGGTAGAAGGCGGATTAGCCGTTCCCGTATCCCGGCGATGGTTGCGTAGTATTTAAATCTCACACTTCTTGCCTGACCCCTTACCGTTCTCTATGTAGTAATGATAGGGTTTGGTATTCTCTTCTCTTGCTTTACACGTCAGCCTCATCTCGCTCTATTCAGTGCCTCTTCCTCCTCCGCATTTAGTGAATCATTAAATAGGAAAAGTTCACCAAGTCACATTCTGGCTCCTTCACTGTCCTTACCTGACTGTGCCACCCGAAATCAGACTTGTAGGGTATGACATATAAAATGCAGAGATAGAACGCCAACACAACGGGAACTAAAAACAAGTCTGGAACCTTATCTGCTAATTACAGCGTAGGGGTCACCTATGCCTGATGGACGTTTGGGAAGGTACAACTGTGCGACTTCAGGGGGGTAGTGCCAGGAAGGGCATGCCAGTAGACAACATGGTTCCTCTAGACAGACTTCTGTGCCTCTTCACATGCTATTTCCTGCTTCCTCTTACACATGTAGGAATTTGGCAAATTAATACTTATGCGCATGTGCGAATGCATATGGGCACAGGCAGAGGTGCGCGCACACGTGCGCTTCAGCGTGCTCACGTGCACAGGTGACAGGTGCTGGCGCTACCAATTGGGCTATTTAAACTGTGTCAGCGGTCAGGATCAATCCTGCTTTGTCTTTCAGCCTCCCCTGTATCTTGTGACCCTGTTATTCTGTATCCTGATTCCAGTTGCAGACCTGGCTTGTCTGACCACTCTCTGAACTCCGCCTGCACCGGCACCTGGCTTGTCCTCGACCTCCGCTTCCGCCTGCTTCATTAGCTTCTCTGCCACCGATTGGCTCCTGACTAGAGTTGGTTGAACAGTTAAAGCCAAGCAAAAGTTCGGCCCAAACATCGCCTGTTCGTCCGTTCGCCGAACACCAACATTTTTGGGCCACTCGGCGGGATGTTTGCCCGCTGAGCGCCCCACAAAGCACTGCGAGCTGCATAGTGCATAGCTGGTTGTTAAAGAGGAGTCCTGTCCGCCCCCTTTAAAAATGAACACATACTGTAGCTGCTGCTTTTTTTTTTTTTTTTCAATCAGATCATTTTTTTTTTAAGCAAACATTAAGACAATACAAACAGGTTATTCAAACAAAATCATATTAAACCAAACATAACCCAAAAAAAGAGAGAAAAGAAAAAAAAAGAAAAAGAAAAAGAAAAACCCAAAGCTGCTGACTTTTAACATTAGGACCCTTACCTGTCCTGGAGTCCAGCGATGTCGGCACCGCAGCTGATGTTCACATCGCCCGGTCGGGTGCTGCTGCCGCCATTGCTGGTAAGGGAACCCGGCAGTGTAGCCTTTCCGCTTTGTGGCAGGGTCCATACTGCGCATGCGTGAAGCACGCTGTGCGCTCTCACTGGCCTAGCAGGAGGAGAGCGAGGAGGGAGGAGGAGGGGGGCCGAGCTGCTGATCCACTTGGCTGCGGCCCGGTCAAAAACAGGTTCCCGTTCCCCCCTCCCCCTTGAAATGTGGCAAATGTGGCACCGGAGGGGGGGGGGGACGACTAAGCGGAAGCGGCAATAAAAAAAAGTGAAAAAAAACAAAAAACGGAGGGACGACCCCCCCTCCCTAATCCATACTAGGCCCTTCGGGTCTGGTATGGATTTTTAAGCCAAAATTTAAAAAAAAATGGCATGGGGTCCCCCCCCAAAATCCATACCAGACCCTTATCCAAGCATGCAGCCCAGAAGATCAGGAAAGGGGAGGATGAGCAAGCTCCCCCCGAACCTTACCTGGCCACATTGTCAGGGCTGGCCCAGCCCTTCCTTCTCTGAGCTGGCCGCTCAGCTGTCGGCTAATTGCCAGCTCTCATCTCTCTTCACAGTTAACCAGCTGTTGTGGATCTGCTCGTCAGTCCAGCTCACTTCATTCCTGCCTTCGCCTTGGTCACATCTGAAGAAACCATCTCCTGCATTCCTGTTTAAAGACTGGCTTTGCTGACATCCCTTCTGGCTCCTTATCCTGCTTGCTGTTCCTCCACTTGGATCTCTGACTTCTGGCCTGGCTGATTACCCGATCTGGTTACTGGACTCTGGCTATGCTTTGACTACGCTTACTCTATTTAATTTTTATTTTTTATTAATAAACAAGTGTGATTTAACTGTACTTCTGTCTCGGTCTGGTTCATAGTTTCTGACACACATGCCCTCAACATGGGGGGAGTGCAACATTGGGGCACATTGTACCCTTACTCATTCACCAAAAAAGTATAAAAAATAAGGAGGCAGTTTATGTAGATATATATATTATAATAATATATGATATAATATAATATGTCACATGATATATCATAATATATATATAAAATTATAATATAATATATAATAAATTATATTATAGTAGTAGCAGTAGTAGTAATAATAATAATTATTAATATTTTTTATTATTTTATTCTCCAGGGTCTCTACTTTGGGGGTTATAAGTAATCTTCAGGACTACATGATTTTTTTTTGTGTGTCTTACTGCGAGTTATTCCAGCTCACTCCCAGACTTCCAGTTTCTCACTATTATCCCCAATTCCCTATCCCTGCATTGACTAAACCCTCCCCCTCCCTCATTAAAGAGGAACTGCAGTCTGCTCACATAATTTGTAATAAAAACATCTTTGCCATTCTGAAGCTTCCCTCCAACCACTTTGCATATTATTTTATATATACTGGGGTTCTGTACTTGCCAAAAATGCTGCGGAAATCTCCCTCCACTGAGGCTGGCTGCAGCCATTTTAACTGTGGGCAGCTGAAGCTGCTGCCTGTTCACTTCCTGGATTTAGACAGATACACAGAGGCACACCTCCAGCTCTGCAGCCCTGCAGCTCTCATTGGCCCTCTTATGACTCATCCCCCCTCCCTTCCTGGCAAACTCTCAGGAGAGTAAGAGAGAGAGATGTGCGTGATGTCATAAGCCGAAGCCTAACCAGACAAGAAACAGGAAGTGGGCTGTATAAGGTATTTACTGGCAAAAAAAAAAAAATGTTTTACTATCCAAAGTTAAAACAACAACAAGGGCATGAGATTTAATAGATGGAAAATTGAAAAAATGACTGAAGTTCCGCTTTAAGGTACTGAAAGGTACAACTTCTGAGAGTTGTAGCGAGGTGTCCCGACATTCCTCCTCCAATTTCACGGCCTCCATCATCCCGACGCCCCTCCTCGCGCCATTCATCATCTCGCCAGAGCTGTTCTGGCTGCATTAGCTCCATTAGGAAATAAATGCTTCCAGCAGACACGGCCATTAATGCCAAGAATTACTTGTGAGCTGTTACCAGCCAATTTAAGCAGCCCCTGATCCCGTCTCAGCCCATTAATTATTCCGGTCTGGCTCCCGGAGGGATGAAAATCCTCCTCCTTTCATTCTTCCCGCGCCGCAGCGGAAGGCGATTCCAAGGGAGAGCGGCACTGGACTCAAGGCTTTGGGGAGAGGCGGCTGCCGGATCATTAGGCGGAATTAGGACGCTGATTGTCGTGGCTTTGTGGAACTTACTCCCAGCAGAGGTGGCAAAGCGATACCGGTGGGGAATCGGCAATTATTAGGGTATAATGTGATATGGGTAGCGGGAGCATATTAAACACCGGCTCTGGGAGATCGGAGGAGATTAGTGCACTCTAGATACAGGCGATTAAAGCTGAACTCCGCAGACGAAAAATTTCTAACCTTACAATGGGTTTCCCTCCCCAATGCAAAGGTTACCCTAGGGCAGGATTTCTCAAACAGGGTTCCATGGAACCGTAGGGTTCCTCCAGCGGTTGCTAGGGGTTCCTTGAGCAATAAGCAACTTCTGCCTCTTAGATAAGTTCCCACTGACACCACTGATATTTTTAGCTATCTGTAAGGGGGTAATTCTTCCAAGTGACCACAAGTATAAGGAACATTCTTCCCACTGACCATCACTCTAATGTATCATGAGTTGTAGATATAGTCATTTTTAGCAGGGGTTCCTTGAGTCCGGAAAGTTATTTCTAGGGTTCCTCAGAGTGAGAAACAGGAACAGGAAGTGTGTTCTGAGACACGATTGGCCAGAGAGTCCTAAGACTCCCTGGCCAATAGGGGCTTCCTGATTGGCCGTGAGGAGAATGAATATTCTTTCACTATTGTCACACAAGTGGGTGTGCTTGGGGCGCAGTGCTCTGCGCCCCGAGCACACCCTTTTTTGAAGCCTATTAGAGCCTCCGGCTCTAATCACATGCTTCAAAAAAATAAACCCCCATTGGAATCCATACGTCCAGGGCCCTGCATGTGGATTAGGGGCCGGACACATGGATGGGAGGGGCCCTAATGGAAAGGCCGCCACTGCCCTATAGCAGTTTTCCTGCAACAGGGTGGCACCTCTGCGCTTGATCACGTATATACTGTACATATCTTCCGGGTTGGGAGCGCGCACACGCGCCACTGGTGGCTCGCTACCGCTGTGATCAAACACTGATCAAACACAGCGGGAGCCCGCGGCGGGTACCCGCAGACTCGATGTCCACCGGAACCCACTGATCTTCGAGCAGAGAGGCAGAATGGCAGTCTGCCTATGTAAACAAGGCAGATTGCCGTTCTGACAGGGGGGAAGGCATGGATCCTGTGTTCCTGCAAAGCAGGGAACAAATTCCATCTTTTCCCCTAGTAAAAGCCCCCCCCCCCCAGTACACATAAGCACTGGTTAGGCACACAGTTAACCCTTTGATCGTCCCTGATGTTAACCCGTTCCCAGACAGTGTCATTAGTACAGTGACAGTGTATATTTTTAGCAGTGATCACTGTATTAGTGTCACTGTTCCCCAAATAGTGTCGGTTAGTGTCCCGACTGTCCGCCCCAATATCGCAGTCCCGCTATAAGTTGCTGATTGCCGTCATTACTAGTATAAAAACAAACAAAAAAAATCCCATATTTTGTAGACACTATACATTTTTTACCAAAAAGATGTAGTAGAATACATATTGGCCTAAACTAGATGAAGAAACTAGATTTTTCTTTTTTTTTTCTTTTTATTGGATATGTTTTATAGCAGAACGTAAAAAAATTGGATACATTGGATACATCACGGGACACAGAGCAGCCATATACATGAGTTATGCACCAACTATAGGTGAATGGACACTGGTAGAATAACCAAAAACAGGAAGTGATCCCCTATATAACCCCTCACATACAGAAAGTACTCCAGATTTGTAGCAAGCAATGAATTCCCAAAAAGAGAGGGGAGGGGCCTCTGTGTCCCGTGATGTACTCAAAGAAATGGATTATACAGGTATGAAGAAAAAATCCAATTTTCTTTCTCGTACATCGCGGGACACAGAGCAGCCATATACATTACTACCTGGGACGTCCCAGAGCAATAGCCTTGAGGGGAGGGAGACACTGTATGAAAACACCATCAGATTCATACAGCAGCCCGCAAGACACTACGGCCAAAAGCCGAGTCCTCTACTGCCTTAACATCCACCTGATAAAATCTTGTGAACGTATGTACCGAAGACCAAGTGGTGGCCTTGCAAATCTGCACCACTGACGCCTGATGGCGAAAAGCCCAGGAGGTTCCAACACCCCTGGTAGAATGAGCTCTAACCCCAAAGGGAGGAGCTTTACCTTTCAGGCCATAGGCCTGAGTGCTTAATTGGCAAATCCAAAGTGAAATGGATGCCTTAGAGGCCGCCTGACCCCTCTTGGGGCCTTCCGGCAAAACAAAAGACGCATCAGAACTTCTGAAGCTTGCAGACCTTTCCATGTAGACTCTGACCGCCCGCACCACATCCAAAAGGTGCAACTGCTTCTCTTCTGGCGAGCCAGGTAAGGAAAAAAAAAGAAGGTAGAACAATGTCCTGATTTTAATTAAATTCAGAAACGAGGCAAAAAGGACGGAACAGGACGTAGCACCACTTTATCATGGTGCAAAATCGAATACGGCTCCTTACAGGAAAGGGCCACCAATTTGGAGACCCTTCTAGTTAAAGTAATTGCAAAAAGAAAAGCCAACTTCCGTGTCAAAAGAACTAATGGAACTTTGTTGATTGGTTCAATAGGCTGCTCCTGTAGCACAGACAAAACCAAATTCAAATCTCAAGGGCAAAGAGGTGATTTAACGGGAGGCAATAAGTGAGTCACTCCCTGAAGAAAAGTCTGGACCAGGGAGTGTGAAGCTAAAGGCTTCTGGAAGTACACTGATAAGACTGAAACCTGCCCTTTAATTGTTGCCAAGGCTAATCTTTTATCTAAGCCTGACTGAAGAAAAGAGAGACACCACGCAATGTAAGCCTTCCAAACCCTGTGATAAACCTTCCTGGTGATCGCCTTTTTGGCATTCACTAATGTAGTTACCACTGGTCCTGAGATACCACAATCTCCTAGCACCCTGGCTTCAATAGCCACCCCGTCAAATTCAGCGAGCGTAAATTCGGGTGGAATATAGGCCCCTGAGACAGTAGATTGAGCCGGAGCGGAAGCTTTCAAGGCTTGCCTACTGCCAATCTCACTACCTTCGGGTACCAGGCCCTCCTGGTCCAGGCTGGAGCTACCAGAATGACTGATGTCATCTCCTCTCGGATCCTGTGCAAAAGATGTGGCAGAAGAGGAATCGGGGGGGATGATAAATCAAAGAGAACTGAGTCCAGGGAACTACCAAAGCATCTATCCCGAACACAAGTGGATCTCTTGCTCTGGATGCAAACTGCTGAATCTTGCAGTTGAACTTGGCTGCCAGCAGGTCTACATCCGGTGTACCCCACCGCTGGCAAATCTGCATAAACACCTGTGGGTGCAGAGACCATTCTCCTGGGTGTATCTGTTGGGGGCTGAGATAGTCCGCTTTCCAGTTCTCTACCCCCGGAATGTGGACGGCAGATAGCACTGGCACATGCCTTTCTGCCCAGGATAACACATGACTGACCTCCATGTGGGCCAGACGACTCTTGGTGCCACCCTGATGGTTGACATAGGCCACATCCGTGGCATTGTCGGTTTGCACCCTTACCGGGTGACCCTGTAACTTTGACGTCCAATAATTCAGCACAAGGCGTATTGCCTGCAACTCTAGCACATTGATGGGCAATCCCTGTTCGTTCAGAGTCCATTTCCCCTGGACTGTGGAACCTTCCATGATTGCACCCCAGCTGGAAAGACTGGCATCTGTGGTCACTACCTTCCACGACAGTGGAAGAAAAAACCTTCCCTGTAGCAGATTCTGGTCTACTAACCACCAGACGAGACTTCCTCGAGCCCTGGGGGTTATGATCATACAGGAATCCAAAGCCTGCATCTTCCTGTTCCATGCAGAAAGAATGTTCTGCTGCAATGCCCTGGAATGGAACTGGGCATACGGAATTGCCTCGAATGAGAAAACCATCCTCCCCAGAAGACTCATACAGGGTCGGACAGACGGGCGTCTCTTTTGGTTTACCTGCCGCACCTGATCCTTTAGGGCATCGACCCTTCTTGGAGGCAAGAACACTCTTGCCTGGACTGTGTCCATGATAGGGCCTATGTATTCCAGACTTGGTTTTAGGGCCGATTTCTCGGAATTTATGATCCATCCGAGATGTTCCAAGAATTAGACTGTAAAGGTCACGTTTCTTATCAACACTTGCAGGGATTGATCCCTGAGTAGGAGATCATCTAAGTAGCCTGCAATCAAGATCCCTTGAGATCTTATGGATCTTAGAAGACCCAGTATGGGTGCTAGGATCTTTGTGAAGACCCTGGGTGCGGTTGCAAGCTCAAAGGGCAAAGCCACAAACTGAAAATGTTGTTCCTCTATGACAAAGTGCATCCCTGATATCTATGGATGCCAAAAAATCTCCTTCTTGGGGAGAGGTCATGACTGAGCGGACTGATTCCATTCGAAAGGGCCGTACTGAGAGATAACGGTTCAATGCTCTTAGATCCAGAATTGGTCTTATGTCGTCATTTGGCTTTGGAACCGTGAACAGATTAGAATAAAACCCTGTTCCTCTTTCAGGAACTGGGACCTCCATGATCACCCCCTGCTGCCTTAAACAGGCTAGTGTTTTGAGTAATGAGCCCTTTCTTGAAAGGTCCGTGGGAACGCTAGACCTCACAAATCTTTGCGGAGGGTAACAGTGTAATTCCAGCCTGTACCTCTGAGACACCATGGAGATGACCCACCTGTCCTGAATTAGCGTTTCCCACAATCCCGCAAAGTGCAGCAACCTTCCGCCCACCCGCAGGAGTGGGGACGTCCCTTCACAAGGAAGGTTTAGTCTCAGTATTAGCGGACTTTTGAACCCACAGCCTCTTTTGGCCCTGCTGTTTACCTTTGGCAGCAGATCCCTGATGCCGTCGGAACAGCCTAGGGCCTAAAAAAACCTGAGGAATTAGCGCGTGGCACCTTAAAAGAGGGCCGTGTAGCTACTTTTTTCACAGGAAGGAGGGAACTCTTTCCTCCAGATATCTTTTGGATGTACTTATCAAGATCATCCCCAAATAAACGTTCTCCATGAAAAGGAAAACCAGCTATCATCCTCTTATAAGGGAGCTCTGCTGACCAGCTTTTTAGCCATAAAATTCTGTGCATGTGCACAGACAAAAGAGCCACGTGGGAGATCTGCTGCATGGAGTCTTTAAGGGCTTCTATAGCAAAGCAAAGAGCCTGAGGCAGATCTGCTCCATCCTGAACAGAATCCTCCGGTCTATTGGGCCATCTAGCCTTATCCTTCAAGGCTTGACAGACCCCAATTGCAGCTACTGTGGGCTGAATAGCGGAACCTGCCAGGGCCAAGCATGCCTTTAACAAGGCTTCCAGCTTCTTATCTGCAGGATCCTTAAAGACCTGTGCATTATCCACTGGACAAGTTAAGGTCTCGCTCAGGGAGGAAACCGCTGCATCCACAACCGGTACGCTCCACTTCTTTGTAAAGCTTTCTTCCATAGGATATAACAGAGAAAACCCCCTTGGAGGCCCCTGTGCGGGATTACAGCATGGAAACTCACAAAGAGCTCAACAAATGACCATCCACCATTTTACACCCTGACGACAAAACCGGAGTACTTCCTGTATGTGAGGGGTTATATAGGGGATCACTTCACTTGCCCTCACTTATCCATTAGAATGCATGTGCCTCCACTGTGGGGACACCTAAATTTTAGTGTTAGGACCACAGATTACAGGGTGCCGTGACGTGGCTCTGTGGCTTACGCATGCGTTTGTAAATGCGTGCGGACTGAACCCCTGTTTTTAACGCGTACTGTTAGACAGGTCAATTGGTTGTTCGCGAGCTGGTGGTAAGTAGGCTTGGAATTTTTTTCCTGGGAATTCCCCAGGTTTTGTTGTTATCTGTTATATAGGGGATCACTTCCTGTTTTTGGTTATTCTACCAGTGTCCATTCACCTATAGGTGGCGCATAACCCAGATAGTAATGTATATGGCTGCTCTGTGTCCCGTGATGTACGAGAAAGAAATATAGTGTTTGTTTTTAGCAGTGGTAGCCAGGGCTGCTGTTAGAAATCAAGGCGCCCCATACAGCCTTCCTAAAGGAGCTCTCTTAACCACCCCCCACCCAACATTAAAGGTGCAGTGGAACTGCGGCACAGACTTAATCCTCCTATGCCCAGAAAGAAAAAAAGTCTCTTTTCTGCTCCCACCTCCCGGGCCCCTCTGTTGACGTGATGGGGCCCAAGGAAATGCTATTTAAGTCCTGGTAAGCAAGTAGGAGCGGGGGGTGTGGTCTAGTAAAATCAATTTATTTATTTAGACAGAAATGAACACTAAAGCTGCCCTGGGCCCCCCTGTTTAGCTGAGAAGACCTGGCCCCCCCCTGTTTAGCTGATGAGGCCTGCCCCCCCGTTTAGCTGATGAGGCCTGGCCCCCCCTGTTTAGCTGATGAGGTCTGTCCCCCCCCTGTTTAACTGATGAGGCCTGCCCCCCCTCCCCCTGTTTAGCTGATGAGGCCTGCCCCCCCTGTTTAGCTGTTTTAGCTGATGAGGCCTGGCCCCCCTGTTTAGCTGATGAGGCCTGGCCCCCTCTGTTTAGTTGATGAGGCCTGGCTCCCCTGTTTAGCTGATGAGGCATGGCCCCCCCCTGTTTAGCTGATGAGGCCTGCCCCCCCCCCCCCCTGTTTAGCTGATGAGGCATGGGCCCAGTACAACAGGACCGGTTGTACTGCCTTATCAGTGGCCCAGGTGGTAGGAATACTGCTGCTAAAGGCATCACTTCCCACTGCAGCTGGGGGTTTGACATTTCCAAACACCCGTTTCTTTCCGCCGTTTGCCGAACCTCCGAACAGCCAAAATACGGTCTGCATATGGATTTGGAACAAACCGGCAGCTCATCCCTAGAGACTGGTGGCCATTTCAACACATAATAGGCAAGCATGGCCTGCTGCTGTCATCATCAGGAAAGGCCATGCAGTTATTGTTGGAGTGCATGTATGAAGTAACTGAAAAGAAGCTGCAGGAGATCAGCGGCACAAGATGCAACTAAGAATGGCAGTTGTTTCTGATGCGCAGAGCTTTAGTAAATTACAAGTCGGAGCTTAAATTAAAAAAAGTTGCTTCCCTTAATGTTTTTCAGAGTTCCTGTTTCCACATTGCCGATAACATAAAGCGAATAATCCAGCCGTTCTCTAACGTCTACAGGACTGGACGGGACACTTGACTGATAGCAGAACGGCGGCCATGTTTACATTGGCCTGAAATAGCGCTGAAGTGCCTGCGGTGATTGAAGGGCCCCATTGTGGCGGGCGAGGGTGTGACATTGTTTCAAGACGTCTTCATTTCAACAGCCGCCCAACTTCAGCCGCCATTGTAAAATCAATTTTCCCTGATTAAGTGCTTCAGCTCGGGCCAGCGTGACCTTGAGCGAACACACTTACAGAAAATAAGAACTGAGAAGTGAAATGATTATGGACAAAAACATCTGATTTGCGCAGGTTTTTTTCCTTTGTTACCTTTTGTGATACTTTGTATAATATGTCATTCCTTCAAGTCCTGATTGAGTTCTCCGATCCCGGAAGAGGGCCATTACCTTCACAGAGGCCACTAAGCTGCTCCTCAGAACAGAGTCTTTGGTGGCCAATTTCCTGTAGAGGACTAAATTGTGAACTGAAAACCAAATTCCTATTTTTAAAACATGAAGATTTGTCATGTCCTCTCCCTGAATGTTCTTTCAAGTTTGTAAAAGTCCATCAACTGATAATCTCGGTGTAAACTGAAGATGACCCCACACAGGGCTGCTGTTAGAAATCATGGGGCCCCGTACAGCCTACAGCCGTGGCCAAAAGTTTTGAGAATAACACAGTTATTATTGTCACAAAGTCCGCTGCTGTGTTTTTAGATCTTTTTGTCAGATGTTATACTGAAGTATAATTACAGTATAATTACAAGCATTTCATACACGATGGGTGGCACAGTGGTGTAGTGGGTAGCACTCTCGCCTAGCGGTAAAAAAGGGTCGCTGGTTCGAATCCCAACCACACTACTACCTGCCTGGAGTTTGCATGTTCTCCCTGTGCCTGTGTGGGTTTCCTCCGGGTACTCCGGTTTACTCCCACACTCCAAAGACATGCTGGTAGGTTAATTGGCTTCCGTCCAAAAATTGGCCATGGTATATGAATGCGAGTTGGGGACCTTGGATTGTGGGCTCCTTGAGTGTAGGGACTGATGTGAGTGTGGAGCGCTGCATAAATTGGCGGCGCTATATGGGTACCTTAAATAAAATAATAATATAATAGATGAGCATCTTAATGAGACACAATGTACAGGGATAGGGATAATTGTAGACACGCACCCACACTCACTCAGGTTGAACTGGATGGACTGGTGTCTTTATTCAACCTTACTAACTATGTAACTATGTGTCAAAGGCTTTTATTGACAATTACATTAAGTTTATGGAAAGAGGCAATATTTGCAGTGTTGACCCTTCTTTTTTCAAGAACTCTGCGGTTCGCACCGGGTTGCCGTCAATCAACTTCTGGGCCACATCCTGACTGATGGCAGCCCATTCTAGCATAATCAATGCTTGGAGTTAGTCAAAATTTGTGTTTTTTTTTGTTCACCCACCTTTTGAGGATTAACCACAAGTTCTTAATGGGATTAAGGGTGATTTGGAGAATCACGTGTCTTCCTCAGGGGGAATGCCTGTGTCGACACACGCGTTGGGGAGGGGACAGGACAGTGTTTGGCAGCAGCTGCAGCTCTGGTGCCAGCTGTGGAGACCGCTACACGGATCAATTGCCCCATGGGCACACACAGATTTACCTGTTGTAGTTGGCGACCACTGCACTATGCATTGTAGGCGGCTCACGGCTGGTGGGAGGGGTCAGCGGGGTCCTGTACATAGCTTCCTGAAAACATCCCAACACCCTGCCCCAGTACTCCTCTCCAGAGCCCTCAGTCTCAGTGCAAGCAGTGGGAGGAGTTATGCAAATGGATAATGGGTGGGTGTCGGTCTGGAAGAGTGGGTATTCCTGGGCAGGCTGCAATTGTCTAGGTAACACCCACATGTGATACTGAGCTATCATGATTGAAAGAGCCTAAATTCAATGATTGGAAGGGGCGGGGCCAGGGACACTCAGGCTTAGGACGGAAAGTACATCCTCCAGCCAGGAAATGAGCAGGCCTCTATCTGGCAGCAAGGCTTTCTCTGGCTTGCTGCCGCTTCTAATGCACGTTGTGAGAAGCTCACAGTGTGCAGTAAAATCAGAGGAAACCATTTCAGTGGAGGAGAGGAGCAGGTACAACTGTACAAGAATGAAGGGTGGGCCGGAGGGATGATTTAAACCGAACCGAACGGATTTTCTCAGCAGATCTGCAGCGTCTCCCAGAAAGCGACTTGACGCCTGGAGTTCCCGCTTAATCCCCTCTTTTTTTGGTTTCAGTTTCCATTGGAGGTTCTTGGAAGCCAGCGGTGGAGGAATAACGGATGCCGCAGCATACGGTGAACAGGACGCAGTGTAGGAGAAATGATTGAATATGGCAGACGCTCCGTCTGTAAACGGCCAGGCGGGAGCTCGGTCCATCTTCAGGCACGCTTCATTTAATGTGAGCTGAAAATTCCCTAAGTCTCCGGCTCCATTCCAAGCTCAATTTCAGAGCGCACCACCCATGTGTAAAATTACAGCGTTCTCTACTTAGAAGGAAGATCTTTTTTCTCTTTTTGAATTGGGGGGGGGGGGGGGGCGGCTAGAAATTTTCCATCATCTCTACAGGGAGTCCATGTTATCCTGTGTCTTGTTCCAAGCCGTTTATATCGCTTTGGGTGACAATCTTCATTGCGGCAATCTATATTTTTCACAGTAAAGTAAATACCCGAGTCAAAAATATACAACCTGTACTGAAAGTTAGAAATCAGCTTTTGATCAACACCGAGGATTTGCAGTAATGTGTGAGAAGGTGCGGTGTTAGACCGATAACAAAAAAAGAAATTCTATTAAAAATAAAAACACATGTAAATAGAAACTTTAACTTGTTACATTCATTTAAAAAGCTCTTCTATTCTAAATGAAAAAGTTCAAAATGAAAAAAAAAAATATTTTCAATCTCATTAAAATTGCCGCATGTCGATGAGGACAAGGGCCTCTTCACCACAACCCTGGCCTGGCAGTTGTGGGGGTCTGAGGGCAGATGGGGCTTATCAGTATATGGAAGCTAATTTAAAGAGTTCTTTTTAATCTTATTACAACTTCTGCTGTCATTATAATAATCCCCAGTGCAGTACTGGGACAGGCTCGTCCAGCGCCCAGGGCAAGGATGCAGAACTGCATCCCCCACCACCACTGTTAATGCATTCCATAGAAAAGATTTACTGGATTGTGTCTATTCTCTACCACCTTGCTTGGCTGTGCCCAGGGCAGCTTCCCCTCCTGCCCCCCCCCCCCCCCCGTCCCAGCACTGCCATGAGGGTTCTTGTTATGGGGTGACAGCGCTCTCGCCCTGTCTCTCAGTTTGACACTTACATTGTCCCCCTGCCACACATGACTCTGATGAAGACTCCAAGTGGCTGTTCTGAGACTTCAATAACTTCTTCCCTCTGGTGACCTTTTGGTCTGCCTCCCTCTATGATGCTTGCTATTTGATATTGAGGTGGGAACCCCCTTGCACAGCACTTTGCCCCCATGTTGACGAGGACAAGGGCCTCTTCCCCACAACCTTGGCTTGGTGGCTGTGGGGGTCTGCGGGCGGGGGGGGGGGCGCTTATCAGTATCTGGAAGTTAATTTTAAAGAGTTATTTTCAATCTTATTACAACTGTTGTCATCATAATAATCCTTGATGATCCTGCCATGATGGTCCTTGTTCAGGCACTTCCTGTTATGGGGCAACAACACTCTGTCTCTGTCTCTCAATTCAGGCCTTTCACTGTCATCCTTTGGTGACCCTTTGATCTGCCTCCTTCCACGATAGTTGCTACTTGATAATGAGGGGGAGTAGACATGTGCGGGGCCTTCTATTGTGAAAAAAAAAGACATGTGCGGGGCCGATCCTGGGCGGGTGCACGGGGTGCCCTGCGCCCAGGTGCCGCAAGCTGCTGCAGGGGGGGGGCGCCAAAGCTGTGGCACACTTACTTATTGTTACATTCAGGCAGCAATGGTGCCACCCCAAGACCCTTCTGTTGCACCGTCCGACCTTGCTGCCTGGCCTCTGCTGCGCGCCGCACTGGTTGCTGGAGTCGCCTGCCGCCCTGCATCTGGCAACCAGTGACATCAGAGGCTGCGGCCGCCCCAGCATTCAGAGCGGAGGAGGAACTTCTTCCTCCTCCGCGTCTAGTCAATTAGCTCCACCCACCTCCTTTAGAGCCGCTCCTAAAGCGCCCTAAGGATGGTACTTGCAGGACTTTTTTTTTTCATCCTGCAAGCACATCGCCTAGGTGTGAAAGCACTCAGGCTTTCACACTAGGGAGGCATGGGAGGCGATTTTTAGGCACTTTACAGGCGCTATTTTTACCGACGTGGCACGTGACAAACTGCATCTGATGTCTAATGGTGCACATTCACATCAACCACCATGACACCATGAACAACATCCTAAATGACAGCTCTGATGAATAGCAAATAAGTATAAACAATGGGGCGGGGTCAATTAAAGTCACCAAGGAGACCCCTCCCCTTTGTTTATATGTAAACAAACAGATCCCCATTCTGAAAGGGAAGTAGAGGGAGATCTGCTGTTCCTAGTGATCAGGAACAGCGATCTCTCTCTGTACTCCCAGTCAGTGCCCTCCCACCCCCACAGTTAGAAACACCTCCCTAGGACACACTTACCCCTTGATCGCCCCCTAGTGTTAACCCCTTCCCTGCCAGTGTCATTTATACAGTGATAAGTGGCTATTTTTTTTAGCTCTGATCGCTGTAATAATGTCACTGGTCCCAAAAAAAGTGTCAAAAGTGTCCGATCTGTCCGCCGCAATGTCCCGCTATAGATCGCAGATCGCCGTCATTACTAGTAAAAAAAATATATATATATAATAAAAATGCCATAAATCTATTCCCTATTTTGTAGGCACTATAACTTTTGCGCAAAACAATTAATATACGCTTATTGCGATTTATTTATTTTTTTACCAAAAATATGTAGAAGAATACATATCGGCCTAAACTGATGAAGAAATTTGTGGTGTTTTTTTTTAACTTTTGGTGATATTTATTATAGCAAAAAGTAAAAGATATTGTTTTTTTTTTTATTTTAAATTGTCGGTCTTTTTTTTGTTTAAAGCGCAAAAAATAAAAACCGACAAAGGTGATCAAATACCACCAAAAGAAAGCTCTATTTGTGGGGGGAAAAAAAGGACCTAAATTTTGTTTGGGTACAACGTCGCACGACCGCGCCATTGTCAGTTAAATCGACGCAGTGCCGTATCGCAAAAAAAATGACCTGGTCATTAAGGGGGCAAATCCTTCCGGGGTTGAAGTAGTTAAATATGTGCCTAACAATGTGTAGTATATTATGTGCTGCTTTTTTTTTTACTAATGATCTCTATGTTTCTTATCCCTGCTTTGCAGGGTTTTAGTGCACCTCAAGGCACCCAAAGTGCTACTTGGGATCTTGATGAATCAGGGCCAGAATGGTTACTGGAATCACCTTAATCAGATTTTAACTGTCTGCCAATCAACGGCAGAGCTTACAATCACTTATATCAGCAAGATAGTGTAGTAAACCCCACCTGCGTCTTTAGAGAGCTTCAAGAACTAATGACGCAGGCTAAATATCAGAAATTATGATATTTAATATCTTTAAAGCCTTTACGAAATGTGATCACATAGGAGCAGGAAGGCTTTTTTTTTTTTTAACCCCCCCCCCCCGGTATAAGGTGTCACTTTAACTACTTAAGCCCCGGACCATTTGGCTGGCCAAAGACCAGAGCACTTTTTGCGATTCGGCACCGCGTCGCTTGACCTGACAATTGCGTGGTTGTGCGACGTGGCTCCCAAACAATATTGACGTCCCTTTTTCCCCACAAATAGAGCTTTCTTTTGGTGGTATTTGATCACCTCTGCGGTTTTTATTTTTTTTGCACTATAAACAAAAAAAAGAGCGACAATTTTGAAAAAAAAACGCATCATTTTTTACTTTTTTCTATTATAAATATCCCCAAAAAATATATTTAAAAAATTATTTTTTCCTCAGTTTAGGCCGATACGTATTCTTCTACATGTTTTTGGTAAAAAAATCGCAATAAACGTTTATTGATTGGTTTGCGCAAGCGTTATAGCGTCTACAAAATAGAGGATAGTTTTATGGCATTTTTATTAATAATTTTTTTTTTACTAGTAATAGCGGCGATCAGCGTTTCTTTATCGTGACTGCGACATTATGGCGGACAGATCGCACACTTTTGGCACTATTTTGGGACCATTCACACTTATACAGCGATCAGTGCGGTTAAAAATGCATTGATTACTGTGTAAATGTGACTTGGCAGTGAAGGGGGTTAACCAGGAGGGGGCGCTGTAGGGGTTAAGTGAGTCCTAGGGAGTGATTCTAACTGTGGGGGGGAGGGGCTGTGTTTGACACGACACTGATCACCGCTCCCGATCACAGGGAGCGGTGATCAGTGTCAGTGTCATTAGGCAGAACGGGGAGATGCTTGTTTACATCAGCATTTCCCCCTGTTCTTCCTCACCGTGAGACGATCGCGGGTAGCCCCGCGGACATCGAGTCCGCGGGACTCGCGATCACACTCACGGGGCTCGCGGCAGTGTTGCGCGTGCGACGCCGGCGGCGCGCACGCGACCACGCGGCGGCGAATTTAAAGGCCCGTACCTGTACGCCCATTTGCCTGTCCGTGCCATTCTGCCGACGTAAACGTTCGCGTGGCGGTCGGCAAGCGGTTAATCCGCAACATTTGGGAAAACTGTATTATTTAAAGACAAAAAGAGATGAAACATTTTGGATGACATGCCAGGTTTTCCCTTTGATACAATCTGTTTCTATATGCTGGCATTACATTTCTGTTGACTTCTGAAAAGGGCGTCTGATCAGACGCCTCTGACAGTGATTACAGCGAGGGCCCCCCGTTATACAAGTCACATCACGGGAGCTCCACAGAAGGACAAGTGCGAGTGTGCCGAGAGATCTTGGGAACTGATTCTCGGAGATCAGAGGTTAATTATGTAAGCTGAGAAATGCCGCGCTGTCGGTAAAAGCCTCTTCTATTTTGCTTCAATCAACTATTTTTTTTTCTTTCTTCTTCTTCTAAATAGCTTAAAAACAACCCTTTTAGATGGAGAAATATTTAACCTTTTTGATTGATATGATGGCTCACAAAATAGCTTTTATCTCTGGCATTGATGCTGGTGGGAAAAACTAAAAAAAGGCTCTTCTTAACCACTTCAGCCCCGGAAGATTTTACCCCCCTTCCTGACCAGAGCACTTTTTTGCGATACGGCACTGCGTCGCTTTAACTGACAATTGCGCGGTCGTGCGACGTCGCACCCAAACAAAGAAGTTGACGTCCTTTTTTTCCGCTCGCAAGTAGAGCTTTCTTTTGGTGGAATTTGATCGCCTCTGCGTTTTTTTATTTTTTGCGCTATAAACAAAAAAAGAACGACAATTTTGAAAAAAAAAAAAGCAATATTTTTTACATTTTGCTATAATAAATCCGCCCAAAAAATATTTAAAAAACTAATTTCTTTCTCAGTTTAGGCCGATATGTATTCTACATATTTTCGGTAAAAAAAAAAAAAATTGCAATAAGCGTACATTGATTGGTTTGGGCAAAAGTTATAGCGTCTTCAAAATAGGGGATAGATTTATGGCATTTTTATTATTATTATTTTTTTATTAGTAATGGCAGCGATCTGCGATTTTTATTGTGGCTGCGACATTATGGCGGACACATCGGACACTTTTGACACTATTTTGGGACCGTTGTCATTTATACAGCGAGCAGTGCCATAAAAATGCACTGATTACTGTGTAAATGACACTGGCAGGGAAGGGGTTAACCACTTAAGGATCAGCCTCGTTTTGGATTTTAGGTGTTTACATGTTTAAAACAGGTTTTTTTGCTAGAAAATTACTTAAAACCCCCAAACATTATATATGGTTTTTTTTCTAACACCCTAGAGAATAAAATGGCGGTCATTGCAATACTTTTTTTTGCACCGTATTTGCGCAGCGGTCTTATAAGCGCACTTTTTTTGGAAAAAATTCACTTTTTTGAATAAAAAAATAAGACAACAGTAAAGTTAGCCCAATTTTTTTTTATATTGTGAAATATAATGTTACGCCAAGTAAATTGATACCCAACATGTCATGCTTCAAAATTGCGCCCGCTCGTGGAATAGCGTCAAACTTTTACCCTTAAAAATCTCCATAGGCGACGTTTAAAAAATTCTACAGGTTGCATGTTTTGCGTTACAGAGGAGGTCTAGGGCTAGAATTATTGCTCTCGCTCTACCGGTCGCGGCGATACCTCACATGTGTGGTTTGACCACCGTTTTCATATGCGGGCGCTACTCACGTATGCGTTCGCTTCTGCGCGCGAGCTCGTCGGGACAGGGCGCTTTAAAAAATTTTTTTTTTTTATTATTATTTATTTTACTTTATTTTATTTATTTTTTCACTGTTTTAAAAAAAAAAAAAATTTGGATCACTTTTATTCCTATTACAAGGAATGTAAACATCCCTTGTAATAGAAAAAGACATGACAGGTCCTCTTAAATATGAGATCTGGGGTCAAAAAGTCCTCAGATCTCATATTTACACTAAAATGCAAAAAAAAAAAAAAAAAAAAAAAAAGTCGTTTAAAAAAATGACACAAAAAATTGTGCCTTTAAGAGAAGTGGGCGGAGCCGTCATAACGACGTCGCTCCGGCCGTCACGTGGTATAGAGACGGGTGGGGGCCATCTTGGCCTCACTCATCTCAGTACCTCGGCAGTGACAGGTCCCGATCTCCTCCGCCGCTATCGACGGCTCCGGTAAGCGGCGGAGGGCGCCGATAACGGTGATCTCACGGCGAACCCGCCGCAGAGACCACCGTTATCGTGTACAGAACCGCTCACTGTAAAGATGGATACCTCGGTTGTGGCAGCAGCTGCTGCCGTTACCGAGATATCCATCTTCAAAAAAATGACGCACATATACAGTGTGCGGTCGTCAAGTATACTAGGGGGGGCATCAAGGGGTTAAGTGTGTCCTAGGCAGTGATTCTAACTGTAGGGGGGATTTTCTCACTAGAACATGACAAAGATCCCTGCTCCCGATGACAGGGAGCCGTAGATCTCTGTCATGTTGCTAGGCAGAACAGGGAAATGCCTTGTTTACATAGCCATCTCCCTGTTCTGCTGCTCCGTGACACGATCGCGGCCCCCGGCGGACATCAAGTCTGCGGGACCCGCGGGCACGCTCACGGAGTACGCGCCGGCAAGCGTGCGCCCACTGTGCCGCGATTTAAAGGGGATGTACCTGTACGTCCAATTTGCCCAGCCGTGCCGTTGTGCCGACGTATATCATTGTGCGCTGGTCGGCGAGGGGTTAAGGTGGCTTTTTTCCACATGTGTATAGTCTGCTAAGAATTACTTTTCAGGCCTTGAACGGGCCAACTGCCAATACAGGCATTTACCAGAAGAGTGGTGTTTCTCAAGGCTTGAGGTGTGACTCAGAACCCAATCTCAGTCATTCAGATTAGAAATATAGGAGGCTAGTCATTGCTGACTTAAAAGTTTCAAAAGGTCCAAGTTTCCAGATTTACAATATACAAACAAACACTTGTCTGAGTTTAAACTTAGAGCCAAAAAAGGGGATCACCCACTATCAGAATAATACATTCATAAAAATGTACTCAGAGGAAACATGAACATTACTGTATCTCTTGTAGCTGACCTGCCCGCATTCTTCACCTGTACTTGTCTCTTGCAACTGAAGGACCATTTATGAGCCCTCAATGGTGGGACACAAGCATGCATAAACCATACTTAGCTGTGTGGTCATATATCCCAGGTGAGAGCACATCTGGTGAACGGTGCATTTATCGCATGTAGTGGTTTTGACACTGAATGGTGGATCAAAAGTAGAATAACCACAAGCATTGAAGATTGTCATTCTTTGAGAAGAGATTCACTTTCTATCACAGGCTATAGTGATTTATGGAGCTTACATATGGAATTTTTTTTATTGTTTAGTTAATTTGTATATACATTTTTTGGTTTGCATATATTTATTTTGGTTTGCTTTTATTCTAGTTTAAGGCACAGCATCACAGTATATAATTTGTGGACATATTACTGTGTAGCGCAGCACTAGCAGGTATCTCCTGCAGCTGGCCGCCTGCATGCTCCACCTGTATCTTTCTTCAGCTGGCCGCCCGCATGCTCCACCTGTATCTTCCTGCAGCGGGCCACCCGCATGCTTCAACTGTATCTTTCTTCAGCTGGCTGCCCACATGCTCCACCTGTATCTTCCTGCAGCTGGCCGCCGCATGCTCCATCTGTATCTTTCTTCAGCTGGCCGCCCACATGTTCCACCTTTATCTTCCTGCAGCTGGGCGCCCGCATGCTCCTACTGTATCTTTCTTCAGCTGGCCGCCCGCATGCTCCACCTTTATCTTCCTGCAGCTAGTCTCCCGCATGCTCCAACTGTATCTTTCTTCAGCTGGCCACCCGCATACTTCATCTGTATCTTACTTTAGTTGGCTGCCCGCATGCTCCTCCTTTATCTTCCTGTAGCTGGCCGCCCACATGCTCCACCTTTATCTTCCTGTAGCTGGCCGCCCACTAGGGTTGCCACATCATCCCTTTAATCCAGGACACACATTAATTACACAGGTTGTGTGGCTGATTAAGGTGGTAATTAAACTCACTTGGTGCCTTATCTGCATTAAATCAGCCTCAGAACCTGTGTAAGTTATATGTGTCCTGGATTAAAGGGATGATGTGGCAACCCTACCGCCCACATGCTCCACCTTTATCTTCCTGCAGCTGGGCACCCGCATGCTCCAACTGTATCTTTCTTCAGCTGGCCGCCCGCATGCTCCACCTTTATCTTCCTGCAGCTGGCCGCCCGCATGCTCCAACTGTATCTTTCTTCAGCTGGCCGCCCGCATGCTCCACCTGTATCTTCCTGCAGCTGGCCTGCCAGCATGCTTCAACTGTATCTTTCTTCAGCTGGCCGCCCGCATGCTCCACCTGTATCCAGTGTTGCCAACCGCCCGTTAATTTACGGGCAGCCCGTAAAAAGCACCCCATTTTCGGGGCGCCCGTGAATGCCCGTTACGGGCAGCCGGTGCCCGTAAAAAATATGGCTGCGGGCCGGCCATGCAACTGCGCATGCGCCTTTCCGAAGCCTGCAGGACTCGGGAAATATCGTACGAGCTCGGCAGGCCGGCGCATGCGCAGTAATGTAATGACGCCGCCTGGCGCCATTTTTGAACAGAAGCCGCCGGCCGCCGCTCGTTCTTCAGTTCTCGGCGGTTCAGCGGTGGGGAGCAGGAGGAGCCATGTTACCGGGCCCGGCCACGGCAGGACGTCAGTGAGTGAGTGACAGAAGTGAAAGCCTCTGACCATCTCCTGTGCCCGCAGCCTCTGCTCTGACCATCTCCTGTGCCCACAGCCTCTGCTCTGACCATCTCCTGTGCCCGCAGCCTCTGACCATCTCCTGTGCCCGCAGCCTCTGACCATCTCCTGTGCCCGCAGCCTCTGACCATCTCCTGTGCCTGCAGCCTCTGACCATCTCCTGTGCCCGCAGCCTCTGACCATCTCCTGTGCCCGCAGCCTCTGACCATCTCCTGTGCCCACAGCCCCTGACCATCTCCTGTGCCCACAGCCTCTGCTCTGACCATCTCCTGTGCCCGCAGCCTCTGACCATCTCCTGTGCCCGCAGCCTCTGACCATCTCCTGTGCCCGCAGTCTCTGACCATCTCCTGTGCCCACAGCCTCTGACCATCTCCTGTGCCCGCAGCCTCTGACCATCTCCTGTGCCCGCAGCCTCTGACCATCTCCTGTGCCCGCAGCCTCTGACCATCTCCTGTGCCCGCAGCCTCTGACCATCTCCTGTGCCCGCAGCCTCTGACCATCTCCTGTGCCCACAGCCCCTGACCATCTCCTGTGCCCACAGCCTCTGCTCTGACCATCTCCTGTGCCCGCAGCCTCTGACCATCTCCTGTGCCCGCAGCCTCTGACCATCTCCTGTGCCCGCAGTCTCTGACCATCTCCTGTGCCCACAGCCTCTGACTATCTCCTGTGCCCGCAGCCTCTGACCATCTCCTGTGCCCGCAGCCTCTGACCATCTCCTGTGCCCGCAGCCTCTGACCATCTCCTGTGCCTGCAGCCTCTGACCATCTCCTGTGCCCGCAGCCTCTGACCATCTCCTGTGCCCGCAGTCTCTGACCATCTCCTGTGCCCACAGCCTCTGACCATCTCCTGTGCCCGCAGCCTCTGACCATCTCCTGTGCCCGCAGCCTCTGACCATCTCCTGTGCCCGCAGCCTCTGATCATCTCCTGTGCCCGCAGCCTCTGACCATCTCCTGTGCCCGCAGCCTCTGACCATCTCCTGTGCCCGCAGCCTCTGACCATCTCCTGTGCCCGCAGCCTCTGACCATCTCCTGTGCCCGCAGCCTCTGACCATCTCCTGTGCCCGCAGTCTCTGACCATCTCCTGTGCCCGCAGTCTCTGACCATCTCCTGTGCCCGCAGTCTCTGACCATCTCTTGCGCCCGCAGCCTCTGACCATCTCCTGTGCCCGCAGCCTCTGACCATCTCCTGTGCCCGCAGTCTCTGACCATCTCCTGTGCCCACAGTCTCTGACAATCTCCTGTGCCCACAGTCTCTGACCATCTCCTGTGCCCACAGCCTCTGACCATCTCCTGCCCGCAGCCTCTGACCATCTCCTGTCCGCAGCCTCTGACTTATTCCTACATCATGTCTGCAGTCTCTGAGGGGGAGTCGGGAAAGGAGTCAAGAGTGGGAGCGCCGCCGGGATCATGGGGTCACGGGAGAAGTCAGACGTGTGTGGACTGTGGAGAGGAGACCATAGGAAAACCAGAGCCGCCAAGCTGGAGCCATCTGACTGAGCCCTGCACGATGCACCTGAGAGGTCAGTGACAGCACCGCCAGGCCAGTCTAGGGGGGTTGCTGATGTAAGGGGGAGTGAATACAATAATGTAAGGGGCACTGATATAAAGGTTTCCCCCTAAATTAGTAACTCCCCTTACCTTAGTGTATTCACTCTGCGGAAGGTGGCCTCTGGTCACCAGAGTGCCCACCACAGCAGAGTTCCTGGCATTCCCCTTTACATCAAAGTCTGCAGGATTGCCCCTTACAGTGCAAAGGGGAACTCAATCTGCAGACCCTGATGTAAGTGGGAACTCTGATGTAAAGGGAACACAGTGGAATCTGATATAAGGTGGTCTCTGGTCACCAGAGCCTCCCCTTACATCAGAGTTCCCCCTTAGATCATGATCTGCAGCGTTCCCCTTTACATAAGAGTTCCCTTTCACTGTAAGGGGGATCCCTGCAGACTCTGATGTAAGGAGGGAACCTAGTGCTAGCCGGGTTATAGTAACCTGACCTTCATGTCAATGGAGAAATATGTTTTTTAACTTTTGTTTAGCTTAAATACATTGCTAATAGCACTAGCTATATGTTTATAGTTCAAATATGTATGCTTGCACTGTTTAGCACTGAAAATAGTAACTTCAGGTACTTTTTTGCAGCGCCAGTAAAAAATGCAGATCTGCCAGTAATTTTCATGATTTTTGCCAGTAAAAAAGTGGTGCCGTTTGTAAATTTTGTCATCCTGCCAGTAAATTTCACTTTAGGGGGTTGGCAACACTGCCTGTATCTTCCTGCAGCTGGCCGCCCGCATGCTCCAACTGTATCTTTCCTCAGCTGGCCGCCCGCATGCTCCACCTGTATCTTCCTGCAGCTGGCCGCCCGCATGCTTCCTCTGTATCTTTCTTCAGCTGGCTGCCCACATGCTCCACCTGTATCTAAAGCAGCTTACATACCTGAAACCAAAGCTGCTTACCCACAATGTTGCATTGTTTTCTGTGGGTTCAGGGTATTGGAGTTTTATCAATGAATGGTGGCGGTATTCTTTTTCTGGACAGGAAGTCATTAATGTACGAGAAGGAAATATCCCTCCAGTCTGCAAGATTCCTTCAGACTTAGGTTACAGACTCGACATGGACGTGCTCTGCGGTTAGCTGTAGTGATGTACAGCAGCTCTCATAGGCCACCTGCATCGTCTGGACCCCCCGCAGATTTCACATGTGTTTGTTTGCAGCCAGCTAGAACGTCAAGAAGAGAACTTCAAAAGAAAACCGCACAAAATTATTCCCACACTGAGACGGACAGCGTGCTCTGAGTTCCTGAAGGATTTTTTTTTACTTATATGCTTATCTTAAAGCTGAATTCTGGGAAAATAGCAAGGATTACAGCAGATGTACACGTCGTACACGTGTGTGAAATGTATGTAAATCACAAAAGCTGCCGAGCTAAATCAAAATTCTTTGATGGGTAGAACAGGATCCGATACCAAAACCTTATGCCGCGTATACAAGAGCGGACTTTACGGCAGACCTTGCCCGGCGGACGGGATTTCGTCGGACAATTCGATCGTGTGTGGGCTCCAGCGGACTTTGTTTTCTCAAAAGTTGGACGGACTTAGATTTGAAACATGTTTTAAATCTATCCATCGAACTCGAGTCTGGTCGAAAAGTCTGCTCGTCTGTATGCTAGTTCGACGGACAAAAAGCCACGCTAGGGCAGCTATTGGCTACTGGCTATGAACTTCCTTGTTTTAGTCCGGTCGTACGTCATCACATACAAATTCGACGGACTTTGGTGGATTGTGTGTAGGCAAGTCCGTTCATTTGGAAAATCCGTCATAAAGTCCGTCGAAAAGTCCGCCGGGCAAAGTCTGCCGTAAAGTCCGCTCGTGTGTACGCGGCATTATGGTTTATGAAGCCTACTGATACCCAATACAGGACACTCCAACTACCCTCAACCCAAATTACTAGACCCATTAGAAACCATTCAATTTATAAAATAAAACAATATATACAGTAATTATTATATGGGTCCCGCGAGTCAGACCCAGTATTGGGCTTCTGATTGCTAGGGAAGGCACTTAAGCACACCAGCTCGTTCACTACCAGGGTCCTCTGTCAGGTACGTCAAGTCACCACCACTTCCTGACCTGCAGGCTGCTTATGCACTTGACACTAGTACTGTAGTCATTATAAACGGCAATATAACCTCCTTCAGTAGACATCCGCACTGCATCTTCTCTATCTCATTGTGTCCCTAGGTGAACTCTGTTTTAAGATACACCATGCCTGCATGTCTTTACAGTTGTCCTAAAGTAACTTCAGACAAGGCAAAGTCAAATAACAACAAAGGTTCTTTTAGTCTCAGTTCACACTGGCGCGACTTGTCAGGCGACTTAGTCGCTTGACAAGTCGCGCTCCATTAATTGCAATGGAATCGTTCTAATCGGAGCGACTCAAGACACTCCGACTTAGAAAAAGGTTCCTGCACTACTAGGGGGCGACTTTGGACTGACTTGCATTGGCTTCTGCTAAACAAGTCATATGCAAGCCGCGATGAAGTCTCACTGAAGTAGTTGTAAAACAAGTAACTTGGATGTTTCCAAAAAATATTCTTGTACAAGTTCTTCTTAGTGCCCCTTGAGGCAGCCATACCTTAACCAGTAGACATCCGCGCTATGGCCGAATGACGGCCACAGCGCGGACCTGCATTCCCGGGAGGCCGTCATATGACGGCCTCCCCTGTGCCCGCTCCCTGCACGCGCCCTGCAGGGCGCGCGCCGGGCGCGCCGTGATCACCGAGTCACTGAGACTCGGCTGATCACCAATCCGTGTAAGGGGCCGGTCCCGGCCCCTTACCATGTGATCAGCTGTCAGCCAATTACAGCTGATCACATGATGTAAACAAAACATCGGTAATCATTTTTTTTTTTTACTCACGCTGACAGCGCGAGTAGAAAAAAAAGCCGATCACCGGCTCACATGTCAGGGACATCGGTCCCGAAGTGGAAGAGGCACATCTGCCTCATCAGTGCCCAATAAAAGTGCCACCTAACAGTGCCCACAGTGCCACCTAACAGTGCTCACAGTGCCACCTAACAGTGCCCACAAGTGCCACCTATCAATGCCCACCTGTAGTGCCAATCAGTGCCACCTGCCAGTGCTGCCCATCACTGCCACCCATCAGTGCCCATCACTGCCACCCATCAGTGCCCATCACTGCCGCCTCATCAGCGTACATCAATGAAGGAGAAAAATTACCCGTTTTAAATTTTTTATAACAAAATATAAAAAAATAAAACATTTTTTTTTTTTTTAAATTCAGTTTTTTACATTTTTTTAACAAAAAGTAAATACTGCAGAGGTGATCAAATACCACCAAAAGAAAGCTCTATTTGTGGTGAAAAAATGATAGAAATTTCATTTGGGTACAGTGTTGTATGACCGCGCAATTGTCATTCAAAGTGCTTCAGCGCTGAAAGCTGAAAATTGGTCTGGATAGGAGGGGGGTTTAAGGGCCCGGTAAGCAAGTGGTTAAATAGGCGAGAAAGTCCTTTAAAGTCCATAAGTCAAAAGCATGAATCCTGGAACCCCAGCTGGGTTTCCTAACAACAAATCTTATGTTACATTTTTAGCAGCACACTTGTTACTTAGATGGGGTTACAAAGAACTGCACCTCCATACCAGTGGCGGCCTTGAGAGGTGGTGCCCTTGAGATGGTGAGAACCCCTCATAATGGGCAAAACAGGTGTACAGACCCAGGAACTCAGCACAAGGATGGTGGAAACTCCTCATAATAGACACAGCAGCTGTACAAACCTGCAAACTCAGCACAGGGATGGTGGGAACCCCTCATAATGGGCACAGAAGGTGTACGGACCCGGGAACTCAGCACAGAGATGGTGGGAACCCCTCATAATGGGCACAGCGGGTGTACAGACACAGGAACTCAGCACAGGGGTGGTGGGAATCCCTCATAATGGGCAGAGCAGGTGTACAGACCCGGGAACTCAGCACAGGGATGGTGGGAACCTTTCCTAATGGGCACAGCAGGTGTACAGACCTAGGAAGTCAGTATAGAGATCTCAACAATAGAGTCCCAGAGAGACAGAATAGACTGTCCAGCATCCACTGAACGCGAAACAAAATTCGCTTCGGGTGGACTGACCTTTTAAAACATGTTAGAACGTGGAACAGTTGAAGGTAACACGAAAAGAAAATATTCCTCTCTAAATGAAGAACATTTCTTCTTCAGTACATCTTCTGGGAGCATCTCGGGACTTTTATATAATAAAATAGGAAAAAAAGAAAAGTAAAAACCACGCCGGCCGAGTCTTCACTGAGATGATATAAATAGATTCATCTGTGGTTGAAACTTCTGAAAGGAATCTGATCTTTTTGTAGGATGACCCATTATGGTCAACCACCGACATGTCACAGGTACACCCAGTTCCGGGACAAGGTCATCCAGTGCCCAGGGCAAAGATGCTAAATTTCACTCCACCACTTAGGGTCAGGGTGCCCAGTCCCTGCAAAAAAATATTGCGCCCAGGGCAGCCGTCCCTCCTGCCCACCCCTTGCACCTTGTTTTCCTAAAACCCCAATCTGGCCTTTATGCTCTCCCTCCAGAGTAACCCTGTCTCTACTTTTTTTACTTACCTTTCTCCTGATGCCGCATTCTGTCTTCTCTGGGCAGCGGGTAATTGATGATGCAGAGGTCGGTGCTGATGTGGCTCCTCTGTAGGGCTCAGGGGCCATGACACTCCCCACTCACAGTCTTTCCTCAGTCTTCGAGGCTGAGCGATGTTGGGTGTCATTAAAGTCAGAAGACTGGGGACACAGCAGAACAATTGGTGGGACAATGACAGAATGTTGTCACCCCATAACAAGAAGTGCCTGAACAAAGTTCTTCATGGCAGGATCACTGGGTGTTTTTTAGACTGGAAGCTGAGGTTTTAACATTAAAAATGACATTTGAAATGACTATGACAGCTTCTACTTTAAGTGATGTAATTGGGGAAAAAAAGATTCTATGTACGTGTGATCATCTCATTAATAGCTGTCACTGTCATTCATTTTCATTTAATTATCACATTCACATAGACACCACAGCTAGACAGAAATGAGTTGTGTCTGGAAGTTGTCACCGCTGGAGTTCCAGAGAAATATTGTAGCCAACATGTGATTCAACCACAAGGAACTGAAACATCAGCCTTGGATAAAAGTGGTCCTTAAAGAGTCGGTCCACCCAAAAGTGGTATTTTAGAAATAGGGAGAGCCTTTTGGGTCGAATCAGCTCCTGACTACTTATAGGTCTTCTATACCAGTGTTTCCTGTCGCATCACGGCAGCACACACTGGGTTGTGACTCCGCCCCCACTTACCGCTCTCGACCCAGTCAGGTTAAGCCTCTCCTGGGTGGAAGTCCTTGCCTGTACAGTCTCTAAATGAGCTAAATGGAGGGAAACCCCACTCCGTTGGTCTCAGGGGCTGCTTAATTACTCTTATAACATACAAGCCCTAAACAGGCTTAAAAGTGCTTGCAGCGACCTCCATTTCCATTTCTTTTCTTGCCTCTTTACCTACCTTTCACATCTGTCTGCAGCTCACTATTTAATTTCTGCAATCATTACCTTCTATTTTTCTTTTGACACTACTGCATTACATGTCCTGGCTGGGCTCTAGTTCCACAGATCTTTTTCTCTCCAAAGATGGCGGCCGTTAGCTTAAACAATAGACTAAGAAAAGTAGACCCACTAAAAGAACCAAATGTTAACCCTCTTGTTTCAGCACCAGTAGTTGGCGCATCCCTAATGCGACTCGCCAGACATGTGACATTACCTATCGGAGACGCAGTAACCTTTAGAGATGCACTGGACCGCAAGATCGACCAGGACCTAAAAAGATCTTACTTCGCAGTGCCTGTAGGCCAGCTGTCCCACTGGCGGCAGTAGGGAGAGCAATAGCTAGTTGGGCCTCAAAAGCCAAGAAATTATTCCTGGAGGGAGGCAATCAGGAGAAGATAGTGTCCACCCTGCAGGAACTCACTCTAGCCGGAGATTTCGTTGCTGAAGCCTCAGTGGACATAATCAGGACATCAGCAAGAGCCGTGACATCAAGAAGGGCTCTGTGGTTGAAACCATGGGTGGCGGATCCAGCCTCCAAAATAAATTGGTGTAAAATATCTTATGACGGAACAAACCTGTTTGGCGAAAAACTAGATTCGGCTATCTCAAAAGTCACCGGTGGTAAATCATGCCTAATCCCATCCGATAGAAGGCTAAAGCAACAGAAAAGTCAAGTTCCATACAGATGTAATCTACCTGAGAGGTACAGAGAAGCGAGGTCATACAGACCTGGAAAGGAGTTCAAGCGCAATTGGAGGAATACCCAATCTTCCTTTCTACGACTTCAAAAAACAAAACCCGCTAACACCGGAGATCAACAAAAATCCCTTTGAAGGCGCAATGTCCAACCTGCAACTGTAGGGGCAAGACTCAGGTTTTCTTCACAGGTTTGGACAGACTACATAAAAGATCCATGGGCAATATCCACTATTTACGGAGGCCACAAGTGGAGGTTCAAGAACAGTCCTCCCAGGGACCTACCAGACTTCCATCTTCTCTACAAAAGAGGAAAGTACGATCAAGTACATGTTCAAATTACTTCAAAAGTGGGCAATCGCACAATTTCCCCTCAATCAGAGAGGAAGAGGTTTCTATTCTCCTCTTTTTCTCGCAAAAAAGAAAACAGGAGACCTACGCCCAGTCCTGGATCTAAAAAGACCGAACAGGAAAATTTGTGTTGAATCATTCAAAATGGAGAGCCTCCAATCCATCCTGATGATGGTAAACACTGGAGATTGGATGCTGTCAATCGATTTGTCAGACACTTACTTGCCTGTCCCCATACATCCGACCTTTCAAAAATGTCTTCGCTTTGTGGTGAATCAACAACACTTCCAGTTCCAAAGCCTATCGTTCAGGATATCTACTGCACCCAGAATATTCACAAAGGTCCTTCTTCCAGTCATAACATACTTGAGAGAGAGAGGATTGAGGGTTCACCATTACATCGACGATATCCTTTTATTGGCCAACAGCTAACAGTCTCTCCTCCTCCACCGGAAATTTCTGTTATCGACTCTACAGCAGTTTGGATGGCTAATAAATTGCAAGAAGAGCAAGCTACAACCAACCCAAAAGATGATTTTTTTGGGGAGCAGAATTAAATACCAGAGCCAACAGATTGGAACTTCCCCAGGTAAGGATAAAACCTCTAACTCACAAAATGAGGAAACTGATGGCAGCGGTTCATCTTCCAGCCAGAGTATGCATGCGTATTCTGGGGTTCATGTCATCCGCTTTCCCAATGATTCAGTGGCACATGAGAACATTCCAAAATTCATTCTTGACGCAGTGGGATGGAGTCTCAATGTATCAGAAGATATATATTCACGAGACAGTGACACAATCGATATGGTGGTGGATTCAGACCTACAACCTAAAACGTTACCACCAAATTATTCCCCCTCAACCGGAAATAATTCAGTCGGATGCCAGTTTAGATGGATGGGGAGCCCACTACAGGGACCAAGCGGTTCAGGGACGTTGGCACTTCAGACCGATAGGGGTAGTTTCGAACATATTGGAACTGAGGGCTGCCTTCCAATCTCTCCTAGCATTCAGTTCACTTATCAAGGAAAAGAGTGTCTTACTACAAATAGACAACAGAGTGGCAGTAGCCTATATACAAAGAAAAGGTGGGACCAGAAGTCGCACACTCATGAGGGAGGTCCGACCAATTTTTGAATGGGCTCAACTATATTTGACGGATCTGAAAGCAGTTTACGTTCCAGCAGCCCAGAACCGGTTGGCTAACGACCTGAGCAGAACCTTCATTTCAAACAACGAATCGTGTTTGAGTCCCCAAGCCTTCTATATTCTAATTTAGGCATGGGGAGTCCCTGACATCGACCTGCCAGCAACACCGATGAATGCCAAATGTTCAAGATATTTGGCAAGAATGATATATCCAACAGCAGTAGGCGTAGACTGTCTACACCATCCATGGAGCTTCAGCCTGGGATACATCTTCCCTCCAATTCCATTATTATCGAGATTTCTAGCCAAACTTTGAAGATCCACTTCCACAGTAATTGCAGTAATACCCTTCTGGCCGAGACATCCAAGGGTTCACAACCATCCTACAGCTAAGCACAGAGGAACCATTTCCACTACCAGTAACACCAGACCTACTCTCACAAGGCCAATTGCTACATCTAGCTCCGGAAATTGATGGCATGGAAATTGAGAGGGATAGGCTGCTAAGGGTTACTCAAGCAAGGTCATCGCTACTTTACAACAGGCTAGGAAGAATTCAACGAATAGCAACTACAAGAGTATGGGAGACATTCACCATATTTGCACAGCAGGAAGACTGGGACCCGCTAGTACCCACAGTCTCACAAATTCTGGAAAAACTGAAAATTGTATACTCACCTTTCCATAATTTTCCTTTCCTGATGCATCTAATGGCAGCACACAGCTGCCCACTCGTTTAAGGCGATAGATACAAAGAATGGTAAGGTGCAGGGCTGTCTTTAAAAATTGATTGGGCCCTGGGCAAACATTTGCTTGGCCTATCCTTACCGCTCACTGGCTGGTTGCTAGAGGTTACAACACATAATTTCTGCTTGCCGCTTGGTTGCTAGAGGTTACTGCACATTATTAGCACTCACTGATTGGTTGCTAGGGGTTATAGCACATCATTACCACTTACGGATTGGTTGCTAGAGATTACAGCAGATCACTACCGTTCACTGATTGGTTGCTACAGGTTAATATACATCATTACCACTCACTGAGCAGTGGAGCAATCCCAAATAATTGAGCAAGTAAAGCGGCACATTAATACACATATTACAGGAGAGGGTCAGAGAGTGTAGACATACTACAGGAGAGGGTCAGAGACAGCAAACATACTGCAGGAGAGCATCAGAGACTGCAAACGTACTGCAGGAGAGGGTCAGAGAATGCAGACATACTGCAGGAGATGACTAGAGACTGCGGACATGCTAAAGGAGACAAATCTGAGACTGCGGACATGATACAGGAGACAATCTAAGACTGCGGACATACTAAAGGAGACAATCAGAGACTTTGGATGTACTACAGGAGACAATCAGAGACTGCAGACATGCTACAGGAGACAATTAGAGACTGCGGACATGCTACAGGAGTCAGAGACTGCGAATATGCTACAGGAGACAATCAGAGACTGCAGACATGAAACAGGAGACAATCTGAGACTGCGGACATACTAAAGGAGACAATCAGAGACTGCGGACATGCTACAGGAGTCAGAGACTGCGGACATGCTACAGGAGACAGTCAGAGACAACTGCGGACATGCTACAGGAGACAATCAGAGACAACTGTGGACATGCTACAGGAGACAATCAGAGACGACTACGGACATGCTACCAGAGACAATCAGAGACGACTACGGACATGCTAAAGGAGACATTCAGAGACGACTACGGACATGCTACAGGAGACAATCAGAGATGACTACAGACATGCTACAGGAGACAATCAGAGATGACTACAGACATGCTACAGGAGACAATCAGAGACGACTACGGACATGCTACCAGAGACAATCAGAGACGACTACGGACATGCTAAAGGAGACATTCAGAGACGACTACGGACATGCTACAGGAGACAATCAGAGATGACTACAGACATGCTACAGGAGACAATCAGAGATGACTACAGACATGCTACAGGAGACAATCAGAGATGACTACGGACATGCTAAAGGAGACATTCAGAGACGACTACGGACATGCTACAGGAGACAATCAGAGATGACTACAGACATGCTACAGGAGACAATCAGAGATGACTACGGACATGCTACAGGAGACAATCAGAGACTGCGGACATGCTACAGGAGACAATCAGAGACTGCGGACATGCTACAGGAGACAATCAGAGACTGCGGACATGCTACAGGAGACAATCAGAGACTGCGGACATTATACAGGAGACAATCTGAGACTGCGGACATTATACAGGAAATGGTCAGAAAACTTTCAGCAATGCACAGCTTTACAGTTGATTAACACAGCTCAGGGTTTCAGCAGTCAGGCATTTTATGGGTGTAAGGACATACCTGGCTAGCCGGGCTCACTACATACATTCAGAGGTCCGTGGGAGGGGCTTCCACTCTCTGCTCTCATTTCAACTGAGCACATAGGCTGCATGGGGCGGGGTTAGAGTGTCAATGGAGCTCCCAACCCCACCCCCAGGCTGCTGTATTCCCCAGCCAGTGTAGAGAGGGGCGGGGCCGGGAACTCCACTGAGGCTCCCACTATGATCACTGCTCTCACTACAGCCAATATGTTCCGAGCATACAGGCTGCATGGGGCGGGGTCAGAGCATCAGTGAAGCTCCCAGCCCCGCCCCTCTCTGCTGGCTAGCTCGGGAATACAGCCTCTCGTGTCCTATGTGCGCTCTGCAAAGCCGCCATCGGGGCCCCAATTCGCGGGTAGCGCGGGCCCCCCAACAAAGATTGGGCCCAGGGCAGGTTCCATGTTTGCCCTGCGCTAAGGACGGCCCTGGTAAGGTGGGTCTCTCTGCAACTCTTATAGCTAACAAGTCCTGTCAGGTTGCACTTGCAGACACACGCACATAATCCGAAATTAACACACAGGTAGACACGTGCACACACATCCAGCCTACCAGTGCAGTGCCCACCAAATGCAGCCTCATCAATACAGTGCCCACCAAATGCAGCCTCATCAATACAGTGCCCACCAAATGCAGCCTCATCAATACAGTGCCCACCAAATGCAGACTACCAGTGCAGTGCCCACCAAATGCAGCCTTATCAGTGCAGTTTCCACCAAATACAGCCTACCAGTGCAGTGCCCACCAAATACAATCTCATCAGTGCAGTGGCCACCAAATACAGCCTCGTCAGTGCAGTGTCCACCAAATGCAGCCTACCAGTGCAGTGCCCACCAAATGCAGCCTCACCAGTGCAGTGCCCACCAAATTCAGCCTCAACAGTGCAGTGCCCACCAAATGCAGACTACCAGTGCAGTGCCCACCAAATGCAGCCTTATCAGTGCAGTACCCACCAAATGCAGCCTTATCAGTGCAGTTTCCACCAAATGCAGCCTGCCAGTGCAGTGCCCACCAAATACAGTCTCATCGGTGCAGTGCCCACCAAATGCAGCCTACCAGTGCAGTGCCCACCAAATGCAGCCTCATCAGTGCAGTGCCCACCATATGCAGCCTACCAGTGCAGTGCCCACTAAATGCAGCATTATCAGTGCAGTGCCCACCAAATGCAGCATTATCAGTGCAGTGCCCACCAAATGCAACCTCATCAGTGCAGTGCCCACCAAATGCAGCCTCATTCGTGCAGTGCCCACCAAATGCAGCCTCATCAGTGCAGTGCCCACCAAATGCAACCTCATCAGTGCAGTGCCCACCAAATGCAGCCTACCAGTGCAGTGCCCACCAAATGCACTGCAGCATCATCAGTGCAGTGCCCACCAAATGCAACCTCATCAGTGCAGTGCCCACCAAATGCAGCCTTATCAGTACAGTGCCCACCAAATGCAGCCTCATCAGTGCTGTGGCCACCAAATGCAGCCTTATCAGTACAGTGCCCACCAAATGCAACCTACCAGTGCAGTGCCCACCAAATGCAGCACACCAGTGCCTGGATCACGATCTCCCACTGTGTCACGGAGCTTCGATTTGAATTGCCCACCCGGGCAGCCGGTGTAACAAAGTCCCGGCTCCTATGATATACGTCACACCGATTAAATTTGCTGGCATTGGATCAGTGTTCCTTCTATCACAAGAGCAGATCTAGGAGGTGGGACTTTGTTACAGCGGCCACCCGGGCATTTCAAATCCAATCTCTGTGACACAACGGGAGATACCCGCTGTGCGTCCCACACACAAGGAGAGGAGGAGGGAGGGGAGGACTGTGCACTTGAGCTTTGGCACCCACTAGCCTGGCGCCATAAGCCTTAGGCAGTCGCTTATGCTGCCTTATGGGGGTGTCGGCTCTGGGCGGCATACCCTCTGCCCTTGGTGCACATACCACAGGTTGAGAAACACTGTTGTATACTACAATAGTGAGATCTTTCTGACATCATTCCCAACCATGTTTCTGTACACCTGGGGGCTTTGGGTGCCCAGTTCCGCCTACCTTCATGTACCGAGCTCTTCCTGTTATATTGACTATAATATAAAAAAAAATCCAGCAAGGTTGGTGCAGGGCTGTCTTAATGCATGGGCACCCCAGGTGCATGGGTATTTCGTGATAATCTTGCATTACAGCAAATTTGCCAACCATCCCAGATTTGCCGGGACAGTCACGTTTTTTACTAAGCTGTGCCAGGATGCCCCCCAATACAGCAAAACATTTTTTTTTAAAGTCAGCAGCTACAAACACTGCAGCTGCTGACTTTAAATAAGTACACTTACCTGTCCTGGGTGCCCGCGATGTCGGCCGAAGCCGACCCGGCTCTCGGGTCCCGGCACCGCCATCCTAACTAAGGGAAACAGGCAGTGGAACCTTGCGGCTTCACTGCCACTTTCCTACTGCGCACGCGTGAGCGGCGTGGCGCTCTATGAATGGCCCCGTGGTTTTCTGGGAACACATACAGTTCCCAGAAGGCAACAGGGCCACTCACTGAGGAACAGGACACGCCGCGGAATAGGAAGAGGCAGATTAGGAAGACTGCCTAGCAACAAGGGTTCAGGTAAGTTTAAAAAAATGTTTTTTTTTTCAAATTTTTTTAGGATTTTTGGTGAATTTTTTTTTTTCAGGGTGGCCTTCCACTTTAAAGAGGAGGGCCCATCGAAAAAAAAAAAATTAAAAGTCAGCAGCTACAAATACTGCAGCTGCTGACTTTTAATTGGACACTTACCTGTCCCTGGATCCAGCGATGCGGGTGATCGAAGCCCCGCTCGTCCCCCCCTCCGTCCAGCGGCGCCGGCATTGCAACTGTGGGCGCCGGGCTGTGGTTTCACAGCCTGGCACCCACTACGCATGCGCGAGCGGTGCCGCGCGCCGTGATTGGCCGCTCATTCACCTGGGACCTGTAATGGGTCCCAGATGATTGACAGGAGGGAGGGAGCAGAGCTGAGCCCTTCCTGTGCCGAGGGGAAAGTGATGTCACCAGCCCAGGCACTGGAGGAGGCAGACTACGAGGGACCCCCTAGCAACAGGCATTTAGAGGTAAGTAAAAAAAAAATATATATCCAAATGCTTTTTTTTATTTTTTTTTTAGGCACAATCATGACATTTTTTTTTTTAGGGTGGAACACCACTTTAAGTAAATGAATGAAGGACACTGTGCAACACCCCTTAGTGGGCAGGACCATGATATGAACTTCAGTGTCTTGGTTTGCTGTTCTAACATCTGAGGGCATCTTGTGGTGGAATAAAGGTACTGCAAGGGGCAACTCTAGCTTATAGCTGAGCATGACAGTCTAAGCTGCTTTTTTAAACAGCTAGGGGCTTGTCACCATCAGGAAACACACCAGTGGTGACAAACATTTTTTTTGGGGGGGGGGGCAAACAGTATGCCACCCCCCCCCGAGTTGGTCATTCGATCGCACTTACCCCATCACCGGTGGCTTCCCCTGCTCGGCAGCGGCAGCTTTCCTTGCTCGGGCCGGCAGCCTCCTTACGTTCTCCTGCTGTTCTCCTGCAGTCTCCCGTTCTCCGGGTCATGCTATGCATGAACCTATCCATTGCATATAGGGGGGTGGAGTGAAGAGATGAGGTGGCGCCCAGGCGCCGCTAATGGATGGGCCGCCATTGAAACCCACCCTGACAAATGCCCCCCCCCCCCAAAAAAAAAACTTTATTAACTCTGCAGCATCCACCACAAAAAAAAGTTATTATAATTTTTGATGGCTGACCCTTAAATTTAAAAAAACCCCAACCTTCAACCCTTCCTGGCAGCAGTCTGGGGGCAGCAGGTGTCAGCCTATTACCCAATAAGAGCGCGTCATTGTTTCTGATGTTTTTTGCATTAGTGATGTGACCTTACTAGAGTCTGCGCTCAACGCACTTATCGTTTAAAACATTTTCCTAATCCGCAGCTACAAATGCTTTTTAATGTAATCGCCTCCTAGTTCACCAGCCACTTTGCAAATAACAACATTTTTCTTTCTTTTTTTTCTTTTTTTTCCCCCGACCAGAACAGCAACTGAGGCTTATAATTCGGGTGTACCAGGAACGCTTTTGATTGCGCTTCCGCAAAACCACAGAGGATATAAAACTGCACCGCAGAGGCCCCAAATTGGCGTCTGTTCCTCACCTCTTATTGAATTACGCCGGATGCGCAGAACCCCGGTTTTCAGAATCCGCGTCCCGTTCTTTAACAGAGAATAACTCAATTTATTTCCTGGAATATGTTATGCAGCAGAAAACATTTTTTTTTTTTTGCAATGTTTGGCAGTAACACGATTAGGAGCCACTTAGAGAATAATCAGCTTTTTGTAACTGTTGTGAATCTGCTAAAAGAAAAAAAAAATTAGAGATAGTTTATAAACAAGCCCATATTGTTAGCGGAACACTGCCGAATTAGCTGCCAAGAATTGGATAGACGGGAAATAAAAAATGTGCGCGATCACACACACACCCCTCCCCCACCCTGCTCCTCTCCCCGTCCTGTCTGTTTGGGGACTTTGCTGCAATTTTTATTTTTTATTCCGTTATATTTAGAATTAATGATGTAAATGGAGAGAGTTGCTGTGAAGGCAGCTTGGCACTTCTCTCTGCCTGCTGGGATTAGGTCCCAATAGGACAGCTGGGATTAAACAGACAAAAAGAAATGAAAAAAAAAATAAATAAAAAAAAGTTTGCTAAAAGTAATAACTGTTGAATTATCAGTTCAGAAAGTATAAGTTCATTTCCATGCGCGTTGGTTTTCCCAGTAGGTAGGAGAACTTTGAAGGAAGCTGCAAAAGTTTTAATGTGTTTTTATACAGCAACTGCATATTTTTTTTACTAAAGGAAACATTGTATTTCATTGTTATAAAGCAATCCAGTGACTTTGTCTAGGCTCAGATGATGTATTCAGTCTGCTGCAGGCAGGGGATAGCATTTCCTCAGCTTCCTCTTACCCAATGATTGATTTTTAAAGAAGAACTATAGCCACAGTTTTTAAATCCTGTTGGTATCCCCAGGGGACCAAGTTTATGGAGCGCTTCCTCCCATTCTGATCCATTGCTATACTGTTCATGTTGGCTGTAGCTCTATCCAATGCTGAAGCCCAATTTATGGGAAGTTACAGCACAGCACTAGCCCCTTCCCCTGCCCCTTCTTCATTCTTACTGATCCTTTTTCCTGTTTAATGAATGTGGACACCGACCTCTTGAGCCAGCAATGTAGCAGCAGCTGCCATCACCAATATGTGCTTATTAAAGTTACTACTCACTGCTGATCTGGGGAAAGAGATTTCTATAGGGCTTGTGTTTTAAATGATGGCGCAAAGGAGACAAGAACCATCATTAAAAAAAAAGATCCCATAACACAAACTGGCAGCTAGTACTCTCTGGCAGCTGAGCAACCTGCTGCTAATTGTTCCAGGAATAGAGCCTAGTGCAGTAGCTTTGAATTACAACAGGAAGCTGGAGACATGTGGCATCATTCATAAAAACACAAGCCAACAGTTACTTCTGTAAGGCAACTGACCTGCCTGATATTCCTGATAGAGAGGAATTAGACTAGATTGTGTTGATAGCCTATATTTATACAAATGATGGGGGGGACTATAGTAGTAGCTTGGATTATAATGGTGAGCTGGAGACCAGCACTGTCGTTTACAAAAACAACAGCTACATCTCTCAGGCAACTGAGCCCAGACCTACCTGCCTCTATTCTGGGGAGAGGGACTACAGTAGTAGCTTGGCTTGAGTTATGAATGATGGTCAGCTGGAGAAAATTGCTATCATTCATAAAAACAAAGGCTGACACCTACTTCTCTCAGGCAACTGAGCCCCGACCCACCTGCCTCTATTCTGGGGAGAGGGACTACAGTAGTAGCTTGGCTTGAGTTATGAATGAAGGTCAGCTGGAGAAAATTGCTATCATTCATAAAAACAAAGGCTGACACCTACTTCTCTCAGGCAACTGAGCCCCGACCCACCTGCCTCTATTCTGGGGAGAGGGACTACAGTAGTAGCTTGGCTTGAGTTATGAATGAAGGTCAGCTGGAGAAAATTGCTATCATTCATAAAAACAAAGGCTGACACCTACTTCTCTCAGGCAAATGAGCTCAGACCTGCCTGGCTGATAATCCAGAGAGAGAGACCAGAGTAGTGGCTGTCAGGTTGTGGTGAGAGCCAGTATTTATACGAATAAATAGAAGAGGGACTAGAGTAGTAGCTTGGTTTATGACAGAGAGCTGGAGACAAGCAATGTCATCCATAAATACACAAGCCAACAGCTACTTCTCCAAGCCAACTGAGCCCAGACCCTGCTATTCCGGGGAGAGGGACTACAGTAGTAGCTTGGCATGTGTTGTGAATGACGGCGAGCTGGAGACAAGCGCTATCATTCATAAAAACACAAGCCAACAGTCACTTCTCTCAGCCAAGACCCGCCTGCCTGCTATTCTGGGGAGGACTTCAGTAGTATGACAGTGAGCTGGAGACAAGCTGGAGCTGGAGACAAGCACTGTCATTCAAAAAAACAGAAGCTGACAGCTACTTCTGTCAGGCAACCAAGTCCAGACCTGCCTGGCTGATATTCCAGGGAGAGAGACTAGAGTAATGGCTGTTGGCTTGTGTTGAGAGCCAGTATTTATATGAATAAGGGAAGAGGGGCAAGAGTAGTAGCTTGGATTATGATGGCGAGCTGGACACAAGCGCCGTCATTAAAAAAAACAGAAGGCAGCAGCCTAATCCTCTCAGGCAAGCAAGTCCAGACCTGCCTGGCTGATATTCCAGGGAGAGAGACTAGAGTAATGGCTGTTGGCTTGTGTTGAGAGCCATTATTTATATGAATGAGGGAAGAGGGGCTAGAGTAGTAGCTTGGATTATGGCGAGCTGGAGACAAGCGCTGCCACTAAAAAAAAAAACAGAAGGCAGCAGCTACTCCTCTCAGGCAACTGGGCCAAGACCCACTGGCTTGCTATTCTCAGGAGAAAGATTAGGGTAGTAATAGCTTGGCTTGTGTTGCTGGAGACAAGCACTGTCATTCATAATAACACAAGCCGACAGCTACTTCCCTCAGGCAGAGACTAAAGTAATGGCTGTCGGCTTCTGTTGAGAGACAGTATTCATAGGAATGATGGGAGAGGAACTACAGTAGTAGCTTGGATTTTGATGGTGAGCTGGAGACAAGCGCTGTCATTCATCGAAATACAAGCCAACAGCTACTTCCCTCAGGAAACTGTGTCCAGACCTACCTGCCTGTTATTTCAGGGAGAGAGACTAGAGTAGTGGCCACAGTATTCAGGACAATCACCATGAAGCATTACCAAACAGAAAAAAACACAATGTACAATGTAACAACATATGACAATAGAATTATTTACGTTTATTGCTAATAGTAACTCGTCAGGCGCTGATCTTATATGTTCAATGAACTACAAGTACAGCAGCTGGAACTTGATTGGTTGTCATTGTGGCCATTTTCCCGTATTCCAGATTTATAAAACACCTCTAAGACCTCACGGCTTACTACTAATTTACTTTGCGTTGTGTATTTCTTACACCCCCTCCTGCTCACATTTAATAAGTCAGGCCTCTCGGGCGGTGTCGAGTGCTAAAAATAAAATTAATTTTAAATTTTACTTCTATTTATAATAATAAAGTTAATAAATGAGAAGGCTCAGGTGGTGCTCCCCGCGAAAATCAATAGAGCGGACAGCGCGCCTGAATATAATTCAAGTAATATATTACCGGAGGTATATGAAAAACTTCATCAGCATAGATATATAGCGCTCTCCTCGCGGGGCCTCACCGAGCTCTACAAATATAAACGGGGAAATGATATGTAATGATAATGTAAGACAGAGCGCAGCTCGGCTTTGCCATATTGATTAAGAGCTATTCAGGGTGCGCTTACCTTTAAAAGCGACTGGGACGCGCTCCAAATTTGGTGGCCCGGGCCGCGCTCATAGAAGCCCATTTTGCATTCTCTTTTCTTGTGTTTGTTCTGATATCCGGGGGAGGGGGGGGGGGGTACTTGGGGGTATTCAGCACCACCACTGATGCCCCAGGGCAATGCTAGTAAGTGGGCATAGTATAGGTTTAACCCCTTCGGTGCCAGAGTATTTATTTATTTTCTGCATACATGTTTAACTATTTCAGTACCGGACACTTTCACCCCCTTCCTGCCCAGGCCAATTTTCAGCTTTCAGCTCTGTTGCTAATTGCGCAGTCATGCAACACTGTACCCATGTGAAATTGTTAGCATTTTCTTTGATTTGGTGCTATTTAATTACCACTGGGGTTTTTATTTTTTGCTAAATAAACAAAAAAAGGCAAAACATTTTGAAAAAAAAAAAGTTTTCTTATTTTCTGTTATAAATTTTTGCAAGTAAGTAATTTTTCTTCTTCACTGATGTGCGCTGGTGAGGCTGCACCAATGGGCACTGGTGAGGCTGCACCAATGGGCACTGGTGAGGCTGCACCAATGGGCACTGATGAGGCTGCACCAATGAGCACTGATGAGGCTGCACCAATGGGCACTGATGAGCTGCACTGATGGGCACTGATGAGGTGGCACTGATAGAAACCGATAGGCTGCACTGATGGGCACTGATAACCTGCTCTGATTGGCCCTTTACTGTGATCTGTGATTAGCTGTGCCCAAAGAACACAGCAGTCACAGAGTGCGCCCTATGCGGGTCCCGGGGCGCGAGCGGGATGTGCGCACACGGGAGGACGTTCTCCCAGAACTGGAGATCCAAGCTGCAGCCATCTTTTGGCTATAGCGTGGTCAGGAATTGGTTAAAAAAATAATTTTAGGCCTGAAGATTAGTTAAAGCGGAGGTCCACCCAAAAATGGAACTTCCGCTTTAAGGGAATTGACATTTGGCCTGTCATTTTTTTGAGGGGGAGCAGAAACCCTCTTTTTAGAGGGTTCCATCTCCCACTACCTCCCGGGGTACCGCGGCGCCGGAAGTAAGTTCACCTCTCCCCCCTCCCTCACGACAATCATCTGAGACACGTCACAGGACCCAGATGATTGCCCGGCCAGTCACAGCGCGGCTCGCGCATGCGCAGAGCGTGCCCGGCTGTGAAGCCACAGCCAGGCGCCAACTGTGACAATGCCGGTGCCGCAGAGAGGAGGGGGAGGCGATCGGTCCTTCGTTCCCCCCGCATCACTGGACCCCAAATTTTTTTTATAGTCGGAACTCCGCTTTAAGGTCCCCAAATATTGTATATTTTTTGAAAACAGACACCCTAGGGAAGAAAATAACAAGAGCACCAATTTTTTTATATTAGACAATATCAGCGCAATGGATTGTAAACTGGAAAATGTCAGCAAAAAATACACTTAAAGTGTTTGTTATCCCAAAAAAAAAATGGATCCTGCTTCTTTAAAGCATGTTATATGACACAGTGCTTGTCCTGTGTCATTTGCCCCACTGTAACACCTAAAAAACCTGGCTGATCCTGCCAGTTTCTCCCCACCCCTCTGTAAACTGACCACGGTGTATCATGGCTGCTGAGACCAGACACCGTGGTCAATTTACGTGCCTCTGTCATCAGCAGCCTGCTACCTGCTCTCCTCTTTGCTCCTGTGTCCTCCCCCCTGCCCCTGTCTGTGTGTGAGCCACCCCTCCCCCCTCCTGCAGCTCTCATAGCACTAACCTGTATACACCATCAGCACTGCCTCCTATTGCAGCGTCCCCCTCTGTGTGTGATTTAAAAAAATATAAATACTGTAAATACCTCATTTAAGAGCCGAGATTGCGATCACATGACCAGCCAGCTCTTTCCTCCCCTTCAGACTGACATCAGCAGAGGAATCTCAGCCCCGCCCGCTGCAACTCTCAGAGGAGGAAAGGAGAAAGCTGGCTAGTCATGAGATCGCAATCTCGGCAGTGAAATTAGGTATTTGCAGCATTTATTTTTATAAGTCACACACAGAGGGGGACACTACAATAAGAGGTCGTGCTGATGGTGTATACAGGTTAGAGCGGCTTAACAAACACTTTAAGTTAATTTTAGGGCACACAAACACAATATATTACCCAATTTATAAAAATCTAATCTCTCTTCCCCCGACTCGGTGGCACCTGTCATGCTGGTCTCGGGTCCAATGAGCCACAGATGTATAGCACACGGCAGTTAAAGGATTAAAGTTTATCTCAAGTTTAAAGTATCAAGTATCAAGTTTTTATCTCAAGTTTAGTATCAGTGGGAGGAATAGTGCCCCATCATTGGTGTCAGTGGGAGGAATAGGGCCCCATCATTGGTATCAGTGGGAGGAATAGGGCCCCATCATTGGTGTCAGTAGGAGGAATAGGGCCCCATCATTGGTGTCAGTGGGAGGAATAGGGCCCCATCACTGGTGTCAGTGAGAGGAATAGTATAAATATTTCTAAGGGGGCACAGGCTTGAGTGACAGTTGTATGAAGTCTAGAGAGAATTCCTCTTATTTCCTGTTTTGTTTTGTTTTTTAGCAAAAGGTAATTTTACTCAATGGGTAAAAAAGTAATAATAAAAATAAAGAATAGTGTCCCATCATTGGTGTCAGTGCAGGGAATTGTAAGTCATCATTGGTGTCAGTTAGAGAACTAGTGCCCCATTATTGGTGTCAGTGGAAGGAATAGTGTCCCATAATTGGTGTCAGTGGGAGGAATAATGCCCCATTTTTGGTGTCAGTGGAAGGAATAGTGCCCCATTATTGGTGTCAGTGGAAGGAATAGTGCCCCATCATTGGTGTCAGTGGGAGGACTAGTTCCCCATTATTGGTGTCAGGGGAAAGAATAGTGCCCCATCATTGGTGTCAGTGGGAGGACTAGTACCCCATTATTGGTGTCAGTGAAAGGAATAGTGCCCCATTATTGGTGTCAGTGGAAGGAATAGTGCCCCATCATTGGTGTCAGTGAGAGGACTAGTGACCCATCATTGGTGTCAGTTGGAGGACTAGTGACCCATCATTGGTGTCAGTTGGAGGACTAGTGACCCATCATTGGTGTCAGTTGGAGGACTATTGAACCATCACTAGTGTCAGTGAGAGGAACAGTGCTCCATCATTGTTGTCAGTGAGAGGACTAGTGCCCCATCATTGGTGTCAGTGAGAGGACTAGTGCCCCATCATTGGTGTCAGTAGGAAGACTAGTAGAAATATTCCTATGGGGGACACAGGTTTCTGTGACAGCTGTCTGAAGTTTTGAGAGAATTCCCCTTATTTCCTGTTTTGTCTCTAACAAATGGTAATTTTACCCAATGGGTAAAAAAAGTTAAAAAAAAAGGTAAGTTTTTAACATTACCTGTCCAAAATTTGAAAAAAATATTACAAGGACAGAAAAAAAAGTAAGATGGGTGATGTACCCTAAGTATACAATATATCAAGAGACCAATAGATGCGAGGGATTAACCCTTTTGCTGCCACTGACATATGTTATACATCGGCAGCAGCGGAATGCTTTACACAAACTCCTGGCTGCTGATGATGAGTGTAATCTGGCATCTGTTTAAATCTCACAGCCAACCTGATCACTTCCACCCCCTCCCCCCCCCCAGTGCATTCGTTCCCCCCCAACCCCACACACGTCCCCGCCATGTTTCCCGGGCTTTGCACTGCCACCTGCAGACCTGGGAGTGACATGGCGGGTGCTGCCGGTTGGAGAGCAGGGAAACCTAAGTTTACATGTTGGGTATATGTTTATTCGGCGCGTGGAGGCTGGTCTGCTAAGCCGTCTGGTGGCTTCTTACATCTCTTGAAGGCTTCAGTCAGGAGGTTTGGTTTTGATAGCTGCAACTTGGAGAATTTAGTAGCTGTAGAAAAAGTCCCAATGAAAATCTACACAACACACATTTGCCCGCCTCCCCCCTTCGTCATGCGTCTACCTGGCTGGCGCATTAGTCAAACGCGCTTTTCTCCACTCTACAAACTTTGAAGGCTCCTCTATCACCCCCTTGTACAAACAAACCCCCATTACACAAGGATCCGAGCGTGTCAATCTGGCCGTTTTTGTTCCTCAGCTCTAATTAAATGAGATCTAATTAGTTATGGATTTCCTAGACCATTTATTAATGAGTCCCAAGCAGATGCTGCCGTGTTTTATCAATGGGGCTATTTTTGTCCCGGGTGGCTTCCTCCTCAGCGGTGGATGAGATACCCTTTGCTGGGTAACACACCTTATCTCGCTCGTCACATGATCCCTGAGCGGTAATTCATTTTCTTGTCTCCCGTTGATTTCCGGTGAGCCGCGCTCCGTACAGAAACTGGGAAACGCAGGTGTGTGGATCTTCCTGTGCTTGCTTTCCACTTCTAAATTTAGAGCACATTAAAGGGAGACTACGGGATTTTTTTCGTGAGTTAATGTCTCATAAGCTTTGTTTCTGCCTATAGTCTATAAATAGATACAGTGCCTTGAAAAAGTATTCACACCCCTTGAAATTTTCCACATTTTGTCACGTTACAATCAAAAATGTAAATGTATTCTATTGGGATTTTATTTGATAGACCAACACAAAGTAGCACATAATTGTGAAGTGGAAGGAAAATTATTAATTGGATTTCAACATTTTTTACAAATAAATATGTGAAAGTGTGTGGGGTACATTTGTATGGCGCCCCCCGGAGTCAATACTTTGTAGAACCCCCTTTCACTGCAATTAAGTCTTTTTGGGGATGTCTCTACCAGCTTTTTGCCCATTCTTCTTCTTTGCAAAATATCTCAAGCTCTGTCAGATTGGATGGAGAGCGTCTGTGAACAGCAATTTTCAAGTCTTGTCACAGATTCTCAGTTGGATTTAGGTCTGGACTGTGACTGGGCCATTCTAACACATGAATATGCTTTGATCTAAACCATTCCATTGTAGCTCTGGCTGTATGTTTCGGGTCGTTGTCCTGCTGGAAGGTGAACCTCCACCCCAGTCTCAAGTCTTTTGCAGACTCTAACAGGTGTTCTTCTAATATTGCCCTGTATTTGGCTCCATCCATCTTCCCATCAACTCTGACCAGCTTCCCTGTCCCTGCTGAAGAAAAGCATCCCCACTGCATGATGCTGCCACCACCATGTTTCACAGTGGGGATGGTGTGTTCAGGGTGATGTGCAGTGTTAGTTTTCCACCACACATAGCGTTTTGCTTTTAGGCCAAAAAGTTCAATTTTGGTCTCATCTGACCAGAGCACCTTCTTGCACATGTTTGCTGTGTCCTCCACATGGCTTCTCGCAAACTGCAAACAAAACTTCTTTTTCTTTCACCAATGTCTTTCTTCTTGTCACTCTTCCATAAAGGTCAGATTTGTGGAGAACACGACTAATAGTTGTCCTGTGGACAGATTCTCCCACCTGAGCTGTGGATCTCTGCAGCTCCTCCAGAGTTACCATGGGCCTCTTGGCTGCTTCTCTGATGAATGCTCTCCTTGCCCGGCCGGTCAGTTTAGGTGGACGGTCATGTCTTGGTAGGTTTGCAGTTGTGCCATACTCTTTCCATTTTCTGATGATGGATTGAACAGAGCTCCGTGAGATGTTCAAAGCTTGGGATATTCTTTTATAACCTAACCCTGCTTTAAACTTCTCCACAACTTTATCCCTGACCTGTCTGGTGTGTTCCTTGGCCTTCATGATGCGGTTTGTTCACTAAGGTTCTCTAACAAACCTCTGAGGGCTTCACAGAACAGCTGTATTTATACTGAGATTAAATTACACACAGGTGGACTCTATTTACTAATTAGGTGACTTCTGAAGGCAATTGGTTCCATTAGATTTTAGTTGGGGGTATCAGAGTAAAGGGGGCTGAATACAAATGCCCCCCCCCCTACACTTTTCACATATTTATTTGTAAAAAATGTTGAAAGCCATTTATCATTTTCCTTCAACTTCACAATTATGTGCCACTTTGTGTTAGTCTATCACATAAAATCCTAATAAAATACATTTATGTTTTTGGTTGCAACATGACAAAATGTGGAAAATTCCAAGGGGTGTGAATACTTTTTCAAGTCACTGTATGCATAGGCATGCGCAGGGGGTGTGCCGGGTGTGCCTGGGCACACCCTAATCACCCTGTGCGGCGCAGATTTGTCCTGCTGATATTTCACCAAAGCCCCCTTACGGGGCTCCTAAAAAAAAGTTGTAAAAAATAAAGTATTGAAAATAAAAAACTACTGGCACCGTCCACTGTGCTACTAGCAATGTCCATGTTTTAATACATTTGAGGTGCACACCCAAATGCGATAAGCCAAAAGTATTACTGCGATATGGGGGATCACCACCCACCCAGTTTTGTAAAAGCAAAACCGTCTTTATTTTCAAAAACCAGGCAAAACAAAATAGCTTCCCGTCAGCATAGGCAACATTAAACAGTCCATAGCTTCTGGTATACAAAAAAAAAACTACGGCTCACCGCCAGGAACACTCGTCCCTTAACAGGGTTTTAACCCTTTCACTGCCAGTGCCGCTTTTGCGCCTTTTGCACACGTTTAAAAAACATTTTAGCCCTGAAAATTTCACAAAACCCCCAAACATTATATATTTTATGAAAAGCAGACATCCTGGAGAATAGAATAGTGGTAGTTCCAATTTTTAGTTATTAACACAAAGGTCTAGGAAACTCAAAATTTCAGTAAAAAAATCATACCAAAGTGAACTTTAGGACAAACAAATGCAATAAACTACCCACATTTTTGGTAAAATATAAAAGATGAGGTTGCACCGAGTAAACAGATACCCAACATGTCAAACAAGGTCATGTAGATCTCAGGGTGAACTTGTCAAATTGAGCCCCACCCTCCCAAAGATGTATGAGTATTGTGTGTCAGCAAAAATCCCCCCCCCTCAAAAAAAAAATTGAGCGCTAATCTGCATGCTTAGCTCAAATCCTCTCATTCCACATATGCTGCCAGCACACTTACCCCCCCCAGCACAAATCCCCCCCCCCGATCCCCTATCCTAGCACAAATTCCTCCCCCTCCACCTCCCTAAATTTCCCCTCCTAGAAGAAATGCCCCCCGATTATCCTTACTAGCACAAGTTCCCCTCCCCAAAGAAATTTCCTCTCCTAGCACAACGTCCCCCCCCCCAACCATATTACCCTTTCTAGCACAAACTCCCCAAATCCCCCATCCTAGCACAAATCCTCTTCCCCCATCTCCCCTCTCAACACAAATCTCCTCAACTCACCACTCCTAGTACACCTCCCCGAATTTTCCCTCCCAGAACAATTCTTACCTCCTGCTCTTACCTCCCCTCCCCCCAATCTAATTGTGGTGCCCCGAAGCTCACATGATACCACAGTGCCCAGGGCAGCTGACCCTCCTGCCCACCCCTTGTGCCGGGCGTGTTTACCCCTATTCTGGACCAAAGTCCCCGTAGTCAGAGTTGGAGGTTCTTTCCCATCCAAAAATCTTTCCGAGCCTGAGAATTCCGTGTCCCATATAAGGACTTAACAATCATGGGGAATCTGCAAGTCAGTTTTCCCCTTTTATTGGGCCACCCTGGAACCCCTCACCTTGCATAGGTGACATACTCTGAGTACATCATCCCCTTAAAGGGACCACAACCCAAACAAGTGGAACACATACCACCCAACCAGGACCCATCGCTTGCGTCCCGTACATTACATCAATGTATTCTGCTTCCTGCAATGACTGGGCTTCATAGTTATTATCTTGCCCTCTATGGACAACTATAAATCAGGACTGACTCATTGAAAACAACAGACTATCATTTTAGCTCTGCAGTCCTCAATAAAGCTGGACTGCCCTGTCTATTTAATCACGTAAAGCTGAATTCCAGGTATAGATATTATTACGTGTATAAAAAAGGACAGCGGTGCTCAAGCCGATTCCCAATAAATCCCAATGAGGGGTTGAGATTTTGGTGCTCAGGCTCGGAGTTTCTCCCATTCACTCATAGGATATTGGTAGCAATGATAGGCTGCTGGCAACCCGAAACAACCAAATACATTAGCCTTTTCTAGCTGCAGGGTAGTTACACGATAAAACAGTTTACGTGTTTCGGCCATATGGCCTTAGTCATATCACTATAGCATATGCTATGACGAAGGCCATGCGGCCGAAACACGTAAGCTGTTTCATCTTGTAACTGCCCTATAGAAAATAAAGACTAATGTACTAGGATGTTTCGGGCTGCCTGCTGTCTATTTTCGCTACCATGGATATTAGTAGTTACATTGTTCCAGTTTAGACCAACTATGTATATACCATAACTGTGGGATCCTCTAGAAGCTGGAAATCACTGTAGTAGGAACCATTACTATACCACTACTACATTGCTACTACACCACTAACCCCCCCCCCACTACTACACCGCTACTACAGTGATTGCCGCTAGCTTCTGAGTCCTGTGGCAAGTGGCTGCCCTGCTGCTTACTGAACACAGGTCATCTACTTGGCACGGGCGGCATTCAGAGAGGATTTGCGTTTTCTCAATGATTGGACAAGGTAGAGAGGTGGGGCAGTGACATCACAATCTCCACCTCATCCAATCAGAGAATGCTTTTCATTTAATGCAAAAATGCAAGGCTTTCTCCATATGGCGCCCGTGCTGAGCAGCTGAGCTCCTGTGTTCTCAATGCAGCCGGGCAGCCACTCAAGTACAAGACCTGGAAACTCGTGGGGATCGGTGCAGTAGCAGTGTAGTAGTGGTGTAGTAGTGGCATAGTAACAGTGTCTATACAGTGATTTCCAGCTTCTTGAGGGATCCCGCAGGTATAGCATATTCATAGCTGGTCCAACCTGGAACAATGTAACTATATATAAAATATCTATACCTGGAATTCTTCTTTAACTCTAACCTCTGCTTTATTTCCCATAAGCCCCCTTTATCATAGAGGTGGACTTTTCTCTGCCCTATCAGAAGGTCACCCAACTCTTTTCCCCCCTTGGACAAAATGAATCCATTAAATGGCGGTTAATTCTTTTTTCTATGACAAGGGTGGTGGGATAATTGCCTAGAGCCTGCTGCTTGTGAGCGTCTAACCTGCGTCTCTCTATCAAATATCTCACAATATTTTGGCGAGTTAGAGGAACATGCCAGGAAAATCTATCTGCTCTATTTTGAGGTATCGGCATGTCTGGTAGAGATCACACTGTGGAGATGCCATGGCAAATTTCCACCCCTAAACGTCAACCTACATGGACGCAGTGAACAAATTTGAGAGTTCCACAAAGTTTTGCCAACATCAAAATTAGTATTTTTCTTGTCAATTTTTTTCGCCCAAAATCTTTCTGCTCATTCCTATTTAGAAATATTGGGGTGTCTAGCAGAGCCTCACATTATGAAGATACCATGCCAGGAAAATTACAAAGTCATCGCAATTTTGAAAGCAGCATTTCATATTTTGAAAATTGGTCTGAAATTACAAATTTCTTTAAGTCAAATACCAGAGTTGTTAGCGGGAGCGCATTGAGAAATGCAGGCGCCACGAGAGGTTTTCAAACACGAGAACACAAAACAAGATTCTCAGAAATAACATTTATTTACAGTAATATGTATGTTCTTGTAGTAAGTAATTGCGCTGAATGGGGAGTGCATCGCCCTTAACATTCCCAGTACTTGGCTAGCCTGATCTGGGGATGCAGTAAATAAAAGTCAGAAAGGTATACTGTCAGCACACCTAAGTTTTATCTTCTCCAGCTAGCTCCTCCTGCAGGAAACCAGTACACTTCTGTGTAGGCAGGTGCAGTTTGTCCTCCATCTAGTAGGTGGCGCTGTGCACTGTACAGATGGAGTGGAGGCATAGAGGAACATTTGCTCCTTTGCAGACTCCATAGGTGTCTCAGGGAGAGCAGCTGTCTGATTGGATGCTGCAATGCCTGATGACCTTCGGCGGCCATCCTAAGTGGGGCAGTCCTTTTTAAATAGGAGTTCCCTGCTGGATTTGTCATGCTTTGGGTGAACGGCTAGGTTAGGAACAGGACCCCGCTTGCTAGGGTGAGACTGAGTGTAGAGAAAGGTTCCTGATCAAGGAGGAACATTGTAGGGACAACCGCTAAATCTCTGTCTTCTTTCCGGTCTCTGGAGTAGCTGCTTGCAGTCTACTTTTCAAGCCAGGAGAACGGCTTGATTGTGTTTCCCGTCAGCCACCCCTCCAGCAGATGCAATCCTTGGTAAAGTAGGCCTTGCCTGAACAGTGCCTTATTACTGAGTCTGTGGAAGAGAGCACCGCACTACTGAGCCATGGCAGAGTGATTGGCTGTTACAAATCACTGCCTCATTGTATGCCTTATGCTGCAACCTGTGCCAGTAATAAACTACCTGAATATATAAAAATTCCATTTCTCTACCTTCTTCAAAATGTTGTTACATTAAGGGATGTGGTGCCTATGACTCTGTGACGCCCAGCAATCTGTCCATGTTTTTTTTAAGTCCAGGAGAGGTCACACTGTGGAGATCAGAGTCCAAATGTCCAACTCAATGGGACAATCTACAAAGACTTAATGGCCAAAATGACAAGCTTCCATCAGATTTCACCAACATCAAAATTAATATTTTTAGTACAAAATAAATTTTGATAGAATCTCTCTGCTCATTCCTTTTTAGATATATTGGCGTGCCTAGCAGAGTTCACACTGTGGCGATGCCATGTCGTATTTCCAACCCAAAATTCCAAACTACAAGGACTAACTGAACAAAATTGTGAGCTTCCCGAAATTTCCCCCAGCATCAAAACCAGTATTTTGTAATGCAAAATTAATATTACAAAAAATCTCTCTCCTCATCCCTATTTAGATATATCAGCATCTCTAGAAGAGATCAGACTGTGAAGATGCCATGCCAAATTTCCAGCCCTAAACAAACTTCCAGACCTAGAAGGACTCAACAAAATTGAGACACTCCATGAAATTTAACCAACATCAAAATCAGTATTTTTTTATGCAAAATAAATTTTGCCAAAATCTCTCTGCTCATTCCTATTTGGAAGTACAGAGAAGTCTAACAGAGGTCACACTGTGGAGAGCAGAGTCCAAATGATCAACTCTGCGTGCCAATCTACAAAGACTCAATGCCGAAAAATAAAGGCTTCCATGAAATTTCACCATCAAAATTAATATTTTTAGTGTAAAATAAATGTTGCCGCAATCTCTCTGTTTATTCCTATTTAGATATATTGGTGTGTCTAACTGAGGTCACACTGTGGAGAAGTCATGTCATATTTCCAACCCTAAACACCAAACCACAAGGACTAAATTAACAAAATTATGAGCTTCCATGAAATTTCCCAGCACCAAAACCAGTATTTTTGATGCAAAATGATATGTGTAATATATATATGTGAAGCACTGCGCAAAGTGACAGCGTTATATATGTATGTGTAAATAAATAATGAATAAAATATTGCCATAAATTTCTTTGTTCATCCCTATATAGATATATTGGCATCTCTAGCGGAGGTCGCAACGTGTATATGCCATGCCAGATTTCCAGCCCTAAACACTAACCTACAAGGACTAAATCAACAAAATTAAGACCATCCAAAAAAAGTTCACCAACCTCAAAATCAGCATTTTTGATGCTAAATTCCCCCTGATGACGTAATTTCCTGACAAAACGCGTTGAGTGTGGATTAGATGTGACATCTTCCGGAAGGAGTTTGGCTTTGCTATACCACCTGGTTTAAATCCCATCCCATGTTGTGAAGCGGGAGTGGAACTTTTTTTCTGTAAGTGGATATGTTTACTGTAATAAAGAAGATACGTTTGTAACATACTACGCTATTATATGTGTTTATTGCTTTCATATTTTGTGCTGGCAACTACTACTACGGATGGATGAATGAGCTGAAGCTTGGGGAGATCCCTGTGCATCTAAAGCGCTTTTTAAACACTTAATGGTCCATATTGTGTGGTAAGAGGCTGATACTCTTATTTGTCACAAGGTATTACCACGGTGGTGATATGCACTGGATTGTGGACACATTCTTTGAATATAAAAATGAACCATTGTTTTTGTACATGGCCCACACTATTTGGTAAGAAGCTAGTATTTCACCTATGAAAGCACAAAATCTAACATCCATTGGATGGTGATCTTTATATGTTTGAAGAATTTGGCTCCTTGGAATTGCTCTTTGGAGATTCTTTCATTATTTCTTTGCCATGAAACTGGACTTTTTATAGTATTTATGAGGACTTTATGAATTTTTGCACTTATAGCACTTTTCTTAGGAATTCTTTTTTTTTTGTTTTTTTTTACATAATGTGATATATTGATTGATTTGTATTTATATGCATATTTATTTTGATTTTGGCACATTTTTGTTGAGAGGGATATAGCGCTACACTGTTTCTATTGCAAAATTAATTTTGCCAAAATCTATCTGCTCGTTCTTATTTAGAAGTATACATGTGTCTAGCAGAGGTTGCACTGTGGAGATACAATGACAAATTTCCAACCCTACATGCCAACCTATAAGGACTTAATGTACAATATTAAGAGCTTCTGCAAAATTTAGCCAATATTAAAATCAATATTTTTGATGCAAAATGATGCCAAAATCTCTCTTCTCATATAGAAGTATAGTTGAGTCTAACAGAGGTCACACTGTGGAGATGCCATGCCGAATTTCATACCCTAAATGCCAACCCACAAGGACTAAATGAACTAAAAAAAAAAAGTGTCCAAAACATTTTGCCAACATCAACATTGATCCAAAAATAATTTTGCCAAAATAACTCTGCACGTTCCTATTTAGAAGTATAGCTAAGTCTAGCCGAGGTCACACTGTAGAGAGGAGAGTCCAAATGTCCAACTCTATGTGCCAAATCTACAAAGACTTAATGACCAAAATTAAAAGTTTCTATGAAATTTCACCAACATCAAAATTTATATTTTTAGGGCAAAATAAATTTTGCCAGAACCTCTCTGCTCATTCCTATTTACATATATTTGTGTGTCTAGCAGAGTTCATGCTGTGGAGAAGCCATGTCCCATTTCCAGCCCTAAACGCCACCTTACAAGGACTCACAACTGAGACCGTTCATGAAATTTCACCAACAACAAAATCTGTATTTTTGATGCAAAATGAATGTTGCCAAAATCGATCTACTCATTCTTATTTATAAGGTATAAGTATGTCTTTCAGAGATCACACTGTGAAGATTCCATGCCAAATTTCAAACTTTAAATGCCAACCTACAAGGATTGAATGAATAAAATTGAAAGCTTCCAGGAAATTCCACCAACATCAAATCAACATTTTTGATGCAAAGTAAATGTTGCCAAAATCTCTCTGCTGTGATATGTTGTCATCTAACGAGGGAGGTCGCACTGTGAAGATGCCATGCCATGATGCCAAATTTCCAACCCTAGATGCCAACCTTCAAGGACTTTATGAACAAAATTGAGAGCTTCTGCAAAATTTTGCCAACATCAAAATTAGTATTTTGCCAAAATCTCCCCTAATGCCAACCTACAAGGATTGAAGGAATACAATTGAAAGCTTCCAGAAAATTCCACCAACATCAAATCAACATTTTTGATGCAAAGTAAATGTTGCCAAAATCTCTTTGCTGTGATATGTTGTCATCTAACGGAGGTCGCACTGTGAAGAGGCCATGCCATGATGTCAAATTTCCAACCCTACATGCCAACCTTCAAGGACTTTATGAACAAAATTGAGAGCTTCTGCAAAATTTTGCCAACATCAAAATTAGTATTTTGCCAAAATCTCTCTGCCCATTCCTATTTAGAAATATAGGTGCGTCTAGCAGAGATCACATCGTGGAGATGCCATGCCAAATTTCAAAACCCCAAATGCCAACCTACAAGGATTGAATGAATTAAAGTGAAAGCTTCCATGAAATTTCACCAACATGAAAATAGGTATTTGTGATGCAAAAAAAAATGTTGCCAAAATCTCTCTGCTATGATATGTTGGCATTTAGCGGAGGTTGCACTGTGAAGATGCTGTGCCAAATTTCCAAACCCCCGACATGCCAGCCTACAAGAACTATTTGCACAAATCCAGTCCCGACTACACTTAGCCAATTGGATGCAGAGATAACCGATTCCAATCCCTATTACTTAGCCTCACCGCCACTAGACCGTTTTTGCATGCTTTAGCCGTATTACGCCTCATTCCGAGAGACGCTGTCGCTTGAAAGATTAGCTTCCTGCGGACCAGGTTCTTTGAAAGCCTAACTGGAGTGAAGAGGACGTTCAACGAAATTATCATTTTAAATATGCTTGTGTTTCATGAGTGAGTCCCCGCGGGGTCGAGAGGAGCGTTATTAAAAGACGCTTCCGCCAAGGTCTAAAAATTGGTTCGGCTCGGAAACAACCTGTCAAAAGACAAGCTTACTGCAGAAGGCCTATCTTCTTCTACGGGAGAGGGCCTCGGGGCGTCCTTTTTTTTTTCAATTTCAAAGCCAGCACAAGAGATAAAAAAAGGCTGATATGCGAAAGAGGAGGAAGAAAAAAATGTAATAAATATAAACATATATATATGACATGATGGTTCAATCTTCTTGTTGGCTGGTTAAGGGAAAGTGGAGTCTGAGAGATCTGGCAATTACAGTGACTAGCACAGCGTCGTGTTCATTGTATTTCCCGCTGCCATAACACCTTATTAAATACTGTTCTGCCAAGCTGTTTGTGCACGCTGAGATGAAGCATCTGATAAATTGTCCTTTTATCCCGTATTTGTAAGTAAACACCTGTCTCATCCTGCAGATACAGCAGCATCAAGTAATCATCTCCTATAAAACCAACTGTCTTTTAAAGCTTAATTCCCCTAACATATCTTTTAGTTTTAGTTTGAGTGGATTAGAAGCTCTTCCCTTTGAAGAAATTGCCCTTCACTATCTATGTTTTTTTTTTTAAAGGACATCTTTCAGTTCTTTTAAATAAAAAGCAGCTTAGGCCAAAATACTCACCTTCATTGTGAAGCACACCTCTCGTTCGCTCCAAGATGCTGTTACAGTACCCACAGGAGCCCTTCCGGGATTTCAAGGTTTCCCAGGGCCTCAGAAACCTCCAGGTCTCCCAGAATTCCCGGAGGGCATGTTAGCATGCATCAGATGTTGGACGCGTCTTCTTACCAGAGGGTTATTTAAGCACCAGCTTTTAAAGTGGCTGGTGGTGTGCCGTTAGCTACCTGAGAGCTAAAGCACCATTGCTGCCTACCTAGACTGAAATATTTACTCCTCTTTCTTGCTGCATGCCAAGACCCCTGCCTGAATCGAACTTCTCTTTTGATTGGTGTCTGCCAAGACCCCTGCCTGGACCTGAGTACTCTTTTGCTTGCCATCTGGCAAGACCCCTACCTGGACCTGACTATCCTCTCACTCGCTGCCTGCCAAGACCCCTGCTTGGACCTGATAACTCTCTAGCTGTTGCCTTCCAAGACCCCTCCCTGGATCTGACTACTCTCTTTGTCTGGCTAGATCTCCTCTGGATGTTAAAGAAGCCCCTGCTTTGCTTTTATATAGCATTGAGTCTGATGACCAGTCCGCTACTGAATGACTTACAATGGTCAATGCCATAGAGAGAATGGGGCATTTTGCTAGACACCACTGAGGAGCCTATTGAACGTCACTGGAAATTGACGGTTGCCTTCAACTTTTGCCACCAAAAGTTGTGAACATTCACCTTGAGCAAATTGGCACAACCCCGATGAAACTCAGCGTGGACAAATCAGTTTGCTCAGGCATAACGCTACCTCTTGGCCATCATTGGGTGTTTCAAAGTTCCACCTTCGCGACACCTGTAAGCAGCCCATGTCATGCCACCGAACTCTTGACTGCCAATTCTCCAGATCTCCTCTGGCTGTTAAAGGAGCTCCTGCTTTTATATGGCATTGAATCTGATGGCCAGTCCTCCACTAAATGACTAGAAATGGTCAATGGCATGGGGAGAACGTAATGTTTTGCTAGCCACAACCGAAGAACCTGTTGAACATGGATTGGAAATTGGCAGTTGCTCCAACCTTTGCTACCAAAAATTGCAAAAATTCACGTTGAGAAAATTGGTGTGACCCCCCCGGTGAAACTCAGTTTACTCGGCCATAACATTACCTCTTAGCAATCTTTGGGCATTTCCAAGTTGCACCTTCGTGACACCTGTAAGCAATCTTTGGGCGTTTCGAAGCTGTACCTTCACAACACCTGTAAGCAGCCCATGTCAAGCTGCTGAACTCTTGACCAGGGCAGGGACGAAGGGTGGACACAGTAGAGCAAAGGGCCGTAGAATGAACATAGTGCAGTAAACCCATGCTATGGCATAGGGGAGGGGTGCAGTTCCGCATCTTTGCCCTGGGCGCTAGACGAACCTGTTCACGGGTACTGCTCTTGACTGCCAATTCTCTTGATCTTCTCTGGCTGTTAAAGGGGCTCCTGCTTTCATATGGCATTGAATCTGATGGCCAGTCCTCTACTAAATGACTTGAAATGGTCAATGGCATGGGGGGAATGAAGCATTATGCTAGCCACCACTGAAGAGACTATTGAATGTCGCTTGAAATTGATGGTTTTTCCAACTCTTACCACCATAAGTTGCAAACATTCACCTTGAGCAAACTGGCACAACCCTCGACGTGTTGAACATCATTGGAAGTGACAGTTGCTCCAACTTTTGCCATCAAAAATTTTTAAAAGATACACCTTGACCAAAATCGGCACAGCCCCCTCCCGATGAAACTCAGACAAATCAGTTCATTCAGGCGTAATGTTACCTCTTGTCTTGGCAATCGTCGGGCGCTTTCAAAGTTGCGCCTTCGCGACACCTGTAAGCAGCCCGCGTCATGCCGCTGAACTCTTGACTGCCAATTCTCCTGATCTCCTCTGGCTGTAAAAGGATTAATCTGTTACTCTATAATTACGGAACCTCACGGAAAGCGATTCAGCGAGATGTCATTTGCTTGAATGGGTTTTATTATTACATCTGCGAGACACGCGACAATCAGAAGTAAAGCTCACTTTGTACCAGCCTTGTTACCACTGCAAATGGAAATTAGGAAAAACAAAAAATACATAATTTGCGTAGCAAATCAGCACTAATTATCCAATTTCTTTGGAAACCAAGACTTGGTAAACAAACACTTGATTTTCGAGCAGGCCCTGGAAGGATGGCTTTATGAGCGGGTATAATATGTAATCATGCAATTATTTTTTTTTTTTTTTTCGCATGTGCAAATTGAATCCATCTGCAGTATTTCATTAAACCGCGTCTTTTAATAAATGGGCTTTCGTTTGAAGATTACTCGCATGCTCTTTCTAAACCCTGAGGGGCGCTGAGTGACACGGGTTTCTGTTTTGAACAGGCGGGGAGCGAGCTAATCCGCTAATAGCGATGCCGTGCACGCGTTTTCTTCTCCGTTCCGTCTCCTCATCACAGACTAAGCCAGGTTTAAAGCAGAACCCCAGGCACCATTAATACATCGATATGCTTTATCATTATTTTTATTCTTTGATTGAAAACTTTATTCTGCAAACACCTTTACCTTCTAAAAAGAAAAATGGAGCATGTCCAGGGATTTTTTTCTCAGAGAATAGGTAAAGGTACTCCCCCTTCCCCTCAGTCACCTCTTGTCTCCGCCCCCCCATCCACCCCTGAGCACTTCCCCTGAGCACTCCCCCTGAGCACTCCCCCTGAGCACTGCTCCTAAGCACTCCCCCCCTGAGCACTGCCCCTGAGCACTTCCCCTGAGCACTGCCCCTGAGCACTTCCCCTGAGCACTTCCCCCTGAGCACTGCCCCTGAGCACTTCCCCTGAGCTCTGCCCCTGAGCACTGCCCCTGAGCACTTCCCCTGAGCACTCCTCCTAAGCACTGCCCCTGAGCACTGCTCCTGAGCTCTGCCCCTGAGCACTGCCCCTGAGCACTTCCCCTGAGCACTCCTCCTAAGCACTGCCCCTGAGCACTCCCCCTGAGCACTCCCCCTGAGCACTGCCCCTGAGCACTCCCCCTGAGCATTGCCCCTGAGCACTTCCCCACCTGAGCACTGTCCCTGACTACTGCCCCTTGACTCTGTCCCCTATCCTCTCGGCAATGCCCCTTTTTAGACAATACAGTAACAAAGTATCATTTTGTGGTGCTAAGTAACTTTTAAAGAATTTGTTAATGATGACAAGAAGGCAAAAAAATGAATCCCCTGAAACCAGCAACAATTCACCCAGCTGCAGCAGCAATAGATCCCCCTCAGCAACAATAGACCCAGCTCCAGCAACAATAGCCCCACCCCCGAAAACAATAGACTCTGCTCCAGCAACAATAGATCCCCTCAGCAATAATAGACCCAGCTCCAGCAACAATAGATCCCACGCAACAATATACCTCCCCAGCAACAGAAGACTTCCTCAGAAACAATATTTTCTCCACAGAAACAACGGATCTGCCCAGGAACAAAATGCTCTCCCAGGAACAATAGATCCCCCTGCCAGCAACAATAGACACCCCCAGAAAATAGATCCCACCTCAGCAACAATAGACCCCCCCACAACAAAGTAACCCCCCAGCAACAATGGATCCCCCTCCAACAACAATGGATCTCCCACCACAAAATAAACCCCCCCCGCAATCATATTATCTCCCCCAAGAAACAATAGACCCCCCACCCTCCCATGCAACAATATTTTCTCCCCAGAAACAATGGACTTCCCAAGAAAAAAATACCCTCCCAGCAACAAAAGATCTCCCGCCACAAAATAACCCCCCCCGCAATAATTTTACCTCCCCCAGAAACAATAGACCCCCCCAGAAACAATAGACTTGCCCAGGAACAAAGTACCCTCCCAGCAACAATAGATCCCCCTGCCAGCAGCAATAGTCCCCCACCATAAATACCCCCCGCAATAATATTATCTCCCCCCAGAAACAATAGAAATGGACCTGCCCAGGAATAAAATACCCTCCCAGCAACAATAAATCACCCTATCAGCATCAAGAATCCCCCACCACAAAACACACCCCCCCCTGCAATAATATTATCTCGCCTAAGAACAAAATACCCCCCAGCTACAATGGATCACCTACCACAAAATACTCCCTCCCCCCAGCATCAAATCCCCCCCAAAACAAAATCCCCCCAGATAAAAGATCCGCCACCAGCAATATTAGATCTACTCCAGCCACAAAAGACTCTTCCCAGCAACAATTGACTTCCCCAACAACAATATTTTGTCCCCAGAAACACTAGATCTGCCCAGGGATAAAATTCACCCCCCCTCCCCAGCTACAATAGATCCCCTGTCACCAATAAAAGACCCAGCCCGGCAACAATAGACCCCTGCCAGCAACAATAGACCCCCCCAACAGCAAGCATCAATAAACCCTTAGGCAGCCAGCAACAATAGACCCCCTTCAACAGTAGATCCTCCACAGCAACATAAGAACATAAGAACCTGCAATAATAGACACCCCCAAAAATAGACCTTCCCCACAACATCTCCCCAGCAACAATAGACCCCCCCCCCCCCCCAGTTCCAGTACATCCCCCAGCAGCCAGCAGCAACACTCTAGCTCCCCTTGCCAGTACATACATTCAGTGACGGAGGTTCCGTAACCGCATACCACCGCATTCCAGCTGAAATAAAAAAGCCCCGTGTATGTCCATCCATAAAGCTTTATGTACATGGGTGTACAGGGGCTGTACAGTGTGCAAGGTTTGCGTGATGACATTCCCTGGACCCACTGCCGCTTGGGCTTTATTCTTTAATACAGGGGAAATCCATGCTAAAATGTGTGCAGTGCATGCTGGGCTTTCCTAAAAGAAAGCCCAGCACTAAATTTACAATGACCTGGATATGGCAGCTAACACTCCCTCATACCTATTTACACATATTTGTATCTGTCTGTTTGCCTGAAGTCCGGCTTTAAAGACTCCTTTTAGAGTCTCTGCGTTATAAAACTTAAAGCTGAACTCCGGGATAAGCAATTTATTTCTAAATCCATCCTTCCAGATCTGTGCAGTAATCCAGTGTGAGACTTCCCGTAATAAAGACTGCTCACTGCTGCCCTCTCTTCTTGTGCAGGGGGACTGGTCTCGTCTCCGCCCCCTCCTGTAGTGGGTGTAGTCCTCTGTAGTGGGTGGGGTCTGCTGGGCCCCTCCCATAGCTCTGCTCTCTCTCCTTGTGCAGGTTGACTGGTCTTGTCTCCACCCCCTCCTGTAGTTTTCTGTAGTGGGTGGAGCCTGCTGGGAGTCCTCCCATAGCTCTGCTCTCTCTCTTTGTGCAGGTTGACTGGTCTTGTCTCCACCCCCTCCTGTAGTTTTTTGTAGTGGGTGGAGCCTGCTGGGACTCCTCCCATAGCTCTGCTCTCTCTCCTTGTGCAGGGGGTATGGTCTTGTCTCCGCCCCTTCTGTAGTTTTCCATAGTGGGTGGAGCCTGCTGGTCCCCTCCCATAACTCTTCTCACTCTCTTTGTGCAGAGGGACTGGTCTTGTCTCCCCACCCTCCTGTAGTGGGTGGAGCTTGCTGGACCCCTCCCATAACTCTTCTCACTCCCCTTGTGCCGAGGGACTGGTCCTGTCTCCGCTCCCTCCTGTAGTGGGTGGAGCCTGCTGGGACTCCTCCCACAGCTTTGCTCACTCTCCTTGTGCAGGAGAACTGGTCTTGTCTCTGCCCCCTCCTATAATTTTCTGTAGTGGCTCCTCCTACAGTTCTGCTCTCTCTCCTTGTGCAGGGAGACTGGTCTTGCCTCCCCACCCTCCTGTAGTGGGTGGAGCTTGCTGGACCCCTCCCATAACTCTTCTCACTCTCCTTGTGCAGGAGAATTTGTCTTGTCTCCGCCCCCTCCTGTAGTTTTCTGTAGTGGCTCCTCCCACAGCTTTGCTCTCGTTCCTTTTGCAGAATGACTGGTCATGGCTCCGCCCTCCTGTAGTTTTCTACAAGCAGCCAGTAGTGGGTGGAGCCTGCTGGGCCCCTCCCATAGCTTTGTTCTCTGGACAGGCTACTTCTAGCACTGTTATGATGTCACTGCTAATTTTACAATGCAATATCTTGGTTTGCAAAAGCATTTAGTGCACACAAGGTTGATTTATATCTTTTGATATATTCTATTGAGGAAAATATTTTAATGAATGGTTCTTGTGTGAGTTCAGCTTTAAGAATCAATTTGGTATGTAAGCAGAAAAAGTGAGACAGTTGAGGAATCGTCACACAAAGCCGAGGGTTCCTGATGCGCGGTGCTCTGATTACACACAGCCATTCATCATGTTTAATAAGTTACATTCAGCATAATCAGAGTTTCTTCTACCCGTTCCTTAATTAACTTCCTTTTCTATTTCTGCTTCCTGCGGGTACCTGTACTAGCATCTCCTCTCCACCAGTGACCGCCATTTTTCCCAATTTCCAGCACACAAAGAACCAGTGACGAATCCCAGAGGAAGAGAGGAAGATATACAGCGGGTATAGAAAAGAATCAATGACAGTTTGTTGCTTTGCAGCCTAAAATGAAGACAGACACAGTTTTTGTTTTATCTAGCTGTATTTCTCAGTCCAACTTATAACATCCAAGTGAAAGATATAACACCGGAGGAGAAGACCGGAGGAAGAAGCAGAGGAAGATAAAGGAAGAAGCGGGGGAAGAACAAGATGGAGAAAGAAGAAGAAATCGAAGGAAGACTAGAAGAAGATGGAAGAAGAGGGGAAAAGGAGAAGACATTAATAAAGGAATTGTCAAAAAACCGGCTATTGTCTTTTTTCACATTTTTGAGACTTTTTTTGTGAAATGGTAGCGGTACATTTGTACCCCATTACCAATTCACACAGGGGGGGGTGGGATCTGGGGGTCCCCTTGTTAAAGGGGGCTTCCAGATTTCGATAAGCCCCCTGCCCGCAGACCCCCACAACCACCGGGCAAGGGTTGTGAGGATGAGGCCCTTCTCCCCATCAACATGGGGACAAGGTGCTTTGGGGGGCTACTCCAAAGCACCCTCCCCATGTTGAGAGCACGTGGCCTTGTATGGTTCAGGAGGGGGCGCGCTCTCTCATCGCCCCCTCTTTTCCTGCGGCCTGCCAGGTTGCGTGCTCGGATAAGGGTCTGGTGTGGATTTTTGGGGGGACCCCCACGCCATTTTTTTTTTATAATTTTGGTGCGGGGTTTCCCTTAATATTCATACCAGACCTGAAGGGCCTAGTGTGGAATTTGGGGGGACCTCTACGCAATTTTTTTAAAATTTTATTTTGGCTTGGGGTTCCCCTTAGGGCCTGGTAATGGACTGTGGGGGAATCCGATGCCATTTTTTTCAATGACTTTTATGTGTATTGCCGGGACCGACAATTCATTATAGCCGCGAGTACTTTTAAATGACTTTTTTTCCTTTAGAAATGTCATTTTGTGCAGGGACTGTTCTAAACACGGGAAACGTGCTACTTTACAGGCATACTATAGACACCCCCAGGTACAAAATTTAAAGGGATATTTCACTTTTATTGTTTCACTTTAGGCATTATTAAAATCACTGCTTCTGAAAAAAACAGCCATTTTTAAAACTTTTTTTGCATAGATACATGTTCCCTGGGGCAGGACCCAGGTCCCCAAACACTTTTTATGACAATACCATGCATATAAGCCTTTAAAATTAGCACTTTTGATTTCTCCCATAGACAATTCATTATAGCCGCGAGTACTTTTAAATGACTTTTTTTCCTTTAGAAATGTCATTTTGCTCTCAGACTGTTCTAAACACGGGAAACATGCGCCACTTTACAGGCATACTAGAGACACCCCCCAGGTACGAAATTTAAAGGAATATTTAAATTTTATTGTTTTACTTTAAGCATTATTAAAATCGCACCCATTTTTAAAACTTTTTTTGCATTGATACATGTCCCCTGGGGCAGGACCCAGGTCCCCAAACACTTTTTATGACAATACCATGCATATAAGTCTTTAAAATTAGCACTTTTGATTATTCACGTTCGTGTCCCATAGACTTTAACTGTGTTCGCGCATTCGAACTAATTTTTTGCCTGTTCGCATGTTCTGCTGCAAACCGAACCGGGGGGGTGTTCGGCTCATCCCTAGAACTGAGTGAGAGAAGGGTGTTGTATTGTATTTGAGCAGAGGAGAAGAGATATTGTCATTGTGTGTGTGTTAAAAAATTCAATAAACAAACGACTTTACAAACTATGAATCATTATCGCGAATCAATATACATACATAAATATTGAATTTCAACTAATATGAAAGTAATTATTGCAAATATAACAAATTAATTCGACATGATTCGGTAGTTCGTTAAAGATCTAATGAAGCAAAAGGTCAACTCAAAGTAAATCTTATGCCCTGTACACACGAGCGGAAATTCCGCCAGCAAAAGTCCGATGTGAGCTTTTGGTTGGAAATTCCGACCATGTGTATGCTCCATTGGACTCTTGCTGGCAGAATTTCCGCCAGCAAAAGATTGAGAGCAGGTTCTCTATTTTTCAGTCGAAAAAAGTTCCTATTGGAAATTCGGATCGTCTGTATCCAATTCCGACGCGCAAAAAAACACGCATGCTCAGAAACAATTTGACGCATGCTCGGAAGCATTGAACTTCATTTTCTCGGCTCGTTGTAGTGTTGTACGTAATCGCATTTTTGACGGTCGAAAGTTCAGAGAACTTTTGTGTGACCATGTGTATGCAAGCCAAGCTTGAGTGAATTCCGTCGGAAAAACCATCCAAGATTTTTCAAACGGAAATTCCGCTTGTGTGTACGGGGTATAACAGTCCAATCAGCTGATTAATTTTGTGCTGGAGGTTGGATTACTGACAAAGTGCATTCCTGAGAACTGAGTGAGAGAAGGGTGGTATTGTATTTGAGCAGAGGAGAAGAGATATTGTCATTGTGTGTGTTAATAGATTCAATAAACAAACGACTTTCCAAACTACGAATCATTATCACAAATCAATATACATACATAAATATCGAATTTCAATGAAAATGAAAGAAATTATAGCAGATATAATGAATTCGGCATGATTCGAGATTCAGTATAACGAATATCGACACTCTACAGAAATAACGAATTATCCGAAAACGAATTGACGTAACATAACGAATACAACAGAACGATATTATGTATTTTACGAATGACAACGAACCGAAACTAAACGAAATTTCCGTTGTGCACAAGTCTAGTATTTTTCATCTACCATATCCGCTAGTGTCGCCGAATTAACAAAAGCTAAATCTATGCGGGAGGTGGTATTATAATTATATATTTGAAAAACAAGAATATGATCTAATTAATGGATTTTTCCATCGCCAAGCTTCTACCGGGTCTACAATCTGGGCCCAATTAGAGAGCTCTACAGAGAAATTTTTAGGAGGAATTGGTTTATCCAAAACAGGATCAAGTATAGCATTAAAGTCGCCCATTATCAATAGCTTAGCTGGACCATAAAAATAATTTTTTTTCCACAAGACTATATAGGAGGGTCCCCACAAAAGGAGGTGGTATATACACACTGACAATTATATATCTTTGGCCCTACAGAAGAAATACAACCAAAACATATTTACCTTGGGGGTCAGAGAATACATCTTCCACCGTGCAGGGTAAGGATCTACTAATCAATATCGAAACCTCTCTAGAAAATGTGGAATATGTAGCATGGTAAGCCTTCTGTACCCAAGGCTTCTAAAGGGCCAAAATCTTGCTCCCCATAAGGTGAGTTTCTTGAAGTAACACTATATGTGGAAGATAATTTTTCAAATACTTAAATAACAATGCTCTCTTAAATTTTGAATTAAGGCCAAGACCATTCCATGACAGAAAAGAAAAGACCTCTTGGTCACGTGATGTCATCTAAAAAGGAAAAAAATATAATGCTTAACTAATGAATTACATTGCAGAATGCATTGCAAAGTGATGGACCTTAGAAACAACAAACATCTGAATGAACAAATTTAAAAAAAACAACAATAAAAATAAAACAATGTGTATAAACATTTAACAAAAACACACCCCACGGGTGTTAATACGTCCTTCCTACCTTTCTCCAACGCCATCCCCAAAAGACAAAAAACAAGGAGGCATGGAGAAGGCCTTAACCCAAAATCAATCAAAAATAGGCAACTATAATCTACTTGTCCTATGAAAGGGGGGGGGTTGGCAGAGGGCAGGGGGAAGGCAAAAAGAGGTGCCCCCACAAAACAGTTCACTCCCACCGCCCCAGACCTATACTCTGATGCAGGAGGGGGAAGCTGTAGTTGATACTGGGGGGTGTCTAGGAGAGGTCCAAGAAGCGCTGGTTGGAACTCCTGATCAAGAATTCTAATTCACTTATCGTCCATCTAGCCAGACGGAAGCATCAGTCGGGGTGTCAAAGAAAAATGTCTGTCCGCCATCTATAATGCACAATCTGCTAGGAAAAAGAAGGCTGAACTTACGGCGTTGCTAAGCGTCTTGAGAATAATCTGGAAAATAATAATTTGGTATTTTCAAAACGTATATCTTGTTTAGCTTGGAGGGCTGCCAGAACCCTATCCCTGTCTTGAGAATTCAATAATCGTAACAGAAAAAGCCTAGGGGGGGCCCCAGGTTTAGGTGGTATTGGTGGAAACCTAAGTGCCCGCACCACCACAAAGGTGGACGGCACACTGCCTAGATCCAAAACAGAGGTAAGTAATTGCTCAGCAAATTTAGTTGATTTAGTCCCCTCAGCCCTTTCAGGTAGACCCAAGGTACGAATATTATTCCGTATAAGGCGGTTTTCAGTATCAATAGCCTTTTCTGACATGTTGGCGTTATATCTTTCACTTGAATGACATTTTTTAAAGGGAAGAAGGTTTACCTTCCAATATGACAATGACCCTGAGCATACAGAAACAATGAGCACACAGTGGTTGGAGGAAAAGGCGGGGAATGTCCTTACATGGCCTAGTCAAGAGCCCAGACTTAGACCCCATTGAAAATCTGTGGAATGACTTGAAGACTGCAGTCCATAACCCGCCACCATCAAATGTAACTGAACTTGAGCAGTTCTGCAAAGAGGAGTGGGCAAATATTACACCAAGTTATTATTAGGCAACACTTTCTCACTCCTTCACAGTTATACGCAGGTGATTTATTAGCACATCTGGTAATTAATGTCTCATATACGGTAGTTTCTTCTTGTAAATTAATTTAAGGCTGGCACATTGTAGTCACGTTTATATAAGTAGATTTATAGGGTGTCTATGTAACGCCTTAATTATATTTTTTTATGTACAATTAATATAAAAAAAATACAAATACTGTTTGTTAATTCACTGGAGTTAGAAGAATTATAACTATAATATAATTATCACGTGTTTGTGTGCCCCCCGGGGTTTCATTCCACTATTAATAGTATTCTTTAGATTACCATTCAGATCTCCTCTTCTCTATTTAGGATCTGTCATTAATTCTCTGATGTATAGATTTTATAGAAATATATATATATATACTTATTATATTTTGTGGATAATATATATATATATATATATATATATATATATATATATATATATATATATATATATACACACACACACACACACAGACACATGTGTGTGTTTATTATAGTTTTTATTTCTTTATTATTTAATTTTTTATGATATGTTTATTTTATTTTATTTTTCTTTATTGAAACTTCTAAAAAAGTACAATGTTGTACTAAAGGAAAGATGAAGAATGCTAACAAACGTAGCCACATTACGTAAGTACATGTAACAGCATATAAAAAAAAATGTAATTTTCCAGCAAGGGTACACAGCAAATGTTTTAAGAAAACAGACAATTACTGCATATAGGTTTATTTATTATTTTAATTTATTTTCAAATGTTTTTTTATATATTATTTTATTTTTATGATTTTTTTTAATATAATTATTAATTTTAAATATATTTTTATTTATTTTTATAATCCAAAAGGGTAAATTAGTATTGCTAATGTACTTCCATTCCCAAATGGCAAATTTTAAAATTTTAAGACAAGTTGTTTTGATGTATCTACATATGTTTGTTCAATAAAAACAAAGTTTTTAACTGTTTTTGTGTGTACTAATAAAATTATTTTATCTTGAATTTTTGCTATTAATATTTTGGCACCTTAAAAATCCCCCCAGAAAACCTCTCTGTATCTAGTATTGCTAATGGTTACATCCATATGCAGCTTAGTGAATTTTGTCATTTTTATGTTATTTATGTAATTTGTAATAAACTATTTTTATCATTATAATTAAGTGTGTTTACCTCAGTGACAACCTCACATCCTTCAAAGTCCCAATATCCTATGGGAGAGTGGGTTCTCCCAATTCTCATTTTTCTTTTTTCTCATATACATACATACAGGGATGTGGATGTGTTTAGTTGTCCCTAGAACGGGCCTAACAATTGTTTTATATAATTACTGCATATAAGTTTATTTATTATTTTAATTTATTTTTAAATATATATTTATTTATTTATTATTTTATTTTTTATGATATTTTTTATTTATTTATTATTTTAAATATATTTGTATTTATTTTTATAATCCAAAAGGGAATAAATAATCAAAAATGGTGTTCTATCGGGTTGAGGTCAGGTTGTGCAGGCCAATCAAGTTCCTCCACCCCAAACTTGCTCATCCATGTTTTTATGGACCTTGCTTTGTGCACTGGTCCAAATCATTTGGTGGAGGGGGGATTATGGTGTGGGGTTGCTTTTCAGGGGTTGGGCTTGGCCCTTTAGTTCCAGTGAAGGGAACTCTTAAGGTGTCAGCATACCAAGACATTTTGGACAATTTCATACTCCCAACTTTGTGGAAACAGTTTGGGGATGGCCCCTTCCTGTTCCAACATGACTGCGCACCAGTGCACAAAGCAAGGTCCATAAAGACATGAATAGATAAACAAAAGAGACCTTGGGATTGTACGGGTGAGGGGGGAGTGGAAGTAAATTACCTAAGAAGTAAGGAGGGAAGAGGGTTTTTTTTTTTTTTTTTAAAGGGATAATATGATTGGTAATACAGGTACCCAGGAGTAATAAAATATATATATACTTTATTAGAAATATACAAAAGAAATATTTAAAACAGTGAACAGTTCACACAAAAAATCTAGACCATATACATGAGTGTTTTAATCAAGGAAAACATGCATATACGTGGTACTTGAGAACCCAACATGTTTCGGATAAAAAATGCAATTCCTTCTTCAGGGGTTTCCTGTAAGGATATTGTATGATCTGGGCGGTTACATAGGTAGAATATACCAATCATTAGTACACATATACAGTATACATTATACATATAGCTATAAATGGTAGGTCATAGGAGCAACTGGAGGTTTGGTCTCTTTTGTTTATCTCTCCAAAAATTATTGTCGGGCTGTGGTGAAGGGGGTATCCACTTACCTGTATGCCTCATGTTTGGCAGTGTATCAATTTTTTAAAAATTAAAAATAAAGAAATGGATGAGCGAGTTTGGGGTGGAAGAACTTGGCTGGCCTGCTCAGAGTCCTGACCTCAACCCGATAGAACACCTTTGGGAGGACGTAGAGCGGAGACGGCGAGCCAGGCCTTCTTGCCCAACATCAATGCCTGACCTCACTTTTGGCAATATAGTGTATAGCCTAAAACCCCTCCCATCATCATCATCATCCACATGTGAGGACATCAACAAGTTTAAATGTCAATGTTCCAGCTAAAAACAACCATGAAAAACAACCAATGTCCAAGTTTTGGAGAACAGAAAAACAGCAACAAAAAAACCTACTAAAAAAGACATCAATAAAGTAAGGAACCAAATCCAGGCACTAAGGCCAAAAAACTGCTTGAGAGAATATCATGTTACCCAGGCAATATGACCACCCATGCTGAGGCAGAGCTGGAGTAGGAGAGCATGGTGAACAGAGCAGAACCAGGAATGAAGATTAGGAGACAAGCACACAGACAGACACGTACCTAAGTGTCACCAAATAAATGTGCTGATGGTGAAAATAAACAGATAAATGATCAATAAAAACAGTTTGAGCTCAGAACAGGGAGAGCACAGAAAAGACCGCCACCCATAGAGCAGAGTAGTCCCACTGGTCGCAAAAAAGTACATGAGGATAATAAGGAGAAGAAACTCCACAGACCTGTAGCAGGTCTCACCAGAAAGGAGATCGCAGGAGACAGAGGAGGCTGGAGGGACGGCTCCAGGAGAACAAACCATGGTTGTAAAGACTGTCAATGATGGTGAAAATTATTTGGCAAAAGTATGGGGAGAGACAAAGAGGCCATCAAAGGGAAGAATATACACCGGGAAAAGTGGCGGAACCTTCTAAATGGGGATTAAGGTCAACCTGATCACAAAGTGAGACAAAGAGGCCATCAAGGGGAAGAATATCCACTGGGAAAAGTGGGGGAACCTTCTAAATGGGGATTATGGTCAACCTGATCACAAAGTGCACGGGACCCCAGGACCGAGAAAAACTCCACACCTTGAGATCACTATCGCCAACCCTATCCCAGAAAAGATGCACATCAAAAAGGCAGTCAATCAATCATATGGCGCAGAATCTTGTTGTGAGGAGTCAGATCCCAGGAAGCAATTGTAACTCAACTGAGAGAGTTTGGAGTGGAAGAACTTGACTGGCCTTGCACAGAGTCCTGACCTCAACCTGATGGAGCACCTTTGGGATGAATTAGGGTGGAGACTGCACCATCCAACCTCAGTGCCTGACCTCACAAATGCACTTCTGGAAGAATGGTCAAACATTCCCATAGACACACTCCTAAACCTTGTGGACGGCCTTCCCAGAAGAGTTGAAGCTGTTATAGCTGCAAGGGGTGGGCCAACTCAATATTGAACCCTACGGACTTAGACCCCATACACACTATTATGCCCTGTACACACGATAGGGTTTTCCGATGGAAAATGTGTGATAGGACCTTGTTGTCGGAAATTCCGACCGTGTGTGGGCTCCATCACACATTTTCCATCGGATTTTCCGACACACCAAGTTTGAGAGCAGGATATAAAATTTTCCGACAGCAAAATCCTTTGTCAGAAATTCCGATCGTGTGTACACAAATCTGACGCACAAAGTGCCAGGCATGCTCAGAATAAATTAAGAGACAAAAGCTATTGGCTACTGCCCCGTTTAGAGTCCCGACGTACGTGTTTTACGCCACCGCGTTCAGAACGATCGGATTTTCCGACAACTTTGTGCGACCGTGTGTATGCAAGACAAGTTTGAGCCAACGTCCATCGTAAAAAATCCATGGATTTTGTTGTCGGAATGTCCGATCAATGTCCGACCGTGTGTACGGGGCATTAGATTTTCTGCAGATTTACCAAAACCATGTAGTGTAAGGGCCTTCTTGATCGCATACAAATTGAAACTCTTAAAGCGGAGGTCCACCCTAAAATTAAAAAATTCATTAACATTCTACAAAAAAAAAAATATAAATAAAAATTGAAAAAAATTTTTTTTTTTTACTTACCAGAAATGCCTGTTGCTAGGCAGTCTTCCTAATCTGCCTCTTCCTATTCCGCGGCGCTGCTCCTTCACTTCCTCCTCCACGGCGAGCTGCCCCGTTGTCTTCCGGGGAAATGTGTGTGTCCCAGAAAACCACGGGGCCATTCACAAAGCGCCGCGCGACTCGCGCATGCGCAGTAGCAAACGGGCAGTGAAGCCGCAAGGCTCCACTGCCTGTTTCCCTTAGTTAGGATGGCGGCGCCGGCACCCGATCCAATGGACGGATCGGCCTCGGGGGGGGGGGGGGGGGCGACATCGCGGGCTCGCTGGACAGGTAAGTGCCCTTATCAAAAGTCAGCAGCTACAGTGTTTGTAGTTGCTGACTTTAAAAAAAAAAAAAAAAAAAAATGGCCGGACCTCCGCTTTAAGGTTTGACCTCATATTATATGGTTTTGGTAAATCTGAAGACAAAAATCGCCAGAAAAACCTAATAGTGTGTATGAGGTCTAAGGCTGGGAAGCCATTAACCACTTGCCGACCGCCTCACGCCTATATACGTGAGCAGAATGGCACGGGCAGGCAAAATCACGTACCTGATACGTGATGCCTTCCCGCGGGCGGGGGGTCCGAGCGGACCCCCCCCGGTGCCAGCGGCGGTCGGCTTTGGTCTGGCAGCGATCAAAGATGAGGGGGAGGCCATCCGATCGTGGCCCCCCCCTCGCGATCGCTCCCAGCCAATGAGAAACATCCCCTGCCTCTGTATAGTACACAGAGGCAGAGGATGTGATGTCATCTCTCCTCGGCTCGGGAGTTTCCGTTCCGGGCCGAGGAGAGAAGACATGTGAGTGAGTGCACCAACACTACACAACACAGTAGAACATGCCAGGCACACTAAACACCCCGATCCCCCCCCGATCGCCCCCCGATCGCCCCCCGATCCCCCCCCCCGATCGCCCCCCGATCGCCCCCCGATCCCCCCCCCCAATCACCCCCCCCCCCCCCCCGGTCACAAACTGACACCAAGCGGGTTTTTTTTGTTTTTTTTTTTTTCCTGATTACTGCATAGTGTCAGTTTGTGACAGTTAGAAGTGTTAGGACAGTGAGTATTACCCCCCTGTAGGTCTGGGGTACCCCCCTAACCCCCCTAATAAAGTTTTAACCCCTTGATCACCCCCCGTCACCAGTGTCACTAAGCGATCATTTTTCTGATCGCTGTATTAGTGTCGCTGGTGACGCTAGTTAGGGACGTAAATATTTAGGTTCGCCGTCAGCGTTTTATAGCGACAGGGACCCCCATATACTACCTAATAAATGTTTTAACCCCTTGATTGCCCCCTAGTTAACCCTTTCACCACTGATCACCGTATAAGTGTTACGGGTGACGCTGGTTAGTTCGTTTATTTTTTATAGTGTCAGGGCACCCGCCGTTTATTACCGAATAAAGGTTTAGCCCCCTGATCGCCCGGCGGTGATATGCGTCGCCCCAGGCAGCGTCAGATTAGCGCCAGTACCGCTAACACCCACGCACGCAGTATACGCCTCCCTTAGTGGTATAGTATCTGAACGGATCAATATCTGATCCGATCAGATTTATACTAGCGTCCCCAGCAGTTTAGGGTTCCCAAAAACGCGGTGTTAGCGGGATCAGCCCAGATACCTGCTAGCACCTGCGTTTTGCCCCTCCGCCCGGCCCAGCCCAGCCCACCCAAGTGCAGTATCGATCGATCACTGACACTTACAAAACACTAAACGCATAACTGCAGCGTTCGCAGAGTCAGGCCTGATCCCTGCGATCGCTAACAGTTTTTTTGGTAGCGTTTTGGTGAACTGGCAAGCGCCAGCGGCCTAGTACACCCCGGTCGTAGTCAAACCAGCACTGCAGTAACACTTGGTGACGTGGCGAGTCCCATAAGTGCAGTTCAAGCTGGTGAGGTGGCAAGCACAAGTAGTGTCCCGCTGCCACCAAAAAGACAAACACAGGCCCGTCGTGCCCATAATGCCCTTCCTGCTGCATTCGCCAATCCTAATTGGGAACCCACCGCTTCTGCAGCGCCCGTACTTCCCCCATTCACATCCCCAACCAAATGCAGTCGGCTGCATGAGAGGCATTTTTATGTCCTCCCGAGTACCCCTACCCAGCGAACCCCCCAAAAAAAGATGTCGTGTCTGCAGCAAGCGCGGATATAGGCGTGACACCCGCTATTATTGTCCCTCCTGTCCTGACAATCCTGGTCTTTGCATTGGTGAATGTTTTGAACGCTACCATTCACTAGTTGAGTATTAGCGTAGGGTACAGCATTGCACAGACTAGGACACACTTTCACAGGGTCTCCCAAGATGCCATCGCATTTTGAGAGACCCGAACCTGGAACCGGTTACCATTATAAAAGTTACAAGTTTGCAAAAAAAACACAAAAAAAAAAATAGTTGTCGTTTTATTGTTCTCTCTCTCTCTATTCTCTCTATTGTTCTGCTCTTTTTTACTGTGTTCTATTCTGCAATGTTTTATTGTTGTTATGTTTTATCATGTTTGCTTTTCAGGTATGCAATTTTTTATACTTTACTGTTTACTGTGCTTTATTGTTAACCATTTTTTGTCTTCAGGTACGCCATTCACGACTTTGAGTGGTTATACCAGAATGATGCCTGCAGGTTTAGGTATCATCTTGGTATCATTCTTTTCAGCCAGCGGTCGGCTTTCATGTAAAAGCAATCCTAGCGGCTAATTCGCCTCTAGACTGCTTTTACAAGCAGTGGGAGGGAATGTCCCCCCCCCACCGTCTTCCGTGTTTTTCTCTGGCTCTCCTGTCTCAACAGGGAACCTGAGAAAGCAGCCGGTGATTCAGCCAGCTGACCATAGAGCTGATCAGAGACCAGAGTGGCTCCAAACATCTCTATAGCCTAAGAAACCGGAAGCTACGAGCATTTTATGACTTAGATTTCGCCGGATGTAAACAGCGCCATTGGGAAATTGGGGAAGCATTTTATCACACCGATCTTGGTGTGGTCAGATGCTTTGAGGGCAGAGGAGAGATCTAGGGTCTAATAGACCCCAATTTTTTCAAAAAAGAGTACCTGTCACTACCTATTGCTATCATAGGGGATATTTACATTCCCTGAGATAACAATAAAAATGATTTAAAAAAAAAAAATGAAAGGAACAGTTTAAAAATAAGATAAAAAAGCAAAAAAATAATAAAGAAAAAAAAAAAAAAAAAAAAAAAAAAAAGCACCCCTGTCCCCCTGCTCCTGCGCTAAGTCGAACGCAAGCGTCGGTCTGGCGTCAAATGTAAACAGCAATTGCACCATGCATGTGAGGTATCACCGCGAAGGTCAGATCGAGGGCAGTATTTTAACCTGTAAAGGCTTTTAAAGGCTTTTAAAAATGTACTAATTTTGTTGCCACTGCACGTTTGTGCGCAATTTTAAAGCATGTCATGTTTGGTATCCATGTACTCGGCTTAAGATCATCTTTTTTATTCCATCAAACATTTGGGCAATATAGTGTGTTTTAGTGCATTAAAATTTAAAAAAGTGTGTTTTTTCCACAAAAAATGCGTTTGAAAAATCGCTGCGCAAATACCGTGTGAAAAAAAAAAATGAAACACCCACCATTTTAATCTGTAGGGCATTTGCTTTAAAAAAATATATAATGTTTGGTGGTTCAAAGTAATTTTCTTGCAAAAAAAAATAACTTTTTCATGTAAACAATAAGTGTCAGAAAGGGCTTTGTCTTCAAGTGGTTAGAAGAGTGGGTGATGTGTGACATAAGCTTCTAAATGTTGTGCATAAAATGCCAGGATAGTTCAAAACCCCCCCAAATGACCCCATTTTGGAAAGTAGACACCCCAAGCTATTTGCTGAGAGGCATGTCGAGTCCATGGAATATTTTATATTGTGACACAAGTTGCGGGAAAGAGACAATTTTTTTTTTGCACAAAGTTGTCACTAAATGATATATTGCTCAAACATGCCATGGGGATATGTGAAATTACACCCCAAAATACATTCTGCTGCTTCTCCTGAGTACGGGGATACCACATGTGTGAGACGTTTTGAGAGCCTAGCCGCGCACGGGACCCCGAAAACCAAGCACCGCCTTCAGGCTTTCTAAGGGCGTAAATTTTTGATTTCACTCATTACTGCCTATCACAGTTTCGGAGGCCATGGAATGCCCAGGTGGCACAAACCCCCCCCCAAATGACCCCATTTTGGAAAGTAGACACCCCAAGCTATTTTCTGAGAGGTATAGTGAATATTTTGCAGACCTCACTTTTTGTCACAAAGTTTTGAAAATTGAAAAAAGAAAAAAAAAAATAAATTTTCTGGTCTTTCTTCATTTTCAAAAACAAATGAGAGCTGCAAAATACTCACCATGCCTCTCAGCAAATAGCTTGGGGTGTCTACTTTCCAAAATGGGGTCATTTGGGGGGGTTTTGTGCCATCTTGGCATTTTATGGCCTTCAAAACTGTGATAGGTAGTGAGGAGTGAAATCAAAAATGTATGCCCTTAGAAATCCTGAAGGCGGTGCTTGGTTTTCGGGGCCCCATACGCGACTAGGCTCCCAAAAAGTCCCACACATGTGGTATCCCCGTACTCAGGAGAAGCAGCTGAATGTATTTTGGGGTGCAATTCCACATATGCCCATGGCCTGTGTGAGCAATATATCATTTAGTGACAACTTTTTGTAAACATTTTTTTTTTTTTTGTCATTATTCAATCACTTGGGACAAAAAAAAAAAATATTCAATGGGTTCAACATGCCTCTCAGCAATTTCCTTGGGGTGTCTACTTTCCAAAATGGGGTCATTTGGGGGGGTTTTGTACTGCCCTGCCATTTTAGCACCTCAAGAAATGACATAGGCAGTCATAAATTAAAAGCTGTGTAAATTCCAGAAAATGTACCCTAGTTTGTAGACGCTATAACTTTTGCGCAAACAAATAAGTATACGCTTATTGACATTTTTTTTACCAAAGATATGTGGCCGAATACATTTTGGCCTAAATGTATGACTAAAATTTAGTTTATTGGATTTTTTTTATAACAAAAAGTAGAAAATATCATTTTTTTTCAAAATTTTCGGTCTTTTTCCGTTTATAGCGCAAAAAATAAAAACGGCAGAGGTGACCAAATACCATCAAAAGAAAGCTCTATTTGTGGGAAGAAAAGGACGCAAATTTCGTTTGGGTACAGCATTGCATGACCGCGCAATTAGCAGTTAAAGCGACGCAGTGCCGAATTGTAAAAAGTGCTCTGGTCAGGAAGGGGGTAAAATCCTCCGGGGCTGAAGTGGTTAAAATTCATGTGTGCGTAAAGGCAGGCGTTCCAATACTTTTGGTAATATAGTGTATATATATATATACATATATATATATATATATATATACATATATATATATATATATATATATACATATATATATATATATATATATATATATATATATATATATATATATATATATATATATATATATATAAAGTTATTATTATTATTAATAATAATAATAATAATAATATGAAATGATAAATAAAAACTTTACAATTTGAAGGAATTAATAAGATTATTTTTAATTGACTGCTTTCTTTTGTATAGCTAAAAAAAGGACAATAAAATATACACAATTCTGCAGTTCATGTCCTAATTTTCTTCTATTTTGCAAGCTACATTGTTTCTCTTATACCTTGGGGATCTCAGAAATAAGGCTATAAAACTTCCTATTCCCATGGAGCTGTAGGCCCTTAAACATGGAAACTTGACCTCACTTTACAGAATCCAAAGTCTTCCGTCTCTGATAATGCTAACAACGCATACTGAGAGTGCGTAAGATTTCCCCATAGACCATAGCTGAAGATTTCCCGCCTCCCGGGGATCTAAATATTAAAATGACGATTATTTTTATAGCTTTGAAGCGCCTATAAGAACGCCCCCGGAGTTCCGGTACAATGGGGTCCAGATCACATAGGACTATTTCCCCATTGCACCGCTTCTTCACCCTGCCCCGGCACCTGCAAATGATTCCGGGAGATGTATTAAAATGCAAATTTCTGCCTAGCTCGCTACTTTATCATCTGGCTCGTTATGCAATTTGCCAGTTATAGAAGGGAGAAATTAGCATAATGGCCCTCCGGGGAGAGATCAAGAGAGAAAGACCAAACACAACATGTCGAAGCGTTCCAAAACAATTATGCGGCGCTATTGTTTTTTTTTTTTCCTGGGAAACTGGCGGCGTCCAAAAGCGCTGATTCTGTTTTGGGAGCCTGACAATACTCAGCGTCCTCATTATTTACATTATAGTTCATGAAATTGTCAAGGGTGCCACGCATAACTGCTTGAAATTCAAACATTTGTCTGCATTAAAGGTGTGGAGCGAAAAAAATAAAATAGAATAAAAGAAGATAACTCCACCTTTTTCCACTTAAAAAAAAATGGTGCTGTTTAGGAGGACTATGATCCCTGTGATTGTGTCAGGGAAGAAACAGGTACCAACCTCGCCAATATTTGCCGCTTTCATGCACACATGCATGGCGGAACGGCGCTCCGGCGTACACCTGGGAGTGATTCAGCGGAACGGCACATGCGCGCACGCAATAGCGCGTGCGTTTGACGTGACCACCTTCACTGCCCTATAAAAGCCACTCAGTGTATCCTGCCTTTGATTACCTAATGTGACCCGGATTGACCTTGACCTGCTCTGATCTTCTCCTGCACCCGACCCTCGGCTTGCTTCTCGGACTTTGCTACCTGTCTCCAGTGTTTGACCCCCGGCCTGCTCACGGACTCTGCTACCTATCTCCAGTACTTGACCCTTGGCTTGTTTACAGATTCTGCTGCTTATCTCCAGTACTTGACCCTCGGCTTTCTTACAGACTCAGCTTCCAGCCTCCAGTGTTTGACCCTTTTTACAAAACTTTATTGCTCATCCGTACCTACTTGAGTTCATATTAACTTAGGCTTGAACTACCTGTCCTAATGAAGCAGACTCTGCCAGTGAAATGTGTTGACAGAATTCAGTAACCTTCAGGTTAAAGAAAATATTTTGCTACAACTAATCTCTTGGTGTTAAAAAAAAAAAACTGCAAAAAAGGTTTAGAAAAGGCAGAGGTGTTTCTATATGATTTTTTTTAAATTAAAAGCTTGTTATTGAATAAAAAATATATCTTTTTTAAATATGTATTTAATCATCCAAAACATTGTATCTAAACCCATATACAAAAATGTTACATCGTGTTCAAATGCTGTTTTATGGATTGACATACCTCCTATGCCCCAGTCTCTCTGGACAGTATGGTCACCTGCTGACTTATCACTCCTCCACAGGCAGCTTAACTCCACCTATTTCCACAAGTTAAAAAAAAATGGTGCTATTTAGGAGGACTATTCCCTATGATCACATTGGTGACACTATTTGTAAATCTAATTTGTATTATTATTATTTTTTTTAAATATTTAAATTTAACGTTGATTTGGCAGAGAAAAAGCAATTCCCTATATACAGTATCTCACAAAAGTGAGTACACCCCTCACATTTTATACACATGGTATAGCTGTGAATAATTGGGATATGCACTGACAAAGCGCACCTTCCACCAATTCTTAATGATGGAAAACTAAGCTGAGCACAAGCAGAGCAGTAGCCTCCGATTCTGTTTTTCTCTCTTTGTGAATGGATGGGAGAGATGGATGGGAGAGATACAATCTATCTTTCACTTTCCTTGCAGAGTGTCATAAACCATGAAATCATACCGAGACAGAAAGACAGTTAAATCACACTTGTTTAATAATAAAAGTAAAAAGAACAAACGTAGTCAAAACATAGCCAAATTTCAGTAACCGGAACGGATAGTCAGCCAAGCCAGAAGTCAGGGATCAACGTAGTGAAACAGCAAGCAGGATCTGGAGCCAGAAGGGATGTCAGCAAAGCAAGTCTTTAAACAGGAAGGCAGGAGATCGTCTCTGTGATGTTGACCAAGGCAAAGGCAGAGATCCTCTGGGCTGGACGGCTTAAGTAGGCAGGACTGACGAGCAGGATATCATCAACAGCTGAGTAACTGTGGAGAGAGATGGGAGCTGGAAATTAGCCGACAGCTGAGTTACAGCTCAGAGAAGGAAGTGCTGAGCCCAGCCCTGACACAGAGAGGGGAAAAAGTGTGTGTAAAGAAAAAGAAATAAGAGAGAGAAATAAATAAATTATAAAAAATAAAATAACACTTACATCAAGGTTGGATCTAGGTCAGTGCCAGGGTTAGTGTTTGGGTCAAATGTCAAGGTCAGTATTGTTTTGTGTTGTTTTGTAATTTTAAATTAGCATCGTACGAGTGAGCCCAGAGAAGCACCGGAGGGTGGCGGGAGGTCGCCCCCTTCCGCCGCCTGCCGCTATGATTTTTTTTACATTGCAGGGAATCACCTGCCAGTTATCCTTTGATAATACAAAAAAAAAACAGAAGATGTCCATAACCCTTACTACCAAATGAAAGCCCAATTTGCCCTAAAAAAAGGAGGTATAATCCACCGGGATGCACAAAGTACTTGTGATGATAAGTACGGTGTTACTAACACATGTCAAAGTTGCAAAATTGTGCTTAGGCATTAACATTTGCTTTTCCCTTGAAATGGTTAAAGAAAGAGGTAAATCGACCCACTGAGCAGCTTTGGTGAGGAACGAGGAAATACAGGGCGCTAAATTATTGGCAAAAAGCGGCAGTTGAATATCGATACCCAGGTACCTAAATTTGGTGGTGATTTGTAGCGGGCAATCAGGGGGTAGGCAAAAGGTTCAGGTCTATCAGGGAAACATTAGACATTGTCCAGTTAACCTTAAAACCGGAATAATGGCTGAAGTACTGAACCAGCTGCAGGACTTTCCGTATGGTAGATTGTGGGTCAGAGAGGAACAGCAACATATCATTGGTGTATAGCAAGGCACACTCTTCTAATGGGCCAATATGAATACCCTTCACTATTGGAGAATTTCAAAGGAGTTCTTCGAAGGGCTCTATTTCCAGGGCAAACAGCAGGGGTGAAATCGGACACCCCTGCCTAGTGACTCTGTTCATGGAACAGGTCTGAGGTATGGTCGGTAACTCGGATATGGGCCTATGGTTGTGTATAAAGAATACTTATCCAGGCTATAAAGACAGGGCCATTCCTTAGACACTGTGCCTCTGCCCTTCCAAGGGCTTTTACCGTTGCCGATCACGCATGCATGCTGGACTTGCCCACCAGTGCCATTGTGTACCTGGCCTCTGCAAGACTTCTCACAGTTCTCTGCGTCTCCTCCATCCACTGCCTAGCTACAACTGCAATAACTAATTGCAGTTAGCCAGTCTGCCCCCTAGTGGGAACAGACTCCTGTCCATGACAACAAATCAGAAGGCCGCAACCTGGGAGTCGTCTGCAGCAAAACCCATCTCCACTTTCAGAAGCTCTGGTGGAGACAAGGTGGCTGCTTGGACTTTGCTCCTCTGCCTTTCTAAGGGCTCTTACCCATGCTATACGCGTGGGAATGCTGGGCTTGCCCATTGGTGCCAATGATTATCTTGCATCTCCAAAAATTCTCCTTCATGCCCATGGCCACTGCCTAGCTCCAGTGATAACTAAATGCTGGTTAGCCAGTCTGCCCCCTAGTGAGAATAGACTACAAGACAACAAAAGACATACAGATAGGAGAGAGCAGAGAGAGGAGCTTGTCAGTCTGCTGGTTCTCCTTTCACTGGGGGAAGGACAAGTGTTACTTAACTGCAGCATAGCGAAATCAGGTCTTCTGTCCTGTCATTGAGGACTTTACTGTATGGCACAGCAATGTAAATTTTAGATGTGGATAGACAAAATTACAAATCCTTAGGCAGGTAAAATAACTCTCTTATATGTATTTCGTTGGTGTATTTCACAGTTCAGAAGTGTGATTAGAAACGAAAGAAACCTCATTTTAGACCAGAGCCCTTCGGTAAGCGAGCGTTAACGTCGTACAGTAGAGACTTCCTCGCAGCTGATGGATGGATGACAGATGGCTTTATTCCTTCACTTGTTTCCTCCTATTCCCTTTTCTTGCTGCCCCCGAAATTTGTAAATGAGATCCAGGCTCGGAAAGAAAAACATAACGGGATTATGGTTATCCCCAGCAGGACGCGGAGCTGTAAGCGAGCAGAGAGAATTGGATGTGGGTTCCTGTCAACAGATTAACTTAGCGCAGCCAGCTTACTGCCAAAAGACTCTCTTGTCCTTATGGTTTTCTTGCATAAATATATGTGTGACTATGTAGCAGCTTATCTATTCTAATGGAGGCATTGATAAGCCTGTAACACGAGCACTCCAAGTCTCGTAGCATAATGGACCGCTAAAATTTCATTATAACGTATACAGTACGACACGGGAGAGCTTGGGTTGTGTCATCTTCTGTGATTACCTGGGCTCTCCATAGACATTTTACACCTTTATATGGCCAGTTCCACCTCTACGAGGACCAGTTCCACCTCTACAAGGCCAGATCCACCTCTACAAGGCAAGATCCACCTCTACAAGGATCAGATCATCCTCTTCAAGTCCAAGTTGACCTCTATGAGGACTATATCCATCTCTACAAGGACTGGTTCCACCTCTATGAGGACCAGATCCATCTCTACAAGAACCAGTTCTACCTCTACAAGGATCAGTTCAAGCTCCATGCGAACCAGACCCACATTTACAAGGACCAGTTCCATTTCTACGGGGACCAGATTCACCTCTACGATGACCAGCTCCACCCCTACAAGGATCAGATCCACCTCTGCGAGAATCAGTGCCACCTCTATGAGGACAAGTTCCACTTCTACAAGGACCAGATCCACCTCCTTGAGCCAGATCCTCCTCTCTGAGGGCCAGATCCACCTCTACAAGGATCAGTGCCACCTCTATGAGGACCAGATCAACCTCTACAAGGACCAGATCCACTTCTACCTGTACAAGGAAGAGACCCACCTCTTTGAGGGCCAGATCCACCTCTACGAGGATCAGTGCCACCTCTATGAAAACCAGATACACCTCTACAAGAACTAGGGATGTGCGAACGGTTCGGCCCGAGCATAAGTTCGGGCCCAACTTTGGTTGTTCAGTTGTTCTGCGAACATAGAACAATATGCAGTGTTTGGGGTAAATTCGAAAGCCGTCAGAACACCGTTAAAGAGGAAGTAAACCCTGGTGGGTTTTACTTCCTCTTTATTTCCCTGCAAAGGTAAAGCATAATGGGCTACTATGCATCGCATAGTAGCCCATTATGTGTCACTTACCTGACACCGAAGCCCTCGCTGTCGCCGTTGTCCCCACAAGCAGGGAGCTTCCATCTTCGTCCCTCTTCCTTCCGGGGCCACGAGCTCTGGCTCTGCGACTGGCCGGAGTCGTGTAATGTCTCTCCCATGCATGTGCAGGCATGGTACGGCATGACCCCTATTAGAAACGGCACGACGTGCCCTTTCTAAAGGGTGCATGCGCCGTAGTTATCGCCACTTGTCATTTTAGTAAATATCTCCTAAACCGTGGAGGTTTAGGAGATATTTCAAGCACCTACAGGTCGAGGACTGGAGTCAGTGAGTCTGGCGGTTGTTGGTTTGGTTTTTGCTGTGTGTAGGTAAAAGTGGTTGTACAGGGTGTACAACCATTTTAAAGTCTATGGGACACTAACATGAAAAATCAAAAGTGCTCATTTTAAAGGCTTATATGCAATTTATTGTCATAAAAAGTGTTTGGGGACCTGGGTCCTGCCCCAGGGGACATGTATCAATGCAAAAAATTGTGTGGAGGTCCCCCCAAAATCCATACCAGGCCCAGGTCTGGTGTGGAAATTAAGGGGAACCCTGCGCCAATTTAAAAAAAATCCATACCAGACCTGGCAGGCCGCAGGAAAAGAGGAGGGACGAGATAGAACCCCCCTCCTGAACCATATCAGAACACATGCCCTCAACATGGGGAGGGTGCTTTGGGATCTGACCCCAAAGCACCTTGTCCCCATGTTGATGGGGACAAGGGCCTCATCCCCACAACCCTTGCCCGGTGGTTGTGGGGGTCTGCGGGCAGGGGGCTTCTCTGAATCTGGAAGCCCCTCAGAGAGGGGCGGGGTCACGCGTTTACGTTACCAGGTGGCCCTGCCCTCAGCTATATAAGAACTGTCACCCAGAAGAAGCGTCACTCGGCGGTAGCCTCCCATGGAGGAGCAACAGTTCCGTTTTTTCTTTTTTTTTTTTGGTCCGTCGGGTGGCGTGAATTTACATCGCTGGACATTTTTATTTTTTAATAAAGAACCTGTCCCAAGCTGTTCCTTGTCTTTTTTACCATTTTTGACACTTTTCTTTGTAAAATGGTAGGGGTACAATGTACCCCGTTACTAATTCACATGGGGGGCGGGATCTGGGGGTCCCCTTGTTAAAGGGGGCTTACAGATTCCGATAAGCCCCCCCCCTCATACCCCCACAACCACCGGGCAAGGGTTGTGGGGATGAGGCCTTTGTCCCCATCAACATGGGGACAAGGTGCTTTGGGGGGCTACTCCCAAGCACCCTCCCCATGTTGAGGGCATGTGGCCTGGTACGGTTCGGAGGGGGGGCGCTCTCTCGTCCCCCCCTCTTTTCCTGCAGCCTGCCAGGTTGCATGCTCGGATAAGGGTCTGGTATGGATTTTGGGGGGGACCCCTACGCCATTTTTTTAAAAATGTGTCACAGGGTTCCCCTTAATTTCCATATCAGACCTGAAGGGCCTGGTATAGATTTTAGGAAGACCCCCACACAATTTTTTTTAAAATTTTGGTTCGGGGTTCCCCTTAATATTCATACCAGACCCAAAGGGCCTGGTAATGGACTGTGGGGGGGGCATGCCCTTTTTTTCAATGAGTTTTATCTATATTGCCGAGACCCGACAATTCATTACAGCTGCGATCAGTTTTAAATGACAATTTTTCCTTTAGAAATGTCATTTTGCTGTGGTACTGTTCTAAACACGGGAAAAATGCGCCACTTTACAGGCATACTATAGACACCCCCCAGGCACGATATTTAAAGGAATATTTCATTTTTATTGTTTCACTTTAAACATTAACCACTTCCCGCCCGCCCTATAGCGGATTGACGTCCGGGAAGTGGTTCTGTTATCCCGACTGGGCGTCATATGACGTCCAGCAGGATAACATGCCGCAGCGCGCCCCCGGGGCGCACATCGCGGCGATCAGTGGATCAGTCTGACACACCGCTACACCGATCTTGGTAAAGAGCCTCCGGCGGAGGCTCTTTACCACGTGATCAGCCGTGTCCAATCACGGCTGATCACGCTGTCAATAGGAAGAGCCGTTGATCGGCACTTCCTCACTCGCGTCTGACAGACGCGAGTAGAGGAGAGCCGATCGGCGGCTCTCCTGGCAGGGGGGGTCTGCGCTGATTGTTTATCAGCGCAGCCCCCCCACAGATCACCACACTGGACCACCAGGGATCGCCACTAGGACCACCAGGGAAGGGGCAACAAGTGGTTAGCCAGGTATGTACCCCATGGCCATCCACATGTGCCCAGTGTGCCAAATCTGTGCCAATCAGTGCCCACAAATGGGCACTGATTGGCACCATTATGTTGCAGTGATGCCCAGCAATGCCACCCTTAGGGGCATCACTGCAAACAAGCAGTGTCATCAGTGCCACCCATCAGTGTCCATTCGTGCCACCTGTCAGTGCCCATCCATGCCCATCAGTGCCCATCTATCAGTGCCCATCCGTGCCCATCTGTGCCAACTATCAGTGCCACCCATAAGTAACCATCAATGCCACCTACGAGTGCCCATCAATGCCACCTATGAGTGCCCATCAGTGCCGCCTATAAGTGCCCATCGGTGCCACCTATGAGTGCCCATCAGTGCCGCATACCAGTGCCACCTATCAGTGCCCATCAGTGCCACCTATCAGTGCCCATCAGTGCCGCCTATCAGTGCCCATCATCAGTGCCTGTCAGTGCCATCTCATGAGTGCCACCTCATTGGTGCCACCTCATCGGTGACCATCAGTGCCGCCGTATCAGTGCCTGTCAGTGCAGCCATATCAGTGCCCGTCATTGAAGAAGAAAACGTACTTATTTACAAAAAGTTTTAACAGAAACAAAGAAAAACTTGTTTTTTTTTCAAAATTTTCTGTCTTTTTTTATTTGTTGCGCAAAAAATAAAAACCACAGAGGTGATCAAATACCACCAAAAGAAAGATCTATTTGTGGGAACAAAATGATAAAAAACTTGTTTGGGTACAGTGTAGCATGACCGCGCAATTGTCATTCAAATTGTGACAGCGCTGAAAGCTGAAAATTGCCCTGGGCGGGAAGGTGTCTAATGCCGCGTACACACGGTCGTACTTTTCGTCTACAAAAGTCGGACAGCCTGTCCGACAGACTTCCGGCAGACTTTCGGTGGACTTGCGGCGGACTTGCGGCCTACTTTCTAACGACCGGACTTGCCTACACACGACCACACAAAAGTCGGTCGGATTCGTACGTGATGACGTACACCGGACTAAAATAAGGAAGTTCATAGCCAGTAGCCAATAGGTGCCCTAGCGTGGCTTTTTGTCCGTCGGACTAGCACACAGACGAGCGGATTTCAGGGTCCGTCGTAGTTACGAAGTAAAGTTTTGAAGCATGTTTCAAATCTAAAGTACGTCGGATTTGAGGCTAAAAAAGTCGGTTGAAAGTCCGGAGAAGCCCACACACGATCGGATTACCAGCCAGCTTTAGTCCGTCAGCGTCCGTTGGACTTTTGTAGACGAAAAGTACGACCGTGTGTACGCGGCATAAGTGGCTGGTATTGAAGTGGTTAAAAAAATCACTGGTCCCAAAAAAATGGGCATTTAAAAAACATTTTTTTGCATTGATACATGTCCCCTGGGGCAGGACCTGGGTCCCCAAGCACTTTTTATGACTATAACTTGCATATAAGCCTTTAAAATGAGCACTTTTGATTTTTTATGTTCGTGCCCCATAGACTTTAACGGTGTTCGTGTGTTCTTCCGAATTTTTTGCCTGTTCGCATGTTCTGGTACGGGGGTGTTCGGGTTCTTCCCTAATGAGGACCAGTTCCACTTTTACAAGGACCATATCCACCTTTACGAGGACCAGTTCCACCTCTATGAGGACCAGATCCTTCTTTACGAGGACCAGATCCACCTATACAAGCACCAGTTCCACCTCTTTGAGGGCCATATCCTCCTCTATGAGAGCCAGATCCATCTCTATGAGGATCAGTGCCACCTCTAGGAGGACCAGTTTCACCTCTACGAGGACCAGATCCTTCTTTACGAAGACCAGATCCACCTCAACAAGCACTAGTTCCACCTCTTTGAGGGCCATATCCTCCTCTATGAGAGCCAGATCCACCTCTACGAGGATCAGTGCCACCTCTGAGGACCAGATCAACCTCTACAAGGACCAGATCCACCTCTACAAGGAAAAGATCCATCTCTTTGAAGGCCAGATCCTCCTCTATGAGGGCCAGATCCACCTCAATGAGGGCCAGATCCACCTCTACGAGGTTCAGTGCCACCTCTATGAGGACCAGATCAACCTCTAAGAGGACCAGTTCCACCTCTACAAGGACCAGATCTACCTCTACGAGGATCAGTGCACCTCTACGAGGACCAGTTCCCCCTCTTTGAGGGCCATATCCTCCTCTATGAGGACCAGATCCACCTCTATGAGGGCCAGATCCTCCTTTACAAGGCCCAGATCCTCCTCTATATGACCAGTTTCACTTCTACGAGGACCAGCTCCACCTCTACAAGAACCAGATCCGTCTCTACAAGAACCAGAGCCACCTCCCAGTGATTCTGTTTTTGAATTTTTTTTTTCTGACATGTTAAATCTTTCACTTGGATGTTGTAAGTTGTTGTAAATAGAGCTGGATAAAACAAAAACTGTCTGTCTTCATTTCAGGCTGCAAAGCATCAAAATGTGATTATTTAAAGGGGGGGGGGGGGGGTGATTCTTTTCTCTTCCCACTGTAAATGACACAAATAAAGGCAGCTCTGTATTTATTAATACATCTTTGGGGGCTCATTCACATGGGGGCTGTGGGCCGCACAGCATACGAAGCTACCTTATTTCTGTGCCTAGGAGTTGCGGTTACTTATACAAATCAATGACAGAAGGTGGCTGTACCCTGGTAAACACAAATCTGAGCACATACATGTGTACAGGTATGTATGCACATCCCAGGAAGTGGGCTGATACCAGGTAAAATTCCGATACATACACTGTGGACTGTATTAATGAAAGAAATGTTTGTATTCTATATCTGCCTAGAGTTCTGCTTTAAGTGCAAAGGTCATGGTAAGGTGGAAAGTTAGAGCCCTTTCACACTGGGGCGGTTTGCAGGCATTATTGCGCTAAAAATACCGCCTGCAAACCGACCCAAAACAGCCTCTACTGTTTCTCCAGTGTGAAAGCCCGAGGGCTTTCACACTGAAGCAGTGCGCTGGCAGGAGAAGGAAAAAACTCCTGCAAGCCGCATCTTTAGAGCGGTGAAGGAGCGGTGTATTCACCGCTCCTAAACCGCTCCTGCCCATTGAAATCAATGGGGCAGCGCAGCTATACCGCGGCAATACCGCGGCTATAGCCGCGCTATGCGAGCGGTTTTAACCCTTTTTCGGTCGCCAGCGGGGGTTAAAACTGCACCGCTAGCGGGCGAATACCGCCGCAAAAACGACAGTAAAACAGCGCTAAAAATAGCGCTGTTTTACCGCCGACGCCCCCACCGCCCCAGTGTGAAAGGGGCCTTAGGGTCGGGGTTCATTTGAAAGATTAGTGTAAATCAATGATCAATGAGATCATCCCATACAAAAAAGAAAGTTTCACTTTAAATTCCATCTGGAACCTATGGTGTAACTAAACTCTCACCATAAAATCCAAAGTAGCCTACTCTTGGCCAAATGCCACAAGTACTCCAACCAGTGTATGTTCACCTCCATTTGGTTATATTATATTATATTATATTATATTATATTATATTATATTATATTATATTATATTATATTATATTATATTATATATGTACTGTATGTAAGAAGGACACACAAGAGATTGTCACTGCTTTATTTCGTATTCTGAGGAACGCCACATACTCATCATTACTGTTTTTTATTAATATACTTCTATAGTTGAGTACAAGTTAAGGCTGTGTTAGGGTAAGGATTAGGTGTTAGGATTATGGTTGAAGGTAAGGGTTAAGTTTTAGAGTTTTGGTGAGGGTAAGGTTTTAGGGTTTTCATGAGGGTAAGGGTTAAGCAGTAGGTTTTTGTGGGGGTATAGGTTAAGTGTTAGGGCTTTGGTGAGGGTAAGGTGCTAGGGTGTTCATGAGAGTAACGGTTAAGCATTAGGGTTTTGTGAGGGTATCGGTTAAGTGTTGGGGTTTTTGTGAGGGTAAGGGTTAAGCATTCGCGATTTGGTGCAGGGTAATGGTTATGTGTTAGAGTCTTGTTTAGGGTAAGATACCAGAGTCTTGGTGAGGGTAATATTCCAGGGTTTTGGTGAGGGTAAGGATTTAGTAATAATAAAATCTTTTTGGGGGGGGGCGGGATGAGGGGGGGGAGGAGATAAATACGGTAAATATGTGTGATGTAGACTAAAAATTAAAGTATATATAATAGGAAGAAAATAAAGTGAGAGAGGAAGACAATTTTAGCCACAATGATACGAAAACGAGAAGGGACAAAAATGATTGGCTCAGCTGAGTTAACTCTCTCAAAAGTGTATGCTGATTTGGTAAGAAAAAAAAGGAAAAAAGAAAATAAAGAAAAAAAAAGGATTCAGTATTAAGGTTTTGGTGGGGGTAAGGGTTAAGTGTCAGGGTTATGGTGAGGGTAAGGTGCTAGGGTTTTCATGAGAGTAATGCCGCGTACACACGGTCGGACTTTCTGGCCTACTTGGTCCGGCACACTTTCTGACGGACTTTGTCCGCCAGGTGCGCCGGACTTTAAAACGGACGGACTTGCCCACACACGACCGGACTTTGCGGCGGGCAAAGTCCGCCCGTCTTTCCGACGGACATTCGCCGGAGTTACGGCGGACTTTCAGAATGAACGGACTTGCCCACACATGGACAAGTCCGTTCATTTTGAACGTGACTCAGGTGCGACGGGACTAGAAAAGGATGTCAATCTTGCCGCTTTTATCGGCGAGATTGACACCTTGCGAGCCCCGTCGCGGGGCATACCAGGCCCTTAGGTCTGGTATGGATTATAAAGGGAACCCCCCCCACGCCGAAAAAACGGCGTGGGGTCCCCCCTAAGATCCATACCAGACCCCGATCCGAGCACGCAGCCTGACCGGTCAGGAAAGGGGGTGGGGACGAGCGAGCGCCCCCCCTCCTGAACCGTACCAGGCCGCATGCCCTCAACATGGGGGGTGGGTGCTTTGGGGGAGGGGGGCGGCCTGCAGGGCCCCCCCACCCCAAAGCACCTTGTCCCCATGTTGATGAGGACAAGGGCCTCTTCCCGACAACCCTGGCCATTGGTTGTCGGGGTCTGTGGGCGGGGGGCTTATCGGAATCCGGGAGCCCCCTATAAGAGGGCCCCCAGATCCCGGCCCCCCCACCCTATGTGAATGAGTATGGGGTACATGGTACCCCTACCCATTCACCTAGGGAAAAAGTGTAAAAAATAAAACACAACACAGGTTTTTAAAATATTTTATTAAATATAGGGTTGTCGGCCAGGGTTGTCGGGAAGAGGCCCTTGTTCTCATCAACATGGGTTAAGGGTAAAGGTTAAGTGTTAATTTTTTTGTGAAGCTAAGGATTGTGTTAGGGTTTTGGCAAGGGTAAAGGTTAAGTGTTTTTGGTGAGGGTAAGGCGCTAGAGTTTTGGTGAGGGTTACACGTTTGTGTTTTAGTTAAGATAAGTTTTAATAACTAGGTTTTTGGTGAGGGTAAGTGTTAAGCGCTAGGGTTTTGGTGAGGGTTAGGTGTTAGGATCTTGGTGAGAGTAAGGTGCTAGGGCTTTGGTGAGGGTAATGTTCTAAGGTTTTGGTGAGGGTAAGGTGCTGGGGTTTTGATGAGAGTAAGGATTGACTGTTAAGGGTTTTGGTGAAAGCAAGGGTTAAGCGTAAGGATTTTGGCGAGGGTAAGGGTTAAGTTGTAGGATTTTGGTAAAAGTAAGGTGCTAGTATTTTGGTGAGGGTAACGTTCTAAGGTTTTGATGGAAGAAAGGTGCTAGGGTTTTGATGGGGGTACATATAGGTTTTAGTATTTGGTTTTTGTGTGAGTGAGGTTATGCGATTGGGTTTTGGTGTGGGTAAGGTTATGTGTTGGGGTTTTGCTGAGGGTAGGGTTATGTGTTGGAGTTTTGGTGAGAGTAGGGGTTAAGTATTGGGGTTTTGGTGACGGTAAGGGTTAGGTATTTGAGTTTTGGTGTGGGTTACGTTATGTGTTGGGGTTTTGATGAAGGTAGGGGTTAAGTGTTAAGGTTTTGGTGAGGGTAGGGGTTAAGTGTTGGAATTTTGGTGAGGATAAGTGTTAGGTATGTGGGTTTTGCTGTGGGTAAGGTTATGTGATAGGGTTTTGGGTAGGGGTTAGGGGTAGGGTAGGGGTTAACGGTAGGGTAGGGGTTAAGTGTTAGGGTTTTGGTGAGGGTAGGGATTAAGTGTTAGGGTTTTGGTGGGGAGAAGGGTTAGGTATTTGATTTTTTGTGTGGGTAAGGTTATGTGTTGGGGTTTAGGTGAGGGTAGGGGTTATGTGTTGGGGATTTGGTGAGGGTAGGGGTTAAATATTTGGGTTTTGGTGTGGGTAAGGTTATGTGTTGGGGTTTTGATCAGGGTAGGGGTTACGTATTTGGGTTTCGGTGTGGGTAAGGTTATCTGTTGGGGTTTTGGTGAGGGTTAAGTACTTGGGTTTAGGTGTGGGTAAGGTTATGTGTTGGGTTTTAGTGAGGTTAGGGGTTAAGTATTTGGGTTTTGGTGTGGGTAAGGTTATGTGTTGGGGTTGTGATCAGGGTAGGGGTTACATATTTGGGTTTCGGTGTGGGTAAGGTTATCTGTTGGGGTTTTGGTGAGGGTTAAGTACTTGGGTTTAGGTGTGGATAAGGTTATGTGTTGGGTTTTAGTGAGCGTAGGGGTTAAGTATTTGGGTTTTGGTGTGGGTAAGATTATGTGTTGGGGTTTTGGTGAGGGTAGGGGTTAAATATTTGGGTTTTGGTGTGGGTAAGATTATGTGTTGGGGTTTTGGTGAGGGTAGGGGTAAGTATTTGGGTTTTGGTGTGGGTAAGGTTATGTGTTGGGGTTTTGGTGAGGGTAGGGGTTAAGTATTTGGGTTTTGGTGTGGGTAAGATTATGTGTTGGGGTTTTGGTGAGGGTAGGGGTTAAGTATTTGGGTTTTGGTGTGGGTAAAATTATGTGTTGGGGTTTTGGTGAGGGTAGGGGTAAGTATTTGGGTTTTGGTGTGGGTAAGATTATGTGTTGGGGTTTTGGTGAGGGTAGGGGTTAAGTATTTGGGTTTTGGTGTGGGTAAGATTATGTGTTGGGGTTTTGGTGAGGGTAGGGGTTAAGTATTTGGGTTTTGGTGTGGGTAAAATTATGTGTTGGGGTTTTGGTGAGGGTAGGGGTAAGTATTTGGGTTTTGGTGTGGGTAAGATTATGTGTTGGGGTTTTGGTGAGGGTAGGGGTAAGTATTTGGGTTTTGGTGTGGGTAAGGTTATGTGTTGGGGTTTTGGTAAGGGTAAGAGTTATGTGTTGGGGTTTTGGTGAGGGTGGGGGTTAAGTATTTGGGTTTTGGTGTGGGTAAGTTTATGTTTTGGGGTTTGATGACGGTAAGGGTTAAGTGTTATGATTGGGTTAAGCATTATGTATGGGAAGGAATTCAGGGTGATTGAGAAAAACTCTGAAATCTCTGCAATGAGAATAACTGTGAAGAATAGAGAAAGAGGAGAAGATAAAAAGGAGAGGAAGAAACGGGGAGAGAGACTCAAAATAAAATCCAAGTATCCTCTTACATCCTTCATTTAGGGGGAAATCATGCAATAGATTTCAATTGTGCGTTGCCGCCATTGCGCTGGATGCATTCAATCGCTGCCTGCGGCAACCTCAGCCGCTCCCTATTTCGATACGCCATCCCACGTCCCTATTAGAGTCCTTTAAGCAAGACAAAGTGTACAATTTAAAAATAAGACCCCTGAGTAGCAAGTGCAAAAAAAAAAAAAAAAACGAACCACAGCAATAAAAACAATTTGCACCAAGATGTGTCACGCTTACCACCGGCATGTGAAGAAGAATGAAGGATAGATGATATCCGCCAGAGAGGGGACGAGCATGAAAAATACACGGGGCCCATATAGCTCTATCAATCATGTACGCTCCTCGACAAAACGCTATAGGTTTTTTTTTCTGCTTTTTTTTTTATTCGCGTCTCCGAAGCTTTGAAGCGGCTAATCTGCACGGATCCCCCCAGAGCCTATGTAAGAGCATTACGGCCCCCTCGCCAAAACGCAACAGGCGCAGCGCACATCAATAAGCACTCAGCACCCAGCGAAAGGCTTTGATCAGGCCTCAGAAAAACAGGTTGATTTGGAGTGAACACAAGGCGGAACAGAGCGGCAGATCAAAGGGGAGAGAAGGGGTGAGAAAAACAGCGGCGGGTAGGTGGGTGTGCGGGGTGGGGGGGGGGGGGTAATGGGATTATTGTTCGAGGGAGCACCCGCTATTCAGCGGGATGTAATGCCACTTTGCAACACTAGAGACCAGGTCGGCTCTGGTAAATTGAAGACGGCTGAAGCCTCAAATCTCATTGGAGACCAAACGAGAGGCTCCGGGTGTCGAGAGGGAGGGAGGACAATAGGCCGGTGGGGAGGGACTGACAATAGAGAAGGAAATCAAAAGCAATCGCCGGCGAAGCAACCGCTGACACAAGATTAGAAGGAGAGCCATTCAAAAAAATGTGGCTTTATTTCCACGAGCAAGATGGCATGAGGCTATTTTTTTTTTTCTTGTATGTCTTGACGTGTGCTGACTTACGCCTGAACTCTAAGGCAGGCCATAGATGAGACAATATCTCATCCAGCACAAGGATTCCACAATACCTATTAGATTTATACCTTACTGGGCCTAGAATTAAATGTATTTATAATGTTAAAGAAACAAATGTAGCAAATAAAAAAATACAATATATCATTAAATTGCTACACAAGTCACAGTGGGCTCCATTCACAAAGCGGTATCTTACCGTATCAAAGTATGCAAGATACAGCAAGTTTTTCTGAAGTTTTTTTGAAGTCATGTGATATATTAGTAGTGAAAGCTTGCGGTAATTTCATGGTAATTTCAGTAACTGTCATGGTTGTTAAGGAGTGAGTGGCTGCCAGTGTCCTTAACAACCAGTAACTGTAATGGTTGTTAAGGAGTGGGCGGCTGCCGGTGTCCTTAACAACCAGTAACTGTCATGGTTGTTAAGGAGTGGGCGGCTGCCGGTGTCCTTAACAACCAGTAACTGTAATGGTTGTTAAGGAGTGAGCGGCTGTCGGTGTCCTTAACAACCAATAACTGTAATGGTTGTTAAGGAGTGAGCGGCTGCTGGTGTCCTTAACAACCAGTAACTGTCATGGTTGTTAAGGAGCGGGCAGCTGCCAGCGTCCTTTACACAGGCTGTAAATAGCCGATTGCGAAAAAGCAGGCAGCCGCCGGTGGCCTTAACAACCATCAACTCTCATGGTTGTTAAGGAGGCGGCAGCCACCGCCTCCTTAACAACTATGACAGTTACTGGTTGTTATGGAAGATGGCAGCCGCCCGCTCCTTAACAACCTTGACTGTTACTGGCACTGGCAGCCACCCGCTCCTTAAAGGAGCTGTAAAGTCTCAAGGTTTTTCACCTTAATGCTATGCATTAAGGCGAAAAACCTTTTGTGGTGCAGCCGCCCCACAAAGCCCCCCTTTTTCTTACCTCAACCCAGTCGTTGCAGCAAAGAGAATGAGCGCAGCAGTTCCAGCCACTCCAGACGCTGTCTTGGGTCCTCATTGAATAGACTGATAGCAGCGGGAGCCATTGGCTCCCGATGCTGTCAATCAAATCCAGCGACACGGGGGCGGGGCCGAGTCCTGCTGTCTGTGACAATGGACGCAGCAGCAGGACTCGGGAGCGCTCGCACGCGTGCCCCCTTGGAATGCGGCTTTCCGTGGGGGAACTCGATGCAAAGGAGGAGCCAGGAGCGTCGCCGGGGGACCCCAGAAAAGGAGGATCGGGGCAAAACCCTTGCACCGTGCAGGTAAGTGTAACATGTTTGTTATTAAAAAAAAAAAAAAAAAATGAACCTTTACTATCACTTTAACAACCATGACAGTTACTGATTGTTAAGGACACAACGGAAGCCGTCTGTTCCTTAACAACCTTGACTGTTACTGGTTGCTAAGGACCCTGGCAGCCGTCTGCTCCTTAACAACTATGACAGTTACTGATTGTTAAGGGCACACCGGAAGCCGTCCGCTCTCTCTCTAGTAAAGTCTGTACAGGGGGTCTAGTTGGTTCTGTATGGCTAGGTTTGGCCCTGGATCATAGGGCTGGCCATACGGATTGGCAAATTCTTCGGCAGCTAACACATTTCATGTGATAGGCTGCCGTGCTGACCAATAGCAAAATGCGAGGAACAGGAGGGGGCGGGCTAGCTCTACGACTATAAAGAGGGGCCCGAGCTTTGCTTGTTGTTCATGGTGGCCTGGCATTCGGATGTAGAAGATGCCAATGAGAGCCACTGTAGCTATTTGCGAACACCTCTAGGTGCCTATAGATGCTAGAAGTTTTCCTAATTGTTAAGGGAGAAATGCTATTCCTCAGGTGACCACTGAGGGGAGCTTTCCAAAGGCAAGAGGAAAAAGAAAAAAATCTAAATATGGAACAGCAAATGAAAAAAAAAAAAATACGAAAGCAAATCAAAAGTTCCTTTCCGGTGAAATGTGAATCTTCCAGGAAATCCCCTGCAGCTCCCCTTTAAGCTGGTCATCAGCAGCGGAGACGATGTCGCAGACACGCCGTTAAATGAAGCGCGGCTAAGTGACTTGCTAACTTAGTGGGTGTGAAGCCGCCGCGGCGCGAGACATAATCCAGCATGCTAGTGGTTAAATCGCTGTATCCTTTCCAGCCTGACCTGCAGGGAAATGAGCTTTTTACATCGCAAAGGTTTTTTTTTTTCTTATTTCACACCAATTTTCACGCCGCTCGACGCGGGGGAAAAAATAAATAAAAAGGACGATGGAGGCGGCGCGGCTACGGCAGGCGAAAGAAAAGAGATGAAACTAAAAAAAAGAAGACAAAAGAAGATCTGCAGCAACAACAATGGAGGGGAACCCGACTCATCACCCCCCCCCCCCCCCCCGGGTGATAAAAACCACACCTTCCTTCAGGGGTGAACGCCGAGCAGATATAAAAAGACATTTATCAATGCTGGGCTGTATTCATCAACACATTACATGCAATCTTCATCTGACTTGGTATCAGCATCTTGCAATCCGTATACAGTAGAGCTCAGTATGATAGAAAGTGAAACAACACAAAGGGGGGCCAATCAGCTGTGCTGCTGTGCAAGGAGCATGCTGATAGGAGGAGACTTCTTCTCCAGAAACCATGTGTATTGTATCACTTCAGGGTTCAGTGGTCTCTACTTCTCATTAGCATCAATGGAGAGCAGGAGTGACATCAAGGGTCTAACAAGCCCCCTGATGGCTCATTTAAGTGAACCTGTCATAACAAATTAGTATCACATTGGGGACTTTTGGTTCACTGTGTCAGGGGGTCTCCAAACCTTCTAAACAAAGTGCCAGTCCTTACTGTCCTTCAGACTTTAGGGGGGCCAGACTGTGTCCAGTGGGAGTAAGCAATGGGTGCATTATTCCTCCCACTAATACCAATGATGGGGCACTATTCCTCCCACTGACACCAATGATGAGACACCATTCCTCCCACTGACACCAGTGATGGGGCACCTTATACTCCCACTGATACCAATGATGGGGCACTATTCCTCCCACTGACACCAATGATGGGACATTATTCCTCCCACTGACCCCAATGATGGGGCACTATTCCTCCCACTGATACCAATGATGGGGCACTATTCTTTCCACTGACACCAACAATAGGGCACTGTACCTGCCATTAATACCAATGATGGGGCACTATTCTTTACTGAGACCAATGATGGGGCACTATTCCTCCCACTGACACCAATGATGGGGCACTATTCCTCCCACTGACCCCAATGATGGGGCACTATTCCTCCCACTGACACCAATGATGGGACACTATTCCTCCCACTGATACCAATGATGGGCCACTATTCTTCCCACTGACACCAACAATAAGGCACTGTACCTGCCATTAATACCAATGATGGAGTACTATCCCTCCCACTGACACCAATGATGGGGCACTATTCCTCCCACTGACACCAATGATGGGGCACTATTCCTCCCACTGACACCAATGATGAGGCACTATTCCTCCCTTTGACACCAACAATAGGGCACTGTACCTGCCATTAATACCAATGATGGCGCACTATTCCACTTTTTGCACTTTTGCAATTTCCCACACCCGGAAACACTCTGCCTTTTTTAGATGGGCATGGGTGCCATTGGGAATGAATGGCAGCTCTGCACATCTGCAAAAGAGAATTGCGTTTTACACTCTGTCCCGCACCCCCCCCCCCCAACTACCCGCAATAGTATGAACCTAGCCTTAGGCTCCATTCACCATTACAACACCCGTCACCAGCCTGAACCGGTGATACAAGGCAGGATGGATCCATGCGCCAAATTCTGACTGCACCATCTGAATGTTGCAGGTGAAACTGAGACTCATCAGACCAGGCAGAATTTTTCCAATCTTCTATTGTCCAATTTTGGTGAGCCTGTGCCAATTGTAGCCTCAGTTTCCAGTTCATAGCTGACAGGAGTGGCACCCGGTGTAGTCTTCTGCTGCTAGCCCATCTGCTTCAAGGTTGGATGTGTTGTGCGTATTCTCGTTTTGTGACAGTATCTGCTTTAGAAATGAGACCAGAGTCCTCCGACCACGAGGAGCCTGTCCCGTCCACAGGTAGGGATGGTATCGCCCCATCTGGTCCATATTCACTGAAAAATTTGCTTTGTATATTAAAACTCAAAGCTTTTCCTTCAGCTTGAGAGGTAGGGTCTACAACAGGTCTACCATAAGGTCTACAATAAGGTCTACCACAAGATCTACCACAAGGTCTACCATAAGTTCTACAATAAGGTCTACAACACGTCTACCACAAGATCTACCACAAGATCTACCAAAAGCTCTACTATAGAGTCTACAATAGGTCTACTACAAGATCTACAGCAAGGTGTACCATAAGCTCTGCCATAGGGTCTACAACAGGTCTACCATAAGGTTTACAACTAGGTCTACCACAAGATCTAGCACAAGGTCTACTATAAGCTCTACCATAGGGTCTACAACAGGTCCACCATAAGGTTTTACTACTAGGTCTAATAGAAGCCCCCACATCCTCATTTGTGCTGTACTGTACACTATACAAAGGTATACATTACATGGATTAAAGGATACATATCAGAGTGTGGTTGTTAATGGGGTTCATTTGGAAAGGAGACCAAGGTCAAAATTTACCACTAAGTACCTGCTTTAGGATTGAGACCGGAGTCCTCCGACCACGAGGAGCCTGTCCCCTCCACAGGCAGGGATTATATCGCCCTGTCTGGTCGCATCACTGAAATAATCGCTTTGTATATTACAACAGGTCTACCATAAGGTCTACAATAAGGTCTACCACAAGATCTACCACAAGGTCTACCATAAGCTCTACAATAGGGTCTACAACACGTCTACCACAAGATCTACCACAACGTCTACCAAAAGCTCTACCATAGAGTCTACAACAGGTCTACCACAAGATCTACCACAACGTCTACCAAAAGCTCTACCATAGAGTCTACAACAGGTCTACCACAAGATCTACAGCAAGGTCTTCCATAAGCTCTGCCATAGGGTCTACAACAGGTCCAAGATAAGGTTTACATCTAGGTCTACCATAAGGTCTACCGCAAGATCTAGCACAAGGTCTACTATAAACTCTACCATAGGGTCTACAACAGGTCCACCATAAGGTTTACTACTAGGTCTAATGGAAGCCCCCACATCCTCATTTGTGCTGTACACTATACAAAGGTATACATTACATGGATTAAAGGATACATATCAGAGTGTGGTTGTTAATGGGGTTCATTTGGAAAAAGAGACCAAGGTCAAAGTTCACCACTAAGTACCTGCTTTAGAAATGAGACCAGAGTCCTCCGACCACGAGGAGCCTGTCCCGTCCACAGGTAGGGATGATATCGCCCCGTCTGGTCGCATCACTGAAATAATCGCTTTGTATATTAAAGCTCAAAGCCTTTCCTTCAGCTCAAGAGATGACCCGGCGAGCGGCCGGAATTGATTGCGCTGATTCGTCTATTACCACCCGCGGCACCTGCTGGGGAGCCATTCGCTGTATCTAATACTCTTTCTGTAATGCCGATATTACCACAGAGCCGCCTTTCCTCCAGGCTTCAAAGCCTGACCCGCTCCTACGGCGTTTGTGATCTTGCGTTTTTCCTCAGAACTTTCTTTCAAATCAAATTACTGCCTTTCATATCAGCCTTGGGTTTAGAATTTAAGAATATATAGATCAAGAAGATGCTCGGGGACAGCAGCTGCGGCGGGATTGCATATTACCGAGGCCAGCCCTCGCTAAACTGATATTTCTTTTTTTCTGAAAGAAGAGGCCTTTTCGACTTTTGGCGGCGGCTTCCTCGCTTTGTGTGCGGCGTATTTGCCAAGCGATAATTTGGGGGTTTTTTAAAAAATTTTTTTTTTTTTCTTTTCTGCTAGGAATGAAAACGCAACTCTTTGTTGTGTACGGAGCCGCATTCTCACACCGGGTATCTGTAGCTGGAAATTTAATAAGGCAGCTCGGAATTTTGGAAAATATGCTTTTTAGAGTCTTCCGTAGCTTATCAGAAGTAAATATATTTAAAAGTGCTCTCCAGTCAAAATAGAGAATGAAGCTTTGAAATGCCTCCAGGGAGCCGAATCAATGAGCTCGGGGGTTCCAAAAAGAAAAAAAAAGAAAAAGAAATTTCATCTACAAAAATAAACATTTTAGATTTAAAAAAAAGGCCACATTTTGCTGAAATAGGTGAATTTCTAAAAAAAATGTATTTAAATGTTGGAGAAAAGGGAGGGGCGGTTGGGGGACAGTAAACCTAATATTATACCTATCCAGGGTTATAAAGAAGAAGCTGGCAATGACAGGGGGTGAGTTTAACATCTTTCGTCAGATTAATGGAATCACTCGTAAAAAAGTTGGATCAACGATCTTTTAAAAACACACAACTTGTTGGATGCAAAGCAGTAAGGCTTTACTGAAGAGAGATCTAACCTGACGACATTTTTTTTAGACTGTTTTACAAATGTTTTGGACCAGGGTGGTGCTATGGACGTGGCCTACTATCTTGATTACAGCAAAATATTCGATGCAGCTCACTGTGGTCTCATGAAAAGGATTAAAAAGAAGTACAAGCTAGGACTTAACCCTTGGGTGAATCAGTGTGTTTATAGTTGGATAAAGGTCTACAACAAGGTGTACAGTACCCAAGGATCTACCTCAAGTTCTACCATAAGCTCTGCCATAGGGTCTACAACAGGTCTATCACAAGATCTACCACTAGGTCTACCAAAAGCTCTACCATAGGGTCTACAGCAGTTCTACCACAAGATCTACAGAAAGGTCTACCATAAGCTCTGCCATAGGGTCTACAACAGGTCCACCATAAAGGGTTACTACTAGGTCTAGCATAAGGTCTACAATAAGGTCTACAACAAGGTCTACCACAAGATCTACCACAAGGTCTACCATAAGCTCTACAATAGGGTCTACAACAGGTCTACCACAAGATATACCACTAGGTCTACTAAAAGCTCTACCATAGGAACTACAGCAGGTCTCCCACAAGATCTACAGCAAGGTCTACCATAAGCTCTACCATAAGGTCTACAACAGGTATACCATAAGGTTTACTACTAGGTCTACAACACGTCTACCACAAGATCTACCACAAGGTCTTCCAAAAGCTCTACCATAGAGTCTACAACAGGTCTACCACAAGATCTACCACAAGGTCTACCATAAGCTCTACAATAGGGTCTACAACAGGTCTAGCACAAGATATACCACTAGGTCTACTAAAAGCTCTACCATAGGAACTACAGCAGGTCTCCCACAAGATCTACAGCAAGGTCTACCATAAGCTCTGCCAAAGGGTCTACAACCGGTCTACCATAAGGTTTACTACTAGGTCTACCATAAGGTCTACCACAAGATCTAGCACAAGGTCTACTATAAGCTCTACCATAGGCTCTACAACAGGTCAACCATAAGATTTACTACTAGGTCTAATAGAAGCCCTCCACATCCTCATGTGTGCTGTACACTATACAAAGGTATACATTACATGGATTAAAGGATACATATCTAATACATATCAGAGTGTGGTTGTTAATGGGGTTCATTTGGAAAAGAGACCAAGGTCAAAGTTCACCACTAAGTCTATAATAAGGTCTACCACAAGGTCTGCAGCAAGTTCTATCAAGAGGTTTACCACAAGGTCTACAACAAGATCTACCACAAGATCTACCACAAGGTCTACAACAAGATCTGCCACAAGGTTGCCCAGAAGGTCCACCACAAGGTATACCACAAAGTCTACCATAGGGTTTACCACAAGGTCTACAACAAGGCCCACCGCAAGTTCTATCATTAGGGCTACCACAAGATTTACAACAAGGTCTACCACAAGGTCTACTACAGGTTCTGCAACAAGGTCTACAACAGGGTTTACAACAAGGTCTACCACAAGGTCCACCACTAGGTCTATTACAAGGTCCACCACAGAGTCTACCATAGGGTCTACCACAATGTGATAAGTCCTGTTCTACTCAAACAGTTTGTAAGGCGGGAGCCCCCCATATCCTCATTTGTTTTGTATGCTACACACACGTAAGCATTAGCACAAACATTACATGCGTACTGTGTATGGACAAGATTTTACCTAAGATCTTACTGTCAGCAAGATCCTACGCAAAATTGTATGGCAGTGTCCATGAACCCTGAAGCCTTCTTTGGGAGCTTGCACATGATCCAAGTAGTGAAAGCCTTCAAGGAGTAGAGCCTCCCACCTCGCACATGAGGAGCTCTCTGGAATCTGTCCTCAGTGGATTACATAGACACCAGATTATTAAAGCCTCGTTCAGACAGGACAGGCGTTAGCATTGTGTTTTTGACGCCTTCCAAATATTTTGCACAGTGTATTCCGTGACATAGAAGTGAACGGTCTGGTGCACACACCAACCACAGAACGTGTTCATATCACTGTGCATGGTTTTGTTTATCTCACCTCCAATGTTTGGCAGGCACTGGCAACTCACAAAGGTTGTCAGACACCTCCATTCCGATTCCTTTCAAAGACGGCATGCTGCAAACACACTCTCGGTCCTCCTAAGTGCTCGCTGAGTGCTCAGACTAAATGTTCCTGCTTAAAAAAAAAAAAAAAACAAACGGAAAACTATTTTATAAGGATTTGTGAAAGCCTCAGACAACTCTTTCCTCTGCCTGAAAAATGTGTTAAAACCATCTCTCCTAATGCTACCGGCCTTTCACGCTTCTCTACACAGCTTTTCCCTCAACACCCGTGTGAGCCTAAAGCTGAACTCCAGACACACAGCTAAAAAAAAGGATGAAATACGGATACTGTATGGGAGCAGTTCTACCTGCCAAAGGATTTTTTTATTTTTTTTTGTCCATCCAGTCCTAAGCTTTACACAGCTCTGCCACACAGCACAGACCTGTCTGGCAGGGCGGGCAACCTAAGCTTGATCTGCTGCGGTTCAGCAGGTCTTGTCTCTCCCCCGATCTCTAAATGGATAGTGAAAGGAGAAGCAGCAGTGAGCCACCTGTGATCAAGAGGACAATTATATTGAATCTAGAAGCAGGTATATGGTGTGTAGTGAAGAGTACAGACTGAGGAAATGCGTCCTCCTCCTTTTACAAAGTTACAATGCACAGTCTGATCACTGGGGGGGGGGGGGGATTGGGGAAATGCTTCCTCCTCCTTCTACAAAGCTACAATGTACAGTCTGATCACTGGGGGAAGGGAGACTTAGGAAATGCTTCCGCCTGCCTGCAGCAGACCGATGACATCATCTCAGCCTAGGCAAAGTCAGGATGACTCTAATGATAAAAGGAGGAGATTTCCTGAACAATGATCCTGTTGCTGTACATTGGGGTATGTCCGGGATCTATTCATGCAGATTTGTAAAGTTAGTGTAATGTCCACTTCAAATCTTAGTTGATGTGTAGAAAGCCTGATACCCGATCACATTGGCCTCATGAAGTCAAATAAAAAGTACATTTGCAATGAATCAAAATCTGACATTTTCAAAGTTGTAAAAAGCAAATCCAGGCACCGGGAACCTTCCAATAGGTCAATTAAATGATGAATACAGTAGCTGTGCAGCAAGATAAGCAGGAGGAGGAGCCTGAACTTCTGGTTAACAAATATGGATGCCCCCTACATACATAACTAAAAGCTTTAAATAGTTACCGTATATAGAGGAAGCCTAAAAAAACCCCTTTTTCTCCCTCCCCCACCCAAAAAAAAGACTGTATTTCCCTTTAAATATCACATTTAAATATTGGACCGAGATTACACCACATGTACAGGATAACTCTGGAAAGACGAATGGAATCCACCAGAGAGGCTCTGGCGCTGTCTGGGTTTCGGTTTCAGATTACCATCAAACGCCCAGTAGGGGGTAAAGACTCAAAGTCGAGGATCGATCCTCATAATCTATCGTTCTGCCAATCTAAGTAGAAGAAATTATCAAAGTTCGTTTTTTTCAATTTTACAGAACGGATTGATTTTCAATTACGTGTCTAGAAATTTTTTTTCTTCTTTTTTTGGCATAGGGAAAATAAGTTCTGTGAATTGAAATAAAATCACACAGCCAGTTATCCTGCGGAGTTCACAAAGTTCCCGGAGAGTATGTGCGAAACTTGAAAGTGAAACTCTGGGCATTAAATCCAACACCTGCCACCAGTTTCCTCCCTTCCCCCCAAGCCTCCTGCCAGTATTTTTCTCAAAATAAAGACTCTGTTGCGTATTGCAGTGGCCTAGCCAATGGTGGAGTATCCACTTTCTTCCCATTCTTGTCTGGCATAGGTTGGTCCCCTTAGACCCACTGGCTAGTTTAGGCATGATATCCTCTTGCTTACTGGGCTTCAGGCTCTCCATGTGCACTAACAACCATGTTGTGGTGGAGTTTCCACTCACTTCCCATTCTTGACTGGCATAGGTTGATCCCTTTAGACCCACTGGTTACTATAGGCATGGGATCCTTTTGCTGCTTACTGGGCTTCAGGTTCTCCATATGCCCTAACAACGATGTGGTGATGGAGTTTCCACTCCCTTCCCAATCCTGTCTGGCATTGGTTGGTCCCCTTAGACCCATTAGTTACTATAGGCATGGGACCCTCTTGCTTACTGGGCTTCAGGTCATCCATATGCACTAACAACCATGTGGTGATACAGTTTCCACTCTCTTCCCATTCCTGTCTGGCATTGGTTGGTCCCCTTAGACCCATTAGTTACTATAGGCATGGGATCCTCTTGCTTGCTGGGCTTCAGGTCCTCCACGTGCACTAACAAACATGTGGTGGTGGAATTTCCACTCTCTTCCCATTCCTGTCTGGCATTGGTTGGTCCCCTTAGACCCACTGGTTACTATAGGCATGGGATCCTCTTGCTTGCTGGTATTCAGGTCCTCCATGTGCACTAACAAACACGTGGTGGTGGAGTTTCCACTCTCTTCCTATTCTTGACTGGCATAGGTTGACCCCTTTAGACCCACTGGTTACTATAGGCATGTGATCCTTTTGCTTACTGGGCTTCAGGTCATCCATATGCACTAACAACCATGTGGTGATACAGTTTCCACTCTCTTCCCATTCCTGTCTGGCATTGGTTGGTCCCCTTAGACCCATTAGTTACTATAGGCATGGGATCCTCTTGCTTGCTGGGCTTCAGGTCCTCCACGTGCACTAACAAACATGTGGTGGTGGAATTTCCACTCTCTTCCCATTCCTGTCTGGCATTGGTTGGTCCCCTTAGACCCACTGGTTACTATAGGCATGGGATCCTCTTACTTGCTGGTCTTCAGGTCCTCCATGTGCACTAACAAACATGTGGGGGTGGAGTTTCCACTCTCTTCCCATTCTTGACTGGCATAGGTCGGTCCCTTTAGACCCACTGGTTACTATAGGCATGGGATCCTTTTGCTTACTGGACTTCAGGTCCTCCATAGGCACTAAAAACCATGTGGTGATGGAGTTGCCACTACCTTCCCATTCCTGCCTGGCATAGGTTGGTCCCTTTAGACCCACTGGTTACTGTAGGCATGGGATCCTCTTGTTTGCTGGGCTTCAGGTCCCCTATGTGCACTAACAACCATGAGGTGGATGGAGTTTCCACTATCTTCCCATTCCTGTCTGGCATCGGTTGGTCCCCTTAGACCCACTAGTTTCTGTAGGCATGGGATCCTCTTGCTTGCTGGGCTTCAGGTCCTCTATGTGCACTAAAGTGTATAAGTGGGAGGGGCTCATTTCTATGCCTTCACTCTCGCTTTCACTTACCCATAAAATAGCTGGAAGTATTTTTTCCTCCAGTATCTCTGTACTTTTCATTTCGGTGTTGTGTGGAATTCCATTTTCCTGATGCATTTTCTTTATTTAAAAAACAAGCAGCGTTTTAACATTTAACCTGTTTTGCCCTCTAAAAAATCAAATTGCTAAAGAAAAATCAACAGTAAAAAGATGAGGAACTCAGGAAAAATGACATGTAAGCTTTCACGGTCTGCTTTATAAGTTCCCTCCCGCAGTCACTTTGCAGGTTAAGGGGAGGGGTTGGTTGGGGGGTGGTAAACTTAACTGAGCATTTTTTACCATTTCCCAAATGCAAGTCTAAACAAGCCCTAAGTAGATGAGGGGGCACCTCTTGCACTTCCTGCCCAACACTCCTGAAGGTGGTGACAGAGGGTGTGCGGGTGCAGAGTGACACCAGTACTGGAGTTCCAGGCCGCACCGGATCCATGTTGTTTAGGGTGACCAGTCTCTGGGAACAGTCCCCAATTTTAGGGGGCTGTCGCCGATTTTGTCCTCTGTTAAATAATAAAAAAAAAAAAGCCTCCTAATTTCTTTTTAGCTTTAATAATGGCGTCTCCAGCCCCGGCGGCTGCTTGGTAATCCATCTTAGCGACCTTTCTGTGACTGGCCTGAAGTAGAAGGAGGGAGGAAAGTGGTGTGTATGCTCTTGGCTGAGTATGATGTCACATGCCAATATTACATGGTCTTCCCAGCAGGGCCGGGACAAGGGGTGGGCAGGAGGGGTGGCTGCCCTGGGTGCAATGGTTTATTGCAGGGATGGGGGCCCTGACCCTAACCCTAATTGAAGAGATAAACAAAAGAGACCTTGGGATTGTATGGGTGAGGGGGGAGTAGAAGTAAATTACCAAAGAAGTAAGGAGGGAAGAGGGGTTTTTTTTTTTGAAAGGGATAATATGATTGGTAATACAGGTACCCAGGAGTAATACATTTTTATTACTCTTTTGTTTATCTCTCCAAAAATTATTGTCGGGATGTGGTGAAGGGGGTATCCACTTACCTGTATACCCCATGTTTGGCAGTGTATCAATTTTTTAAAAATTAACCCTAATTGAAGGGGGGGGGGCACAGTTTGGCATCTTTGCCGTGGGCGCTGGATGACCTTGTTCCGGCACTGCTTCCCAGTCCTTCCCCTCTCGGCTTGTGCAGACGTCAGTACGAGCGGTAAGGATGGGGATTATGTGCAGCCTTGGCTTGCTTGTGATGACCTGGGCTATACCCCATGTTTGGCAGTGTATCAATTTTTTAAAAATTAACCCTAATTGAAGGGGGGGGGGGCACAGTTTGGCATCTTTGCCGTGGGCGCTGGATGACCTTGTTCCGGCACTGCTTCCCAGTCCTTCCCCTCTCGGCTTGTGCAGACGTCAGTACGAGCGGTAAGGATGGGGATTATGTGCAGCCTTGGCTTGCTTGTGATGACCTGGGCTATACCCCATGTTTGGCAGTGTATCAATTTTTTAAAAATTAACCCTAATTGAAGGGGGGGGGGGGCACAGTTTGGCATCTTTGCCGTGGGCGCTGGATGACCTTGTTCCGGCACTGCTTCCCAGTCCTTCCCCTCTCGGCTTGTGCAGACGTCAGTACGAGCGGTAAGGATGGGGATTATGTGCAGCCTTGGCTTGCTTGTGATGACCTGGGCCGGCACTCTTGACCTCGAGAAAAGTAGATGTCAGTCAACCATACTCCTTTAAGCCACTCTCACTGTCAGCACAATTTGGCCACACCCAGCATTTGATGGGAAGCACTTTGCATGTCGCAATTATTCCCACCCCCTGCCCCACCCCTAATAAAAGTGGGTGTGATAACTAATGCCGCATACACACAGGCGGGCCTTCTGACAGAAAAAGTCCATTGGGAGCTTTTGGTCGGACATTCCGACCGTGGGTATGCCTCATCAGACTTTTTCTGTCGGCATTTCCGATTTGACTCAGATATAAAACATGTTCTAAACCTTTCCGTTGGAAATGCCGACGGAGTTTAGCCCGTTCGCAAGTCCGGCCGTGTGTACGCGGCATAAGGCATCCTCGGATCTCATTTTGAATATCTGGTCACCTTAGTGTTGCTGCCAGATGTGTGGAGCAGAGGAATGAGGATCATGGAGCAGGAGACAAGCGCAGGAACACTGTGGTGCAGGAGCAGGTTACAGGAACTAGGTTGAGGACCTTGTAGAAGGAGGCCACAGTGAGGCAGCGGGGTTCCAGATGATGCTACGGAGGCTGAGTGAGTCAGGGTGCCAATGTCAAGAGCAACTGAGCAGCAAACCAGAAAAAAAGAAGCAAAAACAGGGTCCAGGAAACAAGCTGAAGTCAGTAACAACCGTGCAAAACAGAAGGTGGTAATCAAGGTCCAGAGGCATACATCCCAACTTTTTGTGATGGAAACGAGAGACACCTATTGGCAAAAGTATGTAAGCTTAGAACACACGCCCTTAAAGATTAAGCAAAAAAATGATTAGTTAAACCCACAAGTTCTTTTTTTTTTTTTTTTACCACTACTATTCCTTTATATTGGCTTTTGAAATTTACAAATGCAGCAATTTAGAAATTGGATGAAAGGTTTAGCTCTGGGAAACAATTTTTGATAGATAAAAAGTGCATTTTATGTACAAATATATGGATCAGACAAAATAGAGGGACAAATGAGGAGGAAAGAGGGATTTTTTTTTTTTTAAATCAGGGACAGTCCCTCAAAATCAGGGGCAGTTGGGAGCTATGCAGAAGGCAGGCTGAGCTCCAGTTCATATAGGACAGTGATGGCGAACCTTGGCACCCCAGATTTTTTGGATCTACATTTCTTATGATGTTCAGTAGTTGAGCTAAATGGAGCCCAGGGATAGGCTTTAAATTATCTGTGTAGTTTGACCACCAGACTAGATAAGCACAGGCAATAGCTCAAACACGCTATAAAATGCATTATGAAATTGATTGCAGTTATTGGCTAGGAGAAGCACTTGATTGCTAAACACATATGACACCCTAAGGAATAAACTACACAAGCAGTGCCGGGACAAGGTCATCCAGCACCCAAGGCTAAAATGGCATACTCCCCCCCCCCCACATGGAAACACTGCACCCAGGGCACATGACCCTTCTGCCCCCCCTCTTGTCCTGGCCCTGTACGCAAGTAGCAACGCTCCAATAATGTGCAAATGATCACGAATACATGTCCCTTTTCATTCCCATTCATTTTACCCAATAAAGTTCTTATTTTCTCTTGAAATAAATTCTTTAGAATCTTCCAGCTTTCAATTTGTTTTTTTTTTTTTTTTCCCTGTAAAGCCAGGTTATGTGCATTTGCTGTTATTTTTCTCATTTTAAGCAGCTGCACTAAAGGTTATCAGTTCCCAGCAGCTGCGGGCAAGTTTCTATCCAAATTATTGAAAGCTGCGGGAGCGCCGTAGGCCAAAACCTTTTTCATCTTGGTACTCGGCGCCGGGCAGTGGCGTTTCGGTTCTCACAGCTGAACAGACCCCTGGCATTCAGTTTCATTACACTTGGACAGGTCGGCCGCTTTCTCTTTTTTTTTTTTTCTGAAAGAGGAAAACGCCCGTGAGCAGAACGCAGCTCGGACACACGTACGCCCGCGAAAGGGTTACTGACCGTCCAGACATCAATTTATTCTGCGAATAAAGCTAGTTGGAGAAAGTCCTTGGGGGGAGAGACAGATAACGCCACGAGATCAGATAAGCAAAATATTACATTGTACATCGTCTGATTCTGTCTGTTAATATTTGCTGTTCTGTAACACTTCCTAGGGCTCCTTCCAGCTCCTGACTTTCATCTCTGATTAGAAGAGAAGGAAGCCGAGTCTGTGCCGTCTTCTCTATATCTCTAACCCACATCCTGCATGGCTTCTGGTTCTGAAAGAAGTATTTTTGGAATTAAAATTAATTTTCTCTTTCCATGACGAAACTTAGAAGGCAGATGTGTAATGTCAATATTAGCAAATGTTACCATTAATTATCTGCTGCTGCTTTAACATGGAGCCGTGTGCCATGTGGTTTCCAAGGGATGGGAGAGTGGTAAAGCCACGGGAGCCGCTCTTATCTAATTCCATTACTTGTCTCTGAAAATATTCTTGATTTTCAAAATTCGTTATATACCATCCTATTTCTTTTTCTGTCTGCCTGATTGTCTTTGTAATCATGGCCAAATATGTAACAATAAATGGATGTTCAGGGTGTAATCATGCCTTTTAAGCTAAGTTTAAATGTGCGGTTAGGGGGGGGCGGTTAAAATGTGCAGTTGAGCTCCATTTTTATGGGCCCAAAATTGCCCCCCCCTTAAGCTGCAATGGGGTTAATATGCTGCACCTGCAGCAAAGACTATCCAATATGCCACAATCAGCAAGCAGCGAGCCTGCCGAATGTGACCGATTCAAGATGGCGCACCTCTCCAGCTGATGGCTGTGTTGCAAATGACAGTGGGTGGAGAGGCGTGTTGTCATTCTCAAAGACACAAGCCTACTGTCAGAAACCATGAACCAGACCGAGACAGAAGTACAGTAAAATCACACTTGTTTATTAATAAAAATAAAAAGGTAAATAGAGTAAGCGTAGTCAAAGCATAGCCAGAGTCCAGTAACCGGATCGGGTAGTCAGCAAAGCCAGAGTTCAGTAACCAGATCTGGTAATCAGGCAAGCCAGAGTTCAATAACCAGATCGGGTAATAAGCCAGGCCAGAAGTCAGGGATCCAAGTAGAGGAACGGCAAGCAGGATAAGAAGCCAGAAGGGATGTCAGCAAAGCCAGTCTTTAAACAGGAACGCAGGAGATGGTTTCTTGTGATGTGACCAAGGCGAAGGCAGGAATGAAGTGAGCTGGAGATCTTTAAGTAGGCCGGACTGACGAGCAGATCCACAACAGCTGGTTAACTGTGGAGAGAGATGGGAGCTGGCAATTAGCCGACAGCTGAGCGGCCAGCTCAGAGAAGGAAGGGCTGAGCCAACCCTGACACCTACAATACCTCACACCAGCAGCTACTACACTAGTCTATCTCAAACAAATGTAGCTAACGGCTTGTGTTGTTGTGAGCTTGTGCTTTTGTGAATGATGGCACTTTTCTCCAGCTGATGGCTTGTGTTGTAAATGACAGTGGATGGAGAAGAACGCTGTCATTCACAAAGACACAAGCTCACAATACCTCATGCCAGTAGCTACCACACTAGTCTATCTCGGACAAATGCAGCTAAAGGCTTGTGTTGTTTTGAGCTTGTGTCTTTGTCACCAGCTGACAGCTTGGGTTGTAGATGACAGTGGCTGGAGAGGAATGCCGTCATTCACAAAAAGACAAGTCTACAACAACACATGCCCGCAGCCACTACACTAATCTATCTTGGACAAATGTAGCTAATGGCTTGTGTTGCTGTGAGCTTCTGCTTTAGTGAAGTACATCGCTCTTCTCCACTTGACGACTTGTGTTGTAAATGGCAGCAGCTGGAGAGGAGCATCAACAGTCACGTAAGCACAAGCCCACAACAGCACATACCAACAGCTGCTACACAAATCTTTTTTGGACAAATGTAGCTACCGGCTGGTGGGCTTGTGTTTTTCTGAATGATGGCTCTACTCTCCAGCTGATGGCTTGTGTTGTAAATGACGGTGGCAGCAAAGAAATGCCGTCATTCACAAAAACGCAAGACCATAACAGCACAAGCTAGCAGCTACTACACTAGTCTATCTCAGACAAATGTAGCTAACGGCTTGTATTGTTGTGAGCTGAATGATGGCACTCTTCTCCAGCTGAAGGTTTGTGTTTTAAATAACAGTGGCGAAAGAGAAGCGCCATCATTCAAAAAAACACATGCTCTCAACAGCACACACCAACAGATACTACACTAATCTGTCTCAGACAAATGTAGTTACCAGCTTGTATTGTTATGAGCGTGTGTTTTTGTGAATGATGGCGCTCCTCTCCAGCTGACGGCTTGTGTTGTATATGGCAGTGGCTGGAAAAAAGCCATTATTCACAAAACCACAAGCCCACAACAGTACACACCTACAGCTACTACACTAATCTATCTCAGACAAATGTAGCTACCGGACTGTATTGGTGTGAGCTTGTCTTTTTGTGAATGATGGCACTCTTCTCCAGCCGATGGTTTGTGTTGTAAATGACAGAGGCTGGAGAGGAGCCCCGTCATTCTAAAAAACACAAGCCCACAACAGCACACACCAATAGCTACTACACTAATCTATCTCAGGCAAATGTCGCTACCGGCTTGTATTGTTGCGAGAGCCAGGAGGAGGTGCGAGCTGTGCTCTCTCTCCCCCTTCTCATAAGCTTGCACATAATAAAGGGGAGTGGCACAATTTGGCATCTTTGCCCTGGGCACTCAATGATCTTGTCCTGGCACTGTCTGTATCTCCCCCTCTTCTCAGTCGGATGCAGTGGCGGCTGGTGCATCATTTACTTGGGGGAGCGGCCCACGGCCCCCACCCTACCAGCCAATCCCCCCCTTCCCCCAGCCAGCCAACCACCAATCCATCCCACCCTCCATCGCTTGATCGATTGCCGCCCCCCCCGTCACTTGCTCGATCGATCGCTGCTCTGCTCGCTGTTCCGGCGGTAGCTTCTCCTCCCAGCCAATCAGGACTTAGGACACGAGGCCAATCGGGTCTTATGATTCCCGGCCAATCTGGTTTCAGGACCTGCTTCCTGATTGGCCGGGAGGAGAATCAGAAAGACAATAGCGAATGTTAATTCGCTATTGTCACACAACTGGGTGGGCTCAGGGCGCAGTGTTCTGCTCCCCAATCCTAAGCCAATTGGAGCCTCAGGCTCTAGTCATGTGCTTCTAAAAAAAACCAAAAAAACATTGAAGTCCATGTGTCCGGCGCCCTGCATGTAGATTAGGGGCCGGGCACATGGATAAAGGGAGCAGTGCCCCTGTGCCACTAATGAAGCGGCCCCCACTGGTCAGATGCCCGTCTCCTTGCTTCAGCACCAATTTGTGCACTGTGTCCCCTGGGGGATTTAACAAGTTTTTTTTTACCTTATGGTGAAACTTCTTCTTTAAATGTTGGCATGTGATTATGATTATATTGTATACGCTTTCTCAAATAACAGGACACACAGCTGAATATATTTTGCTCATTTCTAATATAAAAAAAATATTTATCACACATACGGTACTTTTCTAACAAATTATAATCAGTGTTCGTTCTATTGAATCAGGTCCCTGGTGCACAGCTGTACCTTGCAGGGATTTGGCCATTGTTCACAGAGAAAAGAACATATTAGCCTGATAATGAAGGTATTCAGACAGCTACGGTGAAGGTGTACGTTCACAGCTCTAACGATGGCGTGCCAGGGAGCTTGTGACTCTGAGTTATTTATAATTAGCTTAATTAAACGGTGCACAGGAGAGGGCAACGCCGAGGTGTGAGGTCAGCAGTAGCTGTTATTGATGTTGCTGTGTTGCCAGCTCTTCCCCTGAGCATACAGCTCTGTGTTTACTGCCCAGACCCGGCTCGGGATCTGCTGTGCCAACGTAAACGCTCAGCTCAGCTTGTTCATTAAAGAGGCAGTCTGCAATGCGATAGTAGGTTAACCTGGTGGGTGTTTGGGGCAGCATCCCAGGGGGGTCGTTGGGTCATGGCGCAGGGCTGCGGCAGCTCATTAGTGAGTTTTCTTATATGGACATGTTATATGGTTGTCCCCTCATTGTCTACTTGTTACTCTTCCTTGGGGTTCCATGGGGCACTGTTTCTCCCACTGAAACCAACGATGGGGCAGTATTCCTTCTACTGTCACCAATGATGGGGCACTATTCCTTCCACTGTCACCAATGACGGGGCACAATTCCTCCCACTGACACCAACGATGGGGCACTATTTCTCCCACTGACACCAATGATGGGGCACTATTCCATCTACTGACACCAATGATGGGGCTCTATTCCTTCCACTGTCACCAACGATGGGACACTATTCCTCCCACTGACACCAAGGATGGGGCACTATTCCTCCCACTGACACCAACGATGGGGCACTATTTCTCCTACTGACACCAATGACGGGGCACTATTTCTCCTACTGACACCAATGATGGGGCTCTATTCCTTCCACTGTCACCAATGATGGGGCACTATTCCATCTACTGACACCAATGATGGGGCTCTATTCCTTCCACTGTCACCAACGATGGGACACTATTCCTCCCACTGACACCAATGATGGGGCACTATTCCTCCCACTGACACCAACGATGGGGCACTATTCCTCTTACTGACACCAATGACGGGGCACTATTTCTCCTACTGACCCAAATGATGGGGCACTATTCCTTTCACTGTCACCAACGATGGGACACTATTGATATTTTATTAAAAGAATCAAGCAACCAATTTTATAAAAAAGTAAAAAACAAAACCATAGTACAAAACTTCAACAGAAATCCAAGGAATACACATCCATGTTCAGAATATATACAATATATACATAATCCACTACCAAAATTATTTACATAAAGCAGCAGAGAGGGCCTAAGAGGCACAACCCATCACCTATGTACGCAGCCATTTATCAAAAATTAATCCAAAAAATAATCTAGGGTGAAAAGAGACAGACAGCCACACTCGGGAAAGAGACTCCTGGCAGTCAGGGAGGCTTGAAACCCCTCCACGCCTTCAACCAAGCCCCCTGACTCCGCTTGTCTCTCTCAAGTACCCGAATCTTCTCCACCTCATGCAAAATGTCATACACCACCACCTGAACAGGAAGGATTTTATGCAGACCTGACACCGTGCGTTCCAAGTGAAATAACGGACTACTATGCTAACTAGAAAAAGTGTATCTAAACAAAAAACCCCACCATTATTGAATGCTCCATACACCCACTCAGCATAACCCAGCATGGAGAGGAAAGGGACACCGATGGCCCGCCCCACCTGTTTGTACACCTCTATGTTAAAAGGGCAATGAAGCAGTAAATGGTCCATAGTCTCCTCCTCCCCTGCACACTCCTCCCGAGGACAGCTACGATCCATCCCACTGCGGAATTTCAAATTGCCCCGAACATAGAGCATCCCATGGAAGCACATCCAGGCCAGATCCCTGAATTTAGGAGGTACTCTGTCAAAATTAATAAGTCTTAACCCTGCCCTCAAAACTGGGCCTGGGCAATCCCTTAAGGCCAGTGGGTCATGAAAGACTTCGCTCAAGACTCGACTCATAAGGACTTTCCTCGGAACCGATCTGAGATCTTCAGCCGACAATCGCCACTGCCGTAGTAACTTCAGGCACGGAGCGACATAGGCTGGTAGCTGACCACGATGACCTCTGAGATTCTTCACTTGGCCACCTTCTTCCCAAAGTCGTAGAAAAGGCCTAAACCAAGATCTAAATATGCCTGCCCATCCAGGAGGTTCCACTGCAAGCATATTACCAATATTAAACTTGAGAAAAAACAGTGAAAAGAAATGAACTGGGTTGACCATACCTAAGCCACCCTCCCTCCTGGATAGATAGGTGACATTCCTCTTGATGGGGTTCAGTCTGTTCCCCCACAACATCTGGAAGAACACACTACTGACCCTAGCATAGAGAGACACTGGCAAGATGCAGACAAAGCTGACATACAAGAAGATCGGAATCAGGTAAGTCTTAATCAGATCAACCCTTTCCCTCATAGATAACTTCCATCTCTTCCAGCTGACCACCTTAGTATTGGCAATTTCCAGTCTGCCTTCCCAGTTTTTGAGGCCATAATCGCCGGGTCCAAATTCAATGCCTAGAATCTTAATTCTTTCCTGGGGCACTGGAAAGGTGTCCGGGAGATCAAAACCCTCACCTTCCTTTCCCATCCAGAAAACTTCACTCTTTTCCTGATTGATCTTGGAGCCTGATGCTTCAGAATACCGTGATGTCAGAGAGACCACCTCCTCTGCTTCATCCGCCCCAGTGACAATCACAGACACATCGTCCGCATAGGCAACAACCCTCAAAGGCGGCTCACCCGGGAGCCCCACTGGCACCCCACACAACATGCTGCTCTCTAGCCTCCTGATGAAGGGGTCGATTGCAAACACATAGAGCAGGGGACTCAGGGGACAACCCTGGCGCACCCCGGAGCCAACCTCAAAGGACTGCCCAACCCAACCATTAACAAGAGGAAAGCTTTCTGCCCCCTCATACAAGACTTTTAACCAATCGACAAAACCACCCGGCAGACCGTACTTACTAAGGAGCAACCACAGGTACTCATGGTTGACACGATCAAAAGCTTTTGCCTGATCCAATGTCAGCAAATACTTTCCCCAGCCTGCAGCCCTGCACCGCTCCAAGGTCTCCCGGACAGCTAAAACTACTGTGAAGGTGCACCTACCCTGGACCGAACAGTGCTGATGGCGAGAAAGCAAAGACTCTGCTACTGACGATAGGCGCCAGAAAATGATCTTTGCCAGTATCTTTCTATCGACATTAAGAAGGCTGATGGGGCGCCAATTCTCAATCATCGAAGGATCTTTACCCTTTGAAAGAAGAATCACAGCGGAGTGCCTCATGGAAGGGGGAAGTACCGCATCAGCAAGGCAACTGTTAAAAACCTCTACCAAATGTGGGGCCAGAATAGACTTAAAAGCTTTGTAAAACTCAGCCGTCAAGCCATCCGGTCCAGGTGACTTTTTGATGGCAAGCTGTTCAATTGCCCTTATCACCTCTTCAACTGTGATCTCCTCTGTCAAATTCATCAATGGGACATCTTCATCATTTAGACCTGGAGTAGAGTCCAAAAAGCTTTCCATCTTGTCACGGTCAAGCTCTT